>CM054181.1:111834359-112336859 GCA_028829895.1 Sinotaia quadrata | reverse complement strand
TTACAAGATTAATTGAAATAAAAATATAAGCAACACGTGACTTAGAAAGAGGAGTTTGCTGGACGAATGGCGATTAATGTTCGCATTATCACAAATCCATTGTTGTCGTTGTCGCGCTGAAGTCAATGGAATCTCCACGCGCTGTGTGCTTATCAGAGATCACGCAAGTCTATACGGAGGTCACGATAGGGTTTACACACTGTCACAGAAACGAACTTCTGCCATAGAGTGGAACGTTGTTATAAGTTATAACTTCGTCATTGCAATAGTGAGTAAGATTACGTTGTTATAACTTCGTCATTGCAATAGTGAGTAAGATTACGTTGTTATAACTTCGTCATTGCAATAGTGAGTAAGATTACGTTGTTATAACTTCGTCATTGCAATAGTGAGTAAGATTACGTTGTTATAACTTCGTCATTGCAATAGTGAGTAACAGACGTCTTGCGTGTTCACTGTACGATTGCCTCTGCCTTCTCTCCCTTTCCGTGTGTTTTTTCTCGCGAGTTTGTTTTTCTTTGGTTTTGTGTAAATTATTCTTGTTATTAACTTTCCCTATCTACTCACTCACCCAACCCCAGGATTAATTCACCCTTTCGACTCCTCGAGCCTTATTTACACTAACACGCTCGACCCTGAGCATAAAATGGGCGCAGGTCGAAATCTTTAACGGGGTTTTGAAAAGCGACTCTCGATAAAGATTACCGTGAAAGGAGTTTCAAAGCGAGTGCAGTCAGTTTTAGGGACATTTAGATAAAGAAGCAGATAAGAAAAAAATCTGGGGGGAGGGGGGGGGACACGAATGCGCCGTCTTCACTAAGAACGGTAGTTACATCTGCTAACAGATAACACGTGGCTGGTAATAAGTCACTTCGGACTCTGGTGTTGGGCTGTTAACTGAATAGAGGAGTCATTTTTAAGTTTGTCTTGAGGTGATAAACTTCACAAAGAAGAAAGTTTCAATAGATAAAATCGATAACCAGTACAAGAGTAAACAAGCTATAGATAATATATATATATTGATTGTACAAGTGTAACTGTGTGGAAAGGAACAAAAAGTCCATGGTACTTCCACTTCACCACCAGTAAAGGCACTAAGAACGTCACATTCGATAACTTAAAACCAATGCCTGCTTCTACATTTAAGACAGAATAGAAAAAAATGTCACTCAGCCGTAAGCTTAAATTACGACCCATTGGAAGTGTAGGTTACCGCTCTTGCAGATCTTTCTGTTGTCGTAATGGTCGGCTTGTGTGTGTGTGTGTGTGTGTGTGTGTGTGTGTGTGTGTGTGTGTGTGTGTGTGTGTGTGTAATTAACTCCCTTTACAGCACACATAAAAGAACAACATTACAGACATTTCTGCACTCAGACTTTAGTGCGCAACACTTTCACTGGTTTCAAACAACAAATAAAAGGTTCTTCATTTTAGCGGTAACCAGTTGGAGGATTTCAAACAACTGCGTACAACTAAAGAAAAAACAACAAAATGTTGTGGCTTTATATTGATTAATGCAAAACATTTTATGTAATAATCAACACCGTCAGACACAGTTTCAAGGACCTCCATCTTCACGCATTGAATATATGTCATCCATTGACGTCACGACAATTTAAAGAACAAATATTTTCCTATGTTCTCTGCATGTACTATTAGAGTCATGTGTTGACGTCACTGGCAGGATTTTACATGTCCATTAACAATTGTTTCTGATACCGTGGGATATTAAAGAACATTCATTTTCATATACTAATATGTTGTAATTAGCGAGATTTTGAAGACCATCCATTCTCATGTATTATACAAGTTCGATCATTATGTTGTCACTGGCCGGAATACAATCATCTGGTGACGTCACGAGATTTTAAAGAACACCCATTACCATATATTGTACGTGTACTCTCATTTCTTGACTTCACAGAATTTTTTTTTAAGAACACCTATTTCCTGTGCATTTACAGGCACACTTATTTCATCCATCCAACTATCTGCTGGTCTGTTGGTTTGCTGCTATCTCGGTCTGTTGGCTTTGTAAGAACGTCCGTATGTCAGTTTTGCTTGGTTGTTCCTTGTGGGGAAGCCAATTAGTCTACCTAGACTAGATTTGCGACGCGGTCCATGGTCGCACGTCATAAAACACAAGTGCGCCAGTGATAACGCTCCTCCAGTGGTGAACAAGTGCAATAAGGTTACATCGGCCAGGAAACTGGGAAACTTTTATAGAAGTCATAAGGATAGAGAAAGGAAAAGAAAGTGAAAGATGGATATTACGAACTTGATAGACTTTCTGTAGGACTTTAAGGGAGACTAAAGTTTTCTCTGAATAGACTGATGAACACTGTTTTTTTTAAAGAACACCCATTTTGTTTATTGTACATTTTTGATAGCCAATAAGTTAATGAATAATTAGGATAAAACAGCAATTGAGGTCAGCACTTCTGGTAGCTCGTATAATCCCCCCATAGCGATGTATCACTCACAATTGATTGGACAAAGACAAAAGACAGGTACAATGCGCACCTGGCTTACTATTTTGCACGCACTGCAGCTTATGGTCAAGGTTAGAATTTTAACATACATTTAAATTAAATGTATCTACAATAAATGGTAATAATGTATATATACAATAAATGGTAATAATGTGTGTCTAACAAATAGCAATACTGTGTACTCAATAAATGATAATAATGTGTATTTAATAAATAGCAGTAGTGTTGTCTAATGAATGTTTATATTGTGTGCATAATAAATTGTAATAATGTGTATCTAACAAATAACAATACTGTATATTCAATAAATGACAATAGTGTGTTCCTAATAAATAAATAGTATGCTCATCTTGTTTATGTAATATCGTGAATCAGCATAATTAGTGTTCGGTCTGAGTGGTACATGCATATTGAATGAAGGATATCTGCATGCTTACATGCTCTTTTTAAATATTAATCGTATTCAGGGTGTACTTAATAAAAATAGAATCGCACAAAACTATACATTTCACTCAACTGTACAAAGTAAGGTACATGATGAAACTATATAAATTTGCGTATAGCATTCGAAATGTGAAGCGTAATTTTTGCCTAGATCCAGAATTCTAATTGCAACCCACTGGATATAGTTAGCGCCGTTTGGAAGTCAGTTAATCGACCGTTGATTAATTATTTATAACAAAACTCTCTTAAAGTCGTGTGCACAAGTCAACAGATAACCGTAAAATCCACTGATCATAGATGTTCTTCAATATCCCGTGGCATCAACAAATGAGTGTACATTGTGTCAATCGAGGGAATGAAACTTCGCCCGGCCTCATCAATAAATATTTTTAAAAATAACGAAATGAATCAAATCTAGATACACGAGGTGTATAAGAAAGTTTCTCGCGCTGCGTCACCTCATAAAGGGAAATAGCTTGGCAATTTAAGACAGTCGAATGAACACACTTTCCTTTTCCAGTTTTATTTTAGTGCATGAAAATAATTAGTATTCCAGAGAAAGCTTGTGATAGTATTTTTTTTAGTCCAAAGTCAGTTTTATTGGGGTAAACATTCCCACATTGCCAGGACAATCATACCGTCACAAAGGATTAGACGTGACAGGACAAGGGGAAACTACTCGTTTTATATAAACAGACGCAAACAGGCATGACGGGGATGTTGTGTCATTGGTTGCAAACATTACATACCAAAGCGCCTTTGAGTATGATGTTTTAAGGTTGTGTAAGTAAAGACCTGATCAAGACGATGATAAATTATAATCGCTCCTCTCATGTTGCTGCTGATGAATGTGAGGTGGCCGCTAATGCAGACGATGATGAGACTGCTGTTAGGACTGCCGCTAAGACTGTTCTTCTGTTGCTTTTGTTGTTCCTGCTGCTGCTGCTGCTGCTGATGATGATGATGATGGTGACGCTGAAGACAAGGCTGTTACTGATAATGAGGCTGCTGCTATTGCTGACGGGGATGACGATGAGACTCATGTTGTTGCTGCTGATGAGGTTGCTGTATTGATGATGACTGTAGCCATTTTAAAAAATACGTTCGTTGAAAGGTTATACGCATTTAAAAGTTAAAGCACCAATGACCTGAACAAGAAGAAAAAACCGTCTCTAATTCTAAAGATGACAGATATTTCAGGACTGAAGTTAATGTGAGAGGTGAGGGGGTGGAGGGTGCTCGTGAACTGGTGTCGGTGCCTCTTTAGAGTGTGTATTCTTTCCACTGACACTCCAAGGAACCAAATTTTTGGAACTCTTGCATATAGAGTATATAACTTATCTACGTGACTTAAGTCGTGTGCAAACACTGGATCAAAGACTAAACCATTTAAAGACCTCATCAACGCAGGGGTGGGGGGGGAGGAGAAAGAAATGAGTGCACAGCAAGCGGAATATTAAAAGTTAAATTGCTTACTGCCTCTTATTTCACACACGCACACGCATGCACGCACTCACACACGCACGCGCGCGCGCGCGCACACACACACACACACACACCTGCGTGAACACTTTTAGCTAGATCTATTTTAATTCTCTCCAGAGTCATCCAAAAGTGTGTGATAGGGCCAACGGTCGTGATGGAGTTTGCTTTGCGAAACTCTAGTCGTTCGACACTTAATCGTCCTTAACACTTGTCAGGTTAATCCTCGGCTCTGTCTGGTTATCGCAGTCTCCCCCACCCCCATTTCTTTTTATGGAAGTGACCTCTCGGTTGAACTGTCGTGCTGATCACCTATGTGCGCTTGTTGTGATAGGCGCAATACCTCTCCCGTTTGCTTACTTAAAGTGGGTTAAATTGATAGTTTGAAGATGGAAACAGTATGCTACAGCTGACGTGAAAGAGAATGCACAGATCTACTACAAGCTATGTGCACAGAAGAATATTTCCGAAAGTTTAACATTACCAGCTCAGAAAGAGGTTGAAATTATTTACAGCACAGTCAGCAACGTCGACCGAAGTTAGAAACTACGGAAACGCGCCGAACGAAACGATCTTCTCACGAAGTCGGCAAGATAAATAAATAAATAAATAACAGAAGGCGAGAGGAGTGTTAAATAAAGCAAGAATATATATTGGGGATGGCATTGAATGCTGGGAAGAACTACAGAAAGAACAATAATGCCCACTAAAGGACTCTGGTGAAGTCTTAACCGACTAGTGAGATTATCACTGTTATCGAGCTTGTGTACGGAGTAATTAACCTTTGACCCAGTCGTTCTGTTCCCCTTAGCTGGCGTTCGGAAAATACTAATATCAACCACAAATTGTCATCTGTATATTTCTATCCCATAAGGAACGAACTCGATAAATTACAAACAATTGCAAATGAGAGTACTGTTTTATCAGTCAATACTGAATTTTTCTTAAAATTCAAAGCTCTTGGGAGAGCCATTGTGTCTTTAAGTCGAGCGAAGTGGGTCTAGAATAGACTTTGTACACGAGTTTAGGTGACAAGCGGAAGATATCAAGTTTGCGGGTTTTGCTTTGCTGTATTGAAAATATTGTATTAGTATCTCTATACTATACCTGCGTACATTATAGAAAATGTGTGCTGTATGTTTACCTGTATTTATTCTCTCTCTCTCTCTCTCTCTCTCACACACACACACACACACACACACACACACACACACACACACACACACACACAAATGCATCTTCATGTGTTGATCGTCAGTGTTAGCTTTATGCCTTATGGTGATATAAAAATTAAACAAGGATATTTACCTATATTAACATACAACGAAATCTCATTACATGCTACGAAGTTGTTCACTTAACCCCCAAAGTGCCACCGAGAAACTTCCACAAATGACGTGAAAATCGTGCAACCAACGCTCCGAAACGCGCGTCGCAACCAGGGAAAACCGAAACACCTCGTACGCCACTTTAGTGCAGAGCCGGTCGTCTTGCACAACCTTGTGTCGCTTTGTGTGCGCTCTCATAGCAGTTGAGAGAAGCGAGCTCTTGGCGAGTGCTCTACTCGCAAAGCGCAGTTTCCACTCTCGTCTTCAGGCTTCGCTTTTACCCTCGTGCCGAGTAATGGAGCGACTGATTGACTTGGCTCCCAGTCCTTCATTAACCGTTGCTTACAATGTCTGTGTGATTGGTGCAGTTGTACGCTGCACTATGTGCGTTGCGGTGAAAGGGATCAACGGCGACGCAGTTCCCACGTGACTGAGGCGGCCGGTGACTTGGTTTTGTATGTGGAAGTAAGATAGCTTTTTTGTGCTTTTGAGATTCGACTCTCCGAGTGGTTTGTAAAACTAATTTATAGGGTTTCGTTTTTGTGGGTTTTTTTTTTTATTTGTGTGTGTGTGTTCTGTTCGGCTGAATTGAAACTATCTGGACAAAAAAATGTAAACTAATAAAAAGTGCTGTCTGGGCATTATCTCAGAGGATATTGTTGGAAGATGTGAGTGAGAACGGAGATATGAAATGTAACATGGGATTGAAGGGGGAGGGGAGTGATTTAAACGGAAACTGATAAGAAGAAAATTAATTAAGATTGAAGAAAATCGATAGACTCTGAAAGGGATTCAGAAGAGACGAATAACAGAACAAACTAAACAGAAACAGTAAACTATGAAAAAGTGACAGAATAAATATGTTCCGAGAGTGAAGTTCAAAATTATCAATACTAGTTATTTATTTGAGCCGGAAAGAGATTAACAGTAGCGTATTAGTGTAAGAAAAAAACTGATTGATGCTAGTCTTACGTGATAAAAGAGTTCCAAATGGGACGATATAGAAAAATTATTGGTGCCTATTTAACAATTAATATATTTAATGCTCCTTCTAAGTCATTTCACCTCAAAGACACAAATAAATAAACTTATTGTTACTGAAGGATATAATTTTCAATTTCCTAAGTAACTACTACTAATAGCATTCGGGTAAATGGGGGGAAAATGTATAAATAAGCCTGTATGTTGTAATATCCCAGGCCGTCAGAGAGAATGCTTCATTCACACTCTTAAAAATGAAAGCTGTAAAACTAGCAGAAAAGAAAAGTGAAACGCACAAACAGAGACATATACCCAAACCATTTAGCTTACCAGTTTACCAGTTCGAACTCAGTGACGCGAGACAAATCCAGACTAGCACTAACTTCACAGTGCGTACACTTCAGACGAATAGCCGTTCTTTGACATCGTCATACAATAGTCCTATAACGTCATTGATTGCGTCATGTTGGAAGTGTGCCAGTGGAACTCTGCCGTGCAGAAGTTTATAGCACTGCACGTGACAAAGCAAAAAGGATGCAATAGCGTATCAGGACAGGTTCCAGAATCAAAAATGCGCGCAAGAGTAGAGAAAACCTGGAGCGAAGATTTATTCTGCTAGTGGGGAGAAAAGGGTCGTCTGGTAACTGACATGCAAAGGAGCTCTCAGTTGTGACGGCTCTCCGCAAGTTTGGAATTTCATACTTGGCAGACGACATTTTTTTTTCTTCTGAGCGTGCTACTAAGTGGACTGTAAAGCCACGTGACCAGGCAGGGCAAAGAGACTAGCTACAGAGAGCATGGCCTGATGTAACTCACCCGACCCAAACCGGATATTGGATTGGTTTGGATTTCTAGATCGGCGCTCTTTACCTCTACCCGAGGGGTATGTTACAGTCCAGGACTTTGCCTCATGCTATATCTCGTTTTTGACATTAGGCCTGTATACGTGTATATAGATTTCCAATAACTTCTTAGCGAGCTTCGCTAACTTTCCACTAACAGTACCGACCACCACCCTCCTCTACCCCCGCTCCACCCCGACCTTTGCTTTGCGAGTGGGATAATATGGATCGTTTTCCCACGCGTCAATCGATGAAAATAAGAGTTAGTAGAAAGACGACAAAAATGCGAAGAACAAAGGAAGAAGTGGCGACGACAAAGGGACGTCACTCCACAGCTGTTTGCAGACGACGCGCACTGTGCAGAAATCAGCGGCCGGCGTGAATCGTCTAGCGCCAGTTTATGTCAGGTGTCGGGAGGGGAAGTAGCTACCTGTGGTAAGTGAAGGTTTTATTTTCGAGACTGAAATCTGAAAAGTATGCGCACACATACACACTATGTATATATATATACACACACACACACGTACCTACACACCACAAACACGTACAGGAAGATCGCACAAAACACGAGCGCACAGATGTACAATTTCACTTTTAAAGACCCCCTTCCAGCCATTTCTTATACACATCACACACACACACGACACACAGTACGATCATACCTCACACAGTCACAGACGAAAATACACAGCACACATGCCTCAGATAGTAAGCATGAACAAATAGATCACACACCTATCATTAATTTAGTAAATTATACCTAAAGGGCCCATTTGAGTGCACGATAGTGTTTACAATAGTCACATTGCAATCAGACAAACACACACAAGCACACAAAACATTTCATATGCACACCTTTATGCAGCACTGACACACTTGGTAGCGTTCGATTGCTTTGTCTATTATATTTCAGTAAACAAGTAGCATATCCGAACTACGCCGCTTTTATTAAAGTCTCACTCAATCACTCACTCACACACACACACACACACACACACACACACACACACACACACACACACACACACACACACACACTCAAATGCACCTCAAATTATGTTAATGAAAACAAAACAAATAAGTATATAGAATCGATGCTTATCTCTGACAATAGCGGCAACAATGTCAACAAAAGTCTACGTGTTGGACGAATTCCTCATGAACTTAAAATGGCACATTCCGGTCCAGACATTTATAAAGTGCACTGTATACAATAATTGGGTTTTGTTTTGTTTCTTGCTGGGAGGAGTTATTTCTTTAAAGGTAACCTAGTGACAGCGTGAAATTTAGTTTAATTTTACGAAAGAGGTTTATGTGACAACTATTGTATAAATCAACGGCCATCTCAAGAGGCAGTAAAATAATGTATAATATATGTAGTCGTATCATTTGATACGTTTGCTCTGTGTAGCTCTTTTCTCCCTACTCACCCCCTTTTTCTGTTATATGTGTGCTGTGTGTGTGACATTATGCTGCACTTATATGCATGCGTGTGCGTATATGCGTGTAGAGTGTGTATGAGAAAATTCTACTTTTATGAGCGTGCTCGTGTAAATCTGTTTGTGTTTGCGCATTTGTATGAGAGAGATTATAATAGTTTATATTCTTGCGCATGTTTGTGCATGTGACAGATTCCAGAAAATTGAAACAGTTTAGTACCGAACTTTCTCCACCTCTCTACGTATTCTATTACGCGTCCGCCAAGGTGAATTCCATGCAGGTTTAATCGGGAATCTCCGCTATGCTTTCCTTGATTCTAAACCAGTCCACCAAAGTGTATTCCTTGCAGGTTTAATTGAGAGTCTCTGCTATGCGTTCCTTGATTCTAAACCAGTCCACGAAGTTGAATTCCTTGCAGGTTTAATCGGGAATCTCCGCTATGCTTTCCTTGATTCTAATTTAATCAGTCCGTCCATTCGTCGTAATTTTGGAATCGGAAGTATGGCTTCTCTACGTCACATCAACAAAAACACAATTTCTCACTTCTCCCCTCTCCACTAGTGCTACCTTTTCTCTCACTCTGTCGCTCTTTTTTTTTTTTTGAAACTAATTTTGCACGTTTTAACCAGAAAGTGTTATATGACGAGTTCATGCCTCTTCCCCCTCCCCCTACCCCAGTGCTTAGGAAACCGCAGTTGGGGAGAACGTGAAAGTACATTGCACTTGTTTGTAGTTTTCAGCCAGTCGTCATGAACAATTAGTCGGCCTCACAGATTTCCTGTTTGAATTATTTCATTAGAAAATAAGAACATCCGGATATTAAATGTAAACTATATTGATGTGTAATAAGTCATACGTGTACTGACTGTGTAAACGTATAAGTACATTAACTATTGTCTAATATTTAAATAACTTTGATATTTTGGGCACTGGATGGCTGTGATGTATAGATGCTGGCCTCGTATGCTAAAGTCCACGGGTTCAAGTCCAACAGTAATTACTGGAATCTTTGTCAATCGACTCTCACCCAATCTTTTTCATCAAATCCATACCCTGGTTCAATATTCTGGCTCACTTCACCCATACCCTGGCTCACTTCATCACACACACACACACACACACACACACACACACACACACACACACACACACACACACACACACACACACACTGGCTACGCACCCTGGCTCAATTTATACACTCCAAACATTGTCTTACCCACTCAATAGCTCTCATCCCCCCCCCCTTCTCACCTCAACACCCCTCTACATTGCCTTGCCATTCCTTATTGATCTCGCCACTGCATAGCACTATCAATGCTTATGGCACAAGAATGTTGCAATTCTTATCTCGTCTAATTCCCTTAGTTACCTTATCTCATCCTCTTCCTACCTCGTCTCATAATAATATTAATAAGAGGAAGAAGAAAATCAAACATGTCATTGAAGGAGAAGTCATTGGTGTTGTGGACTACATATGGAATAACAACAAAGATGATCCACTGATAGAAGCAGTAAAGATGAGTGGACTATTCCAACACCCAGAAACAAAGAAACATGGAAGAAAACAACGAAGCAAGCACTAGCACATACCTTGAGCCAAAAACCTCTCCATGGCCAGTATGTACGACAAGCCGATGAAATATCAACAAAGCAATCAACGTACATTTGAAAGAGGTAGGAATGAAAGTTGAAACAGAAGCAATCATGACAGCTGCACAAGATCAAGCACTCAACACCAAATCACACAAAACGAAAATCATGAAAATCTCAAATGATTCCAAATGTAGACTCTGCAAATCCATGGATGAGACAATAGAACACATACTATCTGGATGTCAGGTTCTGGCTGGAACAGAATACACCAAACGACACAACGAAGTGGCAAAACACATACATAGAAATCTGTGTGAGAGCTATGGCATAAAAAACCCCAGAAAGAGCATGGATGCACCAACCAGAAGCAGCCACCGAAAAAGAAGAAGTCAAAATACTGTTGGACTTCGAGATAAGAACAGATCGGGTGATTCCTGTAGTTCTCAATAAGTCCAACAGAACAGCAACACTCATTGATGTTGCTGTTACAAGTGATAGAAACATAAAAACAAAAAAAAGAGAAAAAAGAGAAAAATACCAAGACCTCAGATTAGAAATTCAAACTGTGGAATATAGAAGCAGAAGTGATACCTATAGTAATAGGAGCCTTGGGGAACATAACATCTGAATTGGAAACCACAGACTCTCTACACTACTCAAAGCAGCGCTCCTCGGAAGTGCCCACATCCTCCGTAAAACCTTGGATCTCCCAGAATCTTGTAAGATTCTAAGACCTTGGATAACAACCGACAGTCAAACAGAAGTCGTGGAAAGAGGGTGAATAATAATAATACACCTGCTGACCCAATTGTTGAATTGTTCTACCAGAATCAACTGCTTGAACTGAACGTTCCTTTTTGGACCTGTTTTTACATGTGATTCAAGTTACTTTAATTAACTGCATTTTGTTGTTTTGGATCCATATCTACATTGTAATCTCATCTCATCTTTCAGTATATACATGGGTGTCTGCTGTCTGTTGACGCCCTGAGATGTTGCTGTTTTCTCCTAACTCTTTTCTTGGCAGGCCAAAATAATTTCAAGCAGAAGAAATATCTCTCTCTCTCTCTCTCTCTCTCTCTCTCTCTCTCTTTCTTTTTTTTTGTTTTTTTGTTTTTTTGTGGGGGTCGCATTAATTTAGAGTAGAGAAAGTCACAACTTGGAAATCTGACATGAGGTTGAAACTTGAAACCCTCGGGTTATTTTGAAGATACCTTTTTTCCCTGTCAGGCAGATTTTCTAACAGTATTCATATATAATTACATACGGACACATTTTTAGCCTGTTCGCACACTTAACTATAGCTAAAAATTACTAAGTTAGGGTTCTTATTAGTCTCGGCTTTCCCAACGTAAATCAGCGCGGGTCTATTGTTAGCACTAGGTTTCCGGTTTGAAGTCCCTTCTGTTAGCCAGTGCATAAAGTATACAGTGACGCTTGGAGTAATTAAGAGAGGCATAATTTATGCCACCGACTAAGACAGTGCTACATATAAATGTACTTATATTTAATGTCAAGGCGACCCAGAGTAAATATAAGATTGCAGTCTGTGCTACATCTACATCGAAATCTGTAATGGCTGCACCCACTAAGTTTCACGTGCATGTTCAAGAAACCCTGTGTACAGAAGTGTATACATTCCACCACGTATTTCATTCACACCAATCTTACCTTCGTAATCAGCATTACCTTGCTAGATACTGTTGCCTTGCCAACCAGTATTCCCATTCCTAATCTCGTTATGCAAATATTAATTATATCACAAATTTCCTGAACTAGTTAATACTAATAACTCAGTATTATCTTATGAGTGTTTTGTTTCCCGTTCATACTCTCGTAGTGCAAATAATAATTATCTCAGAGATTTTCTGACTTTGATAATATTTTATCAGTAACCACTAACTATTATTATAGAGTGATGTTGTAACATTTAAATGTTTTCTGAAAACTGTAAGTTATGTTTACGAAAAATATCACTGGTCTTAACCACGAATGGGCAGCTTTCCCACTTTATTTACAAAAACACAGTACAAGTGCCGTCTGTTCACTCATTCGCTTCCAGTTTCTCGTTTCGCTGCATTTTTCTCCAACCACTACTTCACGCTTCGATCTCTTGGAAGATAACGGTTGTAACTGGCACTTTCTTAACTTAGTGTTTATCCAAGTATGCATGCGTCCACTAGTTTCATGTTTAAGTTTGTGTTAAGGAGATCGTTGAGGTATTCCGTAGTGTTTTCATTATAGTTCCGACTACTCTTACTTATCCAACATTTGCTAAAAAAAAAAAACATTCGTTAAATCTTGCTTTCCTGAATTCAGTCGCTTGCTAGATAGAGCAAATGAGGCAAGACTTCGGTTATTGTTACTGATCTGACTTTAAATCTGAAACATTTTTTCCATTATATCACTTTTAGTATTTCTTATTCGACATTTAATATTCGTTTCTGTTATTTCACAGCACAAATAAAACTTTTTTTTTTTTAGATTGGCTGGCAGTTATATTAGCCCATGTTCAGAACAAAACTCAACGCAGCGAAATATTTTCCCATCGTCAGTCTTAATGATTCTTTCTTCCATACATTTCCTTACGTCAGTCTTAATGATTATTCCTTACGTCAGTCTTAATGATTCTTCCTTCCATACATTTCCTTACGTCAGTCTTAATGATTTTTCCTTCCATACTTTTCCTTACGTCAATCTTAATGATTCTTCCTTCCATACCTTTCCTTACGTTAGTCTTAAGTTGGAAGTGGTTAAAACATTTGCACAGGATAAAACCAAACAAACTAAAAGTCGGACTCCAGTATATGACGATGTTTTGTATGATCTGTTCGTGACTATGACTGTACATTCTAGTTCTTATACCGTCCCTTATCTAGGGCAGTACCGAAATGTTTGAGATGGTGAAAGATAGTCTTATAATCACACACCGCTGAACCTTTAATTAGGAGAAAGGGGGATTGTTTGAACTTGTTAATAGTGGAATTTCGTAATATCATTACATCATCTACAGGACCTTTAGCTCTTAAAGTGACGACTGACTTTGTGGTCTTATGTAGGATAGTCGTATAGCCACTCGCTCCTACACTCTTAGCTCTTAAAGTGATGATTGATTTTGTGATCTTAGGTAAGATAGTCTTATAGCCACTCTTTCTTGTGTGTGTGTGTGGGGGTGGGGGGGATGGTGTGTGGGGGTGGGGGGGTGGATTGCCTATATTAGCATGCAAATTAAGAAGTTTCCATTTTCGACGTGTCGTTTACTTGGTTGTTGTTGGCACTATTTTTGCTTTGTAGTAGTAAGGGTTTCGCCTCCTCCCACAACAAAGCGTAGACTGCTAACCTTATCCTCCCTCAATAAACTTTTTAACTGTTAACATCCCTCTTCCCACAATCCGTCTTAGACTGCTAGTCCCTTCTCCCACAACCAAGCCTTAGACTGTAACCCCCATCGTCATCCCACAACAAATTCTTACACTGCTAACCCCATCCTCCTTGCCTGACCAAGTTTTAGACTGTAATTTTTCAGTAATGGTTTTGAGGTTATATATAATATTTTGTATCATTCATTTACACAAACACATAAATACATGTACATACATACGTATATATCGAGAGACAGAGAGAGATGTTATTGTAAATTTAAATATATATGTACATCTAAAAATGCTATCATACAAAACATATAGTACATAAAAGAAAGTTTTATGCTAAAGTAGTATAGTGTCTTTATGTATTAAAGAAGATTCTCCACCACCACCCCACACACACATACACTCGGATACACATATTCCAAACATATTACACTTAAACGACATTTATACGTGAAGGCCACAGACTCTCTGATAGTAACGTATTAAGCCCCTTTCCCTCCTGTGAACACGTTCTGCATAAAAAAGACGATATGTGCAGTAATAAAATGTTTTATTCATGTATACAATGGGTCTTGCGGGAACACTTTAGTAAATAATTCTCAGAAAGGATAGTGTGTTGGCGAGTAAATTTGCCTATCCCTATTTCTATACTTAATAATTATATCTGAAAATGTTAACATGACCTGACATTGGGCACTGTTTGTGATGACATTTTTGGAGTAAACAACTCCGGTAAAGAATATATTAGAGCTGCTGATGTAATCTAAACTAGTTTTAGGTGGATGAGTAGTTTTTACTATCCAATGGTTAAGATTTACAAGAACGAGACCAGCCAGTGGGATGAGATCAAAGCTTACCTGTTAAAAAGAATTTATTTTCTAATCACTTTGAATTTGGTGTGGATGAGGTCCGGTCATGAAAGGTGGCCATCAGCTTAATGGTGAGTAAATGGACTGATTGAGAGACAATAGGCATATTTCATGCATTTCGCTATTGATATATTAAGCTTGTGTTTTACGTAGAGATGTATGTGAGTAGACTATTATTTCTACAATTTTTGAACTATGATGCTTGTATGTAGTATGCTACACGTTCATAAATTGTTATGTTCTATTTTTTATACTGTATGCCTCTATTGGGCTAATAAATACTGTTGCAGGAAACTGTAAGCTGGGATTTGAATGTAAGAAATAATATAGTTACATAAAAATAAACTGGAAACTTAGCATTTGTTTCCTGATTATATTTTATAGGAAAGAAGCAACCTTATTTTTACTAGAATCTCCAGGATTACTAATTTATAAATTGCTATGACCACGGTGGATTCGAGAAGTCTCTACCCCCAGTGTGTAAGTTTAAGGATATATTGCACACCCTGTTAACTGTATGATAGCAAAACAATGCTCAGCCATAACATGGAATTTCTGGAATATAAGGAAGCTACTGGAAATTGCTACATTGTTGTTCTGCTTGAGGGAACTAAT
This sequence comes from Sinotaia quadrata, assembly GCA_028829895.1. NCBI lineage: Eukaryota > Metazoa > Mollusca > Gastropoda > Architaenioglossa > Viviparidae > Sinotaia > Sinotaia quadrata. The sequence continues at coordinate 112,321,402 of CM054181.1, read as the reverse complement.
ACATTGAAGGTGCACCCAGATTAGTCTTAGGAGAACAGCAACTCATGAAATTTCTTCTTCTTCTTTAAGATAACTTCTTTTCCCCACAGGAATTGCGTGGAAACTTTTCATCTTCTTGATGTTCTCAGTTTCTGTAGATTTCCTGTGGGGCCTTCCTCCTTACTCTGTTCTAGGAGGGTAGTAATGTTAAAAAAAAATGTGGAAGATATATGGAAGTTATGGAATTAGTTTTCCACTTGCCTGTCATTGTTTACATTTTACTTGCATGCTTTATTCTTGTGTCAGTTATTGTATGCATTGTTTTTCCTAGGAATTTTGTTAATATATTTATAGAAATTATTATTTTTTTTTAAATGTGAGGAAGCTATTTGTAACTTCCTTTAAGTTTGTGGTTTTCTTTTTTATTACTTATTGTGTAATGGTGTGTGTGGTGGGTTTTATTAATATTTATTTTTATAGAAGGTGAAGTGTGTTTGTGTATATGAGATATGTGATGATGGCTTGGTGTATATGATTTTGGTGATATTTATTATCACGAAATGTTCTACAGCATGCAAGAGAAACACTTGAAGAACTGACAATTCTCTTGTGAATAATAAACTTGCGACTTTGTTTCTAAAACACATGAAAGCACTGATATTTCATTATTCGATATTCTTATACGTTTCTTCATGGTAACCCAGACTCGTTCGCAATGCACAACAGGTTATTCGTAAGATAGAAAGCTATAACTATTATTTGTAACCCAGACTCGTTCGCAATGCACAACAGGTTATTCGTACGATAGAAAGCTATAACTATTATAAGCAGTTGCCAACTTTACCACTATCAGTTTATCACACACATATAAACACAGAATTGCTATTAGTAATCCCATACATTTTCACAATGATGAAGTACCTTCACATTTTACTGCGAGCGAAGTCGGATTGCTAATGACGACCGATGAGAGACAAAAAAAATAAATAAAAGGCTCCAAGCCGTAGTGGTGTGTTGAAAGATCGTCCCCATGTACGGTCAAGTTCCAGCATCAGTAGTTGCAGCGGCCGCTTCGCTCGATCTGATTCTGCTTTTGAAACGGGAAGCCCGGCTTTTTTAATGGCTAATGCATGCCTGATTGTGATGGATGGAAGTTAGTCTATTAGCGGTCAAAGTGCTCCAGAACGACCCCTGGATTGTCTTATCACTCTCTGACAGTTCTGTGCAAGAAGGGGATTAATAGAATCTGTAGCAGACACAGGTCTCGGTTATTCTCTATGGACTGATAAGCTATAGCACCTTTGCTTCACCTTTGCTTTTATTTAATTCGGTTTTATGTAACGCTGTTTTAAGTCGACCTCAGAGACTTAACGCTCAGATCTACCATAATCTAAATAGAGCGTAGCTTGGGGGCCTATATCTTGCACTACTGACCGCCTAGTGCAGGAGGTCGAAGTTCCAGTCAGATGGACACACGTGTGGCATTGATTATGCTGGTCAACGATTCGTTGCTTAGGATGACGGTGGTGGGGTGTCACTCTTTGAAATAACGAATAACCTAATTTATATGTCCAATAAATTTGGGTATGTGTAAACGCTATACCGATAGTGCTATCTGAATACAGCGAAGGAAGTCTGGGATCTTATTAAGGGTTTACAAATGAGTACTGTTTTTATTCTAATGAATTATTTTATTTATTTATTTATTTAAAATTGTCCCAAACAAGATAAGATTGTAATGAAAGCGACTTTTTCACATTAATAAACTTGATGTTAGATGTTGGACATACTTTTTGAAAAATCTAATATAGAGACAGTTTTGACTGAATATTACTGCTATTTTGTGTGCTTATTTTATTTTTTCGTCCTAGATACTGGTGTAGTTAGATGATTGTATTGCATCCGCAAGTAGATTCTGTAATAATGATGATTACGAATGATTATTATTGTTTCGTTTTGTTTCTTTGTTTTTTTTAATTTTATTTATTTTTTGGTCGTAGAAGTTGCTGATAGGTTTCGTTGTACATCTTCAATTCTAAGATCATAGATTGCCAGAAAATGGATTCTTTCATGCGCGTTTTGCAAGTGTAGAATGTGAGTGTTTTGTTACTGCTAAATGTAGTGTTTTGTTACTGCTGAATGTAGTGTTTTGTTACTGCTGAATGTAGTGTTTTTTTACTGCTGAATGTGAGTGTGGTCGAAGACTGATGTTTGCTCACACTTATGGTGTCAGTTTTCAGACGGGACCGATTGGTAATGCTTCATGTTACTTAGGGTTTAGTGCTGGAAACCTGTGTTGTAATTTCAGGCGATTCTTATCAACGAGCTTCCTATCAAGTTTTATTTTATTTTAGTATAGTTTGGTCGTTGGCCTAGACGCTTAAGTTAGTGATTATCTGATGTCACGGTTACAGTGTCATTTTACGAAATGTTGGCCTTCCTTTGTCTTTTGTCTTAACTCTGACAGAACGTGATATGACTGGCATTTCCGGGTCTTGAATGAATGGCCTTTAATTTTAATAGAACGGTATGGTGAGGGACAAGGTGGTTATGTGCCAGTCCTCCGTCTTTAGGCGCGCGACAGATTAGTAAGGAAATGCTGTTAGGTGAAGTTTGGCAGTCCTGGTCCCCTTCAGTTCAGAGATGGGCGTTTTATTAAAAAATAAAACGATCACCATTACAAAGAACCTGTGTGCCTCGTTTGATGAATTTGTACAAATGGCGCTGTGCGGAAGACAAAATGATAAAACCAAACAAGACAGATCATAGCTTTATATCGCACACCCGACCACCCGCTTCGCTCTTACACACACATTCATGTACATAAACACTCATACACACGTGCAGGCACGCGCACACACCTAGAATTCTCCCTTTGTTTAGATTAAAGGAGATCTAGGTGTTTCCATGTTTATTTTATTTACTGTTTAATTATTTTACATCTAATCTGACGAAAGTAAGTAATTTTGAACTAAAAGTCCAATAAAGTCGACATCCTATTCTTCAAAATGCCTGTTCACATGAACAGTGAACAGATATTTTGTAAAGAAACATTACAGAAGATCTATTACTATTTGGAAGTTGTCTTTTAAAAATTGATTTAAACGTGTGTACATAATGCTATTTATATCGATTGTTTACTTCACACCCATGAAGAGGTTTAACACGGAACACCCTCTCTTTCTCTCGTTCCCTCACTGTTTCTCATTTCTCCCTCTCTCATTCCCTGTCTCTTGCTCTCTCTATCTCTCTCGTCTCTCTTTCGTTCCATTTCTCTCGTTTTCTCACTGTGTTTCTCACATCTGTTCCCTCTCTCATTCCTTCTGTCTTTTTTTCTCTCTCTCGTTCTCTTTTTCGTTCCCTTTCTCTCATTCCTTGTTTTCTGTCGCTCCCTTCTCTCTAATACCCTCTCTCCCAATTCACTGTCTCTCGCTCTCTCTCGCTCTCTCTCCCATTCCCTCTGTCTCTCGCTCTCTTATTTCCCTCTGTCTCTCGCTCTTCCCCTCTCTCTCTCTCTCTCTCTCTCACACACACACACGCATACAAATTGGCAGCTAAGTATGTGGTGCGTTCGTTCTTTATCTCGCAGGAGTTTGTGTATTCTTCGGGGAATAATCTTGGAGGGAGCTCTTGATGCTGGGAAAAAAATTGCAATAAAAGAGTGCGCCAGTAAACAGGGAACAATGAGTTCTTGGCTTCGCGTTTAAAAAAAAAACAAACACATACAACAGCAAAAAAATATTTAAAAAAAAAATAACTACAACATACTTGAACTAGATGGCGTGACCTCGTTGTTTCACTTAGGGCTGCTATTGGCTTTATCGTGTGCTTTCATTTTTCGTTGCATTTCCGTCCTTTCCAATAATTAAGCTCTTGGTTGGTGCATCGCACTAATGACCTAACTTCCCAATCGTTGCCATGGAGACTTTTGATCGATAAGCAATATGTGTTTATTACTGGTATCTTTATGGACAACGGTCAAAATGCAGTAAGTTGTAAAACCGATTTCAATGCGAGAGATTTACTCTTGTGTTGCTGTTGCTGCTGGTGTTGTTTCTGAAAGAGGAGGCTGCTGTTGGCGGTGACTGCCTTACTAATGGTAATGGCAATACTCAAAGTTATTAATAGTAACCGCTGGACAGATGTAGACATAGGCATATTTATGCCGGAGAAACGTGCTATAATCTATTACACCAAATGAAAAACTGGTAACAAGTGTATTAACATTATTAGTTTCACTTGAAAGAAAATAATTATGGGTCAAATTTTGCTGATGTACGTTAGCAGCAGGGCTAACTGATGACGTTATTTGTCGTCAGCATTTTCACGCATGACGGGTAATCGACATCAAAGACTAGCTGAAGTTTCTCTGCCGCTCTGGTGATTTCAATTGAATGTGGTTAATGTTCTGGCTGGGGGAGGGAGTGTTTTGTGTCTCCAGTTATACATGTAGCCCTTGTTAGTTTAGGTATTTGTGTGTGTGTAGCGTTTGTTCTGCCGTATAGCAAAGTAGGTCATCGGCCGCTAGATGAATCACGCTTCGCGGTCTGCTAACAGTTATATAGTAATGTGTATGACTGTACCATTGAGTGCGTATTTTTATTGTTTTACTATTTTACCGCTCCCTTTGTTTTAAAGCACGCGCTATATTAGCGCTAGCTGTGTTAGAGTGCGTGCCTTTATTATTATATACTGTTTTAGGTAGTTAGTAATTGAAGTTCATATAAATATATTTAGAAAGGAAATAGTTTATATTTTTAATTGATGTATTTTTGTATGATGTATAATGTTATTGTATTTGTGTATTTTGCAATTTATGTGTGTGTGAATGCTTTTTCTCAAGCCCGCCAACACAGATTTTATTTTATTAAAGGTTTAATTCTTCAGATTATATATATAAAAAGATTGGTATATTAAAGTATAATTAAAGTAGTTTCACTATATATTTGAATTATTATGTAATTGTTAGGCATATAGCTATAATTGTTAGTTGAAAGCAAGTAAAGAAACACAAAAGTTATTTTTAGAAGCCTTTTCACACTAGATTTTCATTTTCATAACCCGTGGGCTTCGGGGAGGCCCGCTCCTATAGGATATAATGAGCGTGTGTGGTTTGAGTGAGCTACCAACAATTAGAGTCACCTAGAGTCTCGGCATTGGTAGCACTACTACTTTGAGTGTCTGCCTCTGAGTCGTCCTTGGTCGTCTGTTGGCGGTGTGTCGCCTAAATAAAGATCCTATGAAAATGTAAAACACGTGTTGCGTGTTCTGCCTCTCTCCTCTGCTGTGGCTGCCGTAGCGGTATTGTCTGCTTGTCTGTCTTATCATCATCGTCATCGTTCATCCAGTCATCTCCTCGCATCCTAGTGTGACCCATGACAAACAACACTACAACACCTCACCCCATCACATACATATACGAAACGAATCCACTCAATGATTTTTGGTTAAGATTTCGATCGATAAGTATAAATTAGGATTTACAAAAAGCGGTAAAAGGTATGAAAAAGTGATACTCAAAATCAAATAGTTATAGTGTCATTTGGAGGAGGTGTGTCTGTAAAAAAAAAAAGGGGGGGGGTTTACAAAAGATAACTGTAGCAAGGAAAAAAACCAAGCACCTGCAAGGTTTAAGAAAGAGAAGGAAGCACACACACACATGCGAAAAAGATACATTAACAAATATAAAGAACTGAGAAAACACCTATTCATTCATATTACCTGGTATGTATTCAGTTATTCCTTTACTCATTCATTTTGTCACTCGGATCTTTGGTTGATAAATTAGTAAAATAATCATAATTATGACCAGCTGCTGATTATTTATTGCAATCTAGTTCAGGTCCTGTTCCCGGAATCTTTGTACACATGGCCCAAGACACTAGAGTTTTAGACGAAATCGGAGAGGCTCGGAAAACCTAATTCTGTTTGGTTTTCATAATTAAATTATATTTTCTTTTCATAATTAAATTCTGTTTTGTTTTCATAATTAAATTCTGTTTTGTTTTCATAATTAAATTATATTTTATCATAATTAAATTCTGTTTTATCATAATTAAATTATATTTTATCATAATTAAATTCTGTTTTCTTACCATAATTAAATGTTTAGGTTATAATAATTAAATTTTGCTTTGTTATCATCATTAAATTTTGTTTTGTTATCATTATTAAATTTTGCTCTGTGTTCATACTTAAATTTTGTTTTGTTACCATAATTAAATTTTTGTTTTGTTATCATCAGTAAATTTTGTTTTGTTACCATCATTAAATTCTGTTTTGTTGTCATAATTAAATTTTGTTTTGTTATCATATTTAAATTTTGTTTTGTTATCATAATTAAAATTTGGTTGTGTTATCATAATTACATTCTGTTTTGTTGTCATAATTAAATTTTGGTTTGTTACAATAATTAAATTCGGTATTTTATCATAATTAAATAAATGTTGTTTTAATATAATGTGATGGGTAGGTTTAAATCTTGCACACGAATGGGCAACAACAATGACAGACGACGCAGGAATATTTCTATCAGCTTTTCACTTTTTTCTTTCTCGCTGACATCTCCTCTCAGAAGCCGCAGTATACCTTTTATCGTTAGATATTCTCGGCCCTGGGTTGCGTCTGGGGTGACTTCCCCTCCTCACTATTTTCTGGAGAGAGGAGACGGGTGGTGTTGAGTTGGTGGTGGTTATTAGTCGTATGTCGTTGTAGTTGTGTAGTTCTGTTGGGTTTTGTGGGTTTCTTTTCGTTCATTTGTGTTCACGTTGAGAGATGCATTCTGTGTCTTGTGTCTGTAGTGTTGAGCATCGTAGCTTTTGCTTCTGTAGAATTGTGTAACATTTGTTTTGTTGCATTGAAGTTGTATTGTCTATGGTTGATGGTTGTTGCTGTTGTCTTCCTGTGTTGTTGTAGTCTGGATGTCTTAATGCCATCTGGTGGACAAACGTTTCGTTTTGTAGAAATTGCAGTTTTGTAGTCTGTTGTTAAGAACATGTCTGGCTGGCCAAGGCGGGCTTTAGTCCAGAAATCATGGGTTAAATCATGTCTTACAGAACCCAGGCTAGTAGCAGGCCAAGTCTGTACTGATCATGTACGTATACCCATTCAACCCCCACTGTTCTCTTCACTGTGGTGTTGGCGTTGTTGGCGTTGTTGTCGTGTCTATCCTTGGTGTCCATTGGGATGCATGAAGGCGGGCACTGGCGGCCAGTATAGATGGTTGATCAGCAATGTGGTGATTAAAGTACCCCATTGCGTGAACTGCTGCTCACTGGGCCGCCTTTGATGTTGTTGTCAGCAGTGGTATTGGTGGCCTTGTTATTGTGGCAGCTGTTGTTGACTCTGTTCTTGTCTAATGTGTTGTGGTGGGCATCATCTGCTCTGGGGTTGTTTTTTTTTGTTGGGGGGGGGCTGTCTGTTGTTGTTTCTGTTGTTATTGTCGATATGGTTGCTGCTGGCAGTGGTGAGAGAGGAGAGGCCACAAGCACTCTTTTGAAATCATCATTGATCTCTGTTGGTGGGTCTTTCTTAATTTGATGTAAATATGAATTAGTTCAAAGTGTTATTTTATGATTTTACTATCTAAAGAAACTACATTAAATACTCTTTAAATACAACTCTTTCCTAATGTATAATTTGGAAAGATAAAGTACAAAATAAAATACCTAACTATATTTGTGTGCTATGGGAAAATCATGCTCATATGAATAAATCATAGAGTACACAAAGAAAACAATATAAACTAGCACACCAAAGTAAATAAACACAAACTATAAACTATTTCCTATCTAAATATACAAACATAAACTTCATTTAATAACTACCTAAAACAGTATACAACAATAAAAGCATGTACTCTAGCAATGCATATTCTAAATATTTTGTTTATGAAAAGAAGTAATAGGGAAAATCTGTTTGAGAACAGAAAACTAATAAAACACTTTAGTCAAACTAAGTAGTGGGAACTATGACAAAAACATGCTTGAAACATCTATCTATCTATCTATCTATCTATCTATCTATCTATCTATCTATCTATCTATCTATCTATCTATGTCTGTCTGTCTGTCTGTCTGTCTGTCTGTCTGTCTGTCTGTCTGTCTGTCTGTCCGTCCGTCCGTCCATCCATCCGTCAATCCATCTATTTATCTTGCTGTGTAGTTATCTATTCGTCAGACTCTATATCTCTCAGTCTACACGTTATATTTAGCTTTGATGTCTGTTTAGCTACGTTGTGTATGCTTGAAATGTATTTACACACAGACAGGTGCACATGCATCTGCAAGATAATAAAATTTTGTAAATATTTATTCAGGTGTTCAGTGTTTACAATTAATTTTTTTCAGTATATATTAGTACAGACATTAGCAGATAAGTAATAAAAGTACCTATACACCAGCAAAATGCGTGTAATTCTCTTCACCTGCCATGGACAGTGGCAAGCGATATAATTATTATCACCAAATTGTTCAGTTGCAAGCAAATTTTATTCAATGGATGTTTGTTATGGACAGTAAATGACAAGGGAAGCATTTATTTTATCTTCTACTTATACATTTATAGTTTCTTCCACCTATACTTTTTATAAACTGTTTGTGTCATGGAAAATAATTCCCAAGAATTTGCCATTGATTGGTTAATTCCCAGACAATAAACCCTCAAATTGTATTTACTAGTATTTTAGTTATGCCAAAGGAAATAGCAAAGTAATTTACTTTTAATAAACCGTTAAAATCTATACTGTGTATATTTTATGTTGATGTAAATAGTCACAAACTTTTGCCGGTTGTGGTTGCATAAGCTTCCATCCTCTCCAGAGTTTGCACGACAACTGCCATCAAGAGGGGTCTGGCTCTTCCCCACTGTATTCTGAGGTCCCTGGTAGACCAATAACAGATATTTTCGCTCTCTCTGAAAAGTCCACCAATACTGTTGAAGCAAACCTTTAATAAAAGCATTGTGAAGCTTTGTTTGCGGATTTGTATATGTGTGTTATTTTTATTGTAAACGCCGCAAAAAATAAAAATTTTAACGTGAACGTAAAGCGTTCTAGATCATATAATATGCCAGTTTGTTGTGGACTGTAAGTGGAAGAGGAAATAATCTCCAAACTTTTATTGTAAAGAAAAACTTCATACAAACAGTTAATGCTGATTTCATTTCACGTTTTGTGTTTGCTTTTTGTTTTAAAAGGACTCTTACAGAAAGGGAAATAATCACCAAATTTGCAGCAGACGTACTGCTTTCGAAATTATAATTGTAACTGTTGAACTGTTTGCTATATGTAACCAGACTGTCTTATGTTATTTCTTGTTGAATACATTTATTGTTGATACTTAGACCACTCTTGTTAGCTGACTCAATGAATGTTATATGTTGTAATCTCACCTGCATTTACTTAATATTCTGGCTGTATGTATCAGGGGACTTAAGCTATCTTCTACAACTGTCACTATTCTATTCTACGTTATCTTTCATCTTTCTAACATGTGTGGCCAGGCAAAGACTGACAAGTGTGTACAACTCTTACATAAAACACTGTAGCACTTTCATATATAAATATATTTGCAAAACTAGGAAATAAAATCTTTAAACTTCTAGTACAAAAGTCACGTCAAATAAATATCCTTCTATTGGCAACTTTCTGTTTGATATGTTTAATGGAATAGCTTTGACTTTCCTGATTTGATGGAAGGAAAAACCTATCAATTTCAAGGTCTGTTTACAATGAGATAATCAAGCTAATATTTAGAGAAGGATGTAGATCTAGTTCTCAAGGAAATAATCAAGCTGAGAGGGATGTAGCCCAAGATCTCAGTGAAATAATTAATCTGATGTATCGAGATAGAAGCAGGCCAAGATCTCAGTGAAATAATCAAGTTGACGTTTTGGGAGGGATGCAGGCCAAGATCTAGGGTCCGTCCTATCAAAATTAATGCCTTGTGTCATTCCAGGTGTTGAATCACATTTGCATCCTTGAGAAATGTTCACACACTGACCTAGAATAACCCAAACACGTGTGATAGCACTCGAAACGACACGCAAGTGAGTCGACACACTAGAATACCATAAAACAGTGTTTCCCAAATGTGAGCCGCAACACTGTGGAATATTCCCAAATTTTCCAGGGAAACAGGGATGCTCCTCCGACTATGAGTCGTTGTTTTCAGACTTTGGACGCCGTAGAAAAAAATTCCTGCTATACTAAGGGCGCCGTGAACCGAGAAAGTTTTCGACCACTGTCGTGAAGCATAGCACAAAGTTAATTAAAATAAAATAAGCCAGATATCCATGTTTTTACTCGAGTTGACAGTCGAGTGAGTTGAGTACTAAAATAGCATGGAGCATTACACACAAAGTCGGCAGAAGATGAACAGCGTGAGTTATTCCTTTAGAGATCGAAATTCAGGTGATTTTTTTAAATTTCTATTTTGTTGTCCCCAATACTGCTGGTGCCCTAGGCAACTGCCTTGCTAGTCTATGCCAAAAGCCGGCACTGCTTGGTGGGGAGGGAGGTCTTCGATATTAAGAGGTTCTCTTGAGGTCAGTTCTTTAGATTCAAATGAGAGGAGCTAAGTCCTTCCAGGCCAAGCCATTACTGAATCTTTAATCGAAGAAAGATTTTTGCAGGCTGAAAGCTGCAGTTGGAGGCAAACCGACGCTGATAATAACCTAGTTTTATCTTAATGTTTCACGTCTTTAAGCTATTCTTAATTATAAAATTACACTTTAAAAAAAATTCGGAGAAAAAGAAAGAAAGAAATACTGCAACATTTCAACCGGAAGAACGAATGCTTAAATCACAACGAATCACTGGTTCTGGAGTTGAGTACTTTGCGTTAATGATTTTGAACTTGTTAGCTGCAAAATGGCCAGTGCTTTATGTGTTTGTTCCCCGAATAGGGAGGGGATAATCGTGTTAGACGGTGCAACTTTCAAGGTTACATTACACACACGCTACGGCAATTCAGTAAATTTATGAGCTGCAATACGACTCAAAGGTGACTGTTGTCACACGTTGTCGTTATTTTTTCGTTTACTAAATTTGAGCTGTAGTATTTAAAGATTCTTGTTATTATTACACAACACACTTCAGGTATCATTTTTGACCTGTAGTCTTTTCATAGTGCTGCTAATAAAGTTTCTAGAGAGAATTTCTTTGACCTGTAATGAGTTCCTTGTGCTGCTTGCATTAGTTCTAGAGATATATTCTTTGACCTGTCTTCTGTTTGTAGTACTACTTGCATCAGTTCTGGAAATATATTTTTTTATCTGTAGCGTGTTCATAGTACTGCGTGCCCAAAGTTTCCCTCTCCCCACCCACCCATCTCTCTCTCACTCCCCACAATTAGCTACCTTTGAGCTGTAGTGACAGCGCATAAAATCTGCACGACACAGCGCTGCTGCTATAGACACAGCCACCTGCTGTTTATGACAGTTGTAAATCCAGAATGAGTGTTCATTCTGAAGAACAATAGACTGTTGGATGGATGAATTTATTTTAAAGTAAAATAATGTACCTGAAATCTAAAACCTCTTTCTCATGAAGCAAGCTTGTGAAGTAAGTGTTCAATTTATCTATCTATCTATCTATCTATCTATCTATCTATCTATCTGTCTGTCTCTCTGCTTGTCTGTCTGTCTGCCTGTCTGTCTGTCTGCCTCTCTGTCTGTCTGTCTGTCCGTCCGACTGACCGACCGCCTGTCCGTCCGTCCTCCCGTCCGTCTATCTGTCTATCGGTCTGTCTATCCATCTATCTCAAGATCATTTGTATTTTTATAGATATTTGTCAGTTTAGGTTCAGTTACTTAAAACTTACACGCTTGCCACTGCTATTAATTATTTTAAAGAATAACATTTTCAAGCTATGATTTTCTGTTTCTTGCTTTGTTATTGCCATTTATACGAAAGTCAGTATTTAGTAACGTAGTGTAAGTTTAGAGGAGTGTGTATACTTTACATACGTGTATATGTTTCAGGCCGAGATTTCGTCTGCTTATCGCGTCAGAGGCACGTACCACTTCCGGTTACAAGGTCAAAGTGGATTTTGCAGAAGACTTCTAGATCCGAAGGTTTGTTTTGAATTACAGAATAATGTGTACAGTAATCTGTGTACTCACGTTCGCCCATTACAAATGCGAAATGATCCCATCGCTACTAATATCATCACCTACAATCCCATTATTTGTTGTTTAGGGGAATGGTTATGTTCCACAGTTCCATATAAGTCCAAACAAAATGTATTGTCATCAAAAAGAGCCGTGCAGCCGAAACAGCTGTCCGACATCATTGCCATAATGCGCGCTTCTTCCGAAACTCGTGTACATTGTGTATCTCTCATGAGAACCGAGACGTATAATCAACATTCTTTTCTTGAGCAGAGGCCATCTGCCTGGAAAGATCTGCTTTCTTGAACTCAGACATAACCACTCCATAGCTTCATCCTGACATAACCAGCCCTTAGCTTCATCCATAGAAGCTTTTGAAATATCCTTGTCGTCTTCAGTAACACTCTGTTGTGTCTTGTCAGTGCATTTAAAGTATGCTACTCTATTTTTGTTGTTTCAGTATGTATTATGTATGATGCTTTGTTGTGTTTGTAAAATTATTATGTATGCTGCCCTGTCTTGTTTCTGTCAGTATGTATCATGTTTGTTACTCCATGTTGTGTCTGTCAGTATGTATTATGTTTGTTACTCCATGTTGTGTCTGTCAGTATGTATTATGTTTGTTACTCCATGTTGTGTCTGTTAGTATGTATCATGTTATGTATGTTGTAACTGTCAATAGGCATTGTGTTTGTTACTCTGCTTCACTTGTGTCTGTATTGTGTATGTTACTCTATTTTTCTTGTCTGTCAGTATGTATTGTGAATTTTCACTTTTTTTGTTTGTCAGAATGTATTGTGTATCTGACTTCACATGTCTTGTTTGTCGGTATGTATTGTGCATTTGACTTCACGTTTCTTGTTTGTCGGTGTGTATTGTGTATTTGACTTCACATTTCTTGTTTGTCGGTATGTATTGTGCATTTGACTTCACATTTCTTGTTTGTCGGTATGTATTGTGCATTTGACTTCACGTTTCTTGTTTGTCGGTGTGTATTGTGCATTTGACTTCACGTTTCTTGTTTGTCGGTATGTATTGTGCATTTGACTTCACATTTCTTGTTTGTCGGTATATTTTGCGTATATTATTCTATGTTTCTTTGTACATATAACAATGTAAACTGCTAAGTACTTTTTCTTATTAGGGTTGCTAACAAAGTCATATTATTATTATTATTATTATTATTATTATCGTTACCAACCAAAGTAATAAAATACTTAATTTGCGAGTTATTTTAACTCGTTCGCCTCAAAGTTGTGATTTGAACATCTAGTATGTACTGACTGATATACTAATGAACAAACGTCTCGCCTACTCAGAGAATGCAAAGAACATATATCGCCCTTATATCTATTTCACACACACCTTCCGCTGTCTGACTGATCGGAGTAAAACTGGTTTTAACCTGACTGGCCTATATACCAGCTCAGATTGATCCCTCTTCATACTAGTTCCGCTGATTGGTCGGCAATGAAACATGGACTTAATTGGTCTGGCATCACTTAGCTCTCTCTATATATAGCTCAGAGACAGGCATACATTCTAACCTAGTTTAGCCCCCCTCATCAAGGTCGCTGATTGGTCAGGAGTAAAAATGAAGTGGACCGGCTCTATCAGCTTTCTGTCCTGTGCATACTTCAGCTCTCCCCCTCAGGATTAACTTTAATTGCCCGGCCCCCAAGCTCGACTTGTCTGTGTCTGCATTAGCAGAGGAGAGATGTTTGTGGACTCCGTACGTCGGGATGAGTTCGTGATTTCGAAAGTACAAAACACTTCTTTATTGTGCTGACTACTGCCGAACATTTGTTCTGAATGCTTCATAAATAATAAAAATCGTGATCAGTCGTAAGTGGTCGTACGCGTGTTGGCAGAAGTAAGCAGACTGATGCCGTACAGATTAAATTGAACTATACGAATCTGCCAGCGGTATATTTCACGTCTGTTTGTTGGAATCCAGACAATTAATGTCCAGCACACATCGACTCAAATTACAAGGAAGAAAGTGAGAGATTCGTCTTTTCCCCTGACGCCTGTCTTCTATCAGAAAGGCCTCCGTCACGACTTAACTTAATGAATAGGCGGGATGAATCTAAACACCATTACGGTTATTTGTTTTCTCATCTTAAAGCCCAGACTAGTGCAGGTCCCACCCGTGTTATTTTCACACATTCTTGTGACTGCATGTTGGTTTTCTTTTTGTCACTGCTGGTTGTCAGGCTAACAGTATTTGGATGTATTTCCTGTGATTCGTTTTGATTGAGCCATCTTTCATGTGTCTGTGAAGGGGTTAAAATAGTAAATTATCTCTTCCCGCCTCCCTCTTTAATTAGCACAAGCGCACTCACTCACTCACTCACTCACTCACACACACACACACACACACACACACACACTCACTCACTCACACACACACACACACACACACACACTCACACACACACTCACACACACACTTACACACACATACACACACACTCACTCACACACACACACATTCATATAATTGCATACACATATATATATATACGCACGCACTTACATATTAATACACACACAAACACGTACCCACATATAAGATTATATACATCATACAAACACATTTTCAATTACATAAGCACATGCGTATAACACACAAGCATAATTAATATACATACACTCCTCTACTAAACTGACAGTGGCTAATTCAGTGACTTGTTTAACATTTAACTTTAATGTCCTTTATGCAAATTAAAAAAATATATATATATTATTTTATCTTTCCGTCGATTTTGACTTTTGATTTATAGTCTTTTATATTCAAACATTCAGACTAAAGTTCGGCTTTCCTGTGCATAGGAAAAGTAGTCGCTCCGAAATCACGGTGGTAGTTATTGAACCCTAGACCACTTTTGTAATGTCGTCAGATATCTAAAGTTCTAAACCTTCACGATATAAAACTCCTCTTGTCATTGCTGACGTCAGCGTTTCCACTGATAAAGTTGTAAAATTAAACATTGCTGACGTCAGCGTTTCCACTGACAAAGTTGTAAAATTAAACATTGCTGACGTCAGCGTTTCCACTGATAAAGTTGTAAAATTAAACATTGCTGACGTCAGCGTTTCCACTGATAAAGTTGTAAAATTAAACATTGCTGACGTCAGCGTTTCCACTGACAAAGTTGTAAAATTAAACATTGCTGACGTCAGCGTTTCCACTGACAAAGTTGTAAAATTAAACATTGCTGACGTCAGCGTTTCCACTGATAAAGTTGTAAAATTAAACATTGCGCATGGCAGACGCGCACATACCAGTAATTAAAAAATCGATATTCTTAATTCGCTTTTGACTTTTGCACTGCAAATAAAGTCCTATTATAAAAAAAGTAATAGTATCAGAAGGAAAGGGAAGATGTCATGAAGTCCTTGTAGAAAAAAATATAATACTCGCTGTACGTTTGCAGGAAAATATTTCAGTTTTAAAGTAAAGAAAAAAGAAAAGAAAAGTTGTACAACTGAATAGTATTGATGATTTTCAAAAGCCATAAGTTCAGATCAGATTGACGGGAAGTACCTGTAAGGTTAATTGGCTGTTTCCAACGTGTGGTGTGTAGCCTGCATTACAGCATTACAATAGTATCACAACCAGTCAAACCTCGTTCATACCTAAGTTGCCATCTTGGTAGTCGGCGTGTTTTTTTCTAAGGAACAGATGGACCATGGCTTTTGACCAGCCTGACCTTTGACTTACAGAAAGAAATACATGTAAAAGTCACAAAGAAAATCGTAGGGCTTCATTGTTCGCCTTTTCTATTCGAGTGCTATTTGATCAATAGTGAGAGTAAATATTATGATAGCCCTACGACTTGGTGACGTTAAATTTGTTTTACCGGTCAGATAACATTCTCCAAAGCATGCCAATAGTGTCACGTTTTCTCAGCTTTGATTTGTCACGTGGTTTTTTTTGTTTTGTTTTGTTTTTTGTTTTGTTTTGTTTTTTTGTTTTTTTTTTGGGGGGGCCTTAGCAAGCATTTTCTTTCATTATTTTGCTTTGAATTACCGTTTTTCTCCTTTTATAACAAAGTTCTTGCAGTTTGCTGCCCAGTGGCGGTCAGACGAGTTCACCATATGTAATCAGTGACATAGTGTGTCTCCATATATATAGTTTATCCAGTATCAAAGGTTTGTTATACGACAAATGTGTGTCAGGGAAATAACATCAGCCTTGAATGAAACGTGTCTGAGTTTATTAAATTTAATGAGTGTGAACAGTAATGATTACTTTTTAAACGTTATTCACGACGACTGTGACTTTGGCACTTGTAATTTTGTAAAAATGTTTATACTTATAGATCTAGGAACAGTGTAGTTGTTGATGTGTTCACTATATTTTAGCTGCAGCTGGGGTGTTGTGCTTCTGTTATATAAATGGAATCTTTAACATAACTTCTTCACTTTCTTTTCTTGGGGTGGAGGGATACATCTACTTTGATATTCATTGTCACTCTCTGATTTGAATTTGAACTCCTGAATCTACGTCATGAATGCTCTTTCTTTTCTTGGGGGATGGGGGGAGAGTTGGAAGGACACACCTGAATGCTGTTCCTTTTCTTGGGGTGGAGGACACACCTGAAAGCTGTTGGTTAAAGTTGTATCACTTTGGCATCAGCCCGATTCGAAATCAGCAAAGTCGAATTCAACAGTTACTGATCCGTAGTTTAAAAGCGCCATCTGTATATATCTCCTCCCTCCCTCCCTCTCTCTCTCTCTCTCTCTCTCTCTCTCTCTCTCACACACACACACACACACACACTCACACACATAAATAGATTACGTGTAGATCTAACAAGGAACTAACTCAATTCGAAACACTACCAATGTACAGACATTGATCTTGCTTCAGACTTAGACAGTGGACATTGAATGTGATGTGCATTGGTCTTCACTTGAAACTTAGTGGACATTGAATATGTAGCACACTGGTCTTGCTTGAGAATTTAACAGTGGACATTGATGTAGTGCAGTGATCTTGTGTCAGACTTAACAAGACCACTGCATTACTGTGGTGTTCATTCTCCACCATCTCAGGCTGCCCGTAACCTTGACTAATCCCCAAAACACACCTGGCTGATAGTTCTAGAAGATAGTTCGAATCCCCTAATACATACAGCCAGGATAATGAGTAAATACAGGTGATAGACTACAATATATAACATGTAAGTGAGTCACGCTAACAAGAGTGGTCGAAGTATCAATAATAAATAACAAGAAATAACATAAAACAGTTGATTACATATAGCAAATAGTTCAACAGTTACTGATAGAGTATATATATTTGAGTTCATAATCATGACCATGTGATGTTGTAAGAGAATGTTCATTTGAGTCCTATGACACTGTAATAATTATTTGGTTCATTCATACGAGTGAACTATAAATGAGTTCATAAGAGAACACTGAAAGTTTCTGAGTGAACTCTAAAAGTACTTTGATTAAAGTTTGAGTGAATTTGATTGTATCTTGACTGAAGCTGTGCAGTTGTTGACTTTATAATTATGTAACTTTAGGATCTCCTGATGTGTAGTCTAGGGTCCCAGCAAATGTCAGCAGACATGCACATGGTCAGTTTAACCAGTCCTTGGCACAAGGGTCACTCTGCCCTGGTGTTGCTGTGCAGTGCAATACTCATCAAACTCAACATTCAAGATAAAGTGGTCCTGTTCTGGCATTGTTTCATGGCTCAATGCTCATTGATCAACTTTTCAGATAATGTCTGAGATAAAGTGTTGATCTTCAGCAGTGATATATACAGAGGATGAGTTCCTGCTGTGTTGATAACCACTGATAAGGTTAGTAGTATGATTATAGTTTCTTAACACTGGGAATCAATATACTGGTTGCCTCTTCAGTCAGCTGCATTTGGCTAATAATTTACAGGTGAGTTTCTAATATGTTCATATGTGGGGCTGAGCTGAGCTTCGATTGGTTAATTTAGTGAGTTGTCTGGAATATTCAGGTATGTTTCCAGCCTGAGGATAAAGGTCAGCCTTTCTATGTTTAGAGTAGGAGTGGGTGTGGGCTACATATGCCACCGTGACAGTTTACACCTTCAATGTTCATTGTCTGAGTCTCAAAAATAGAACACTGCGTCACACACTGAATGTCCTAGGACTCAAACAAAACCACTGTACTACATATTCAGTGTCCATTGTCTAAGTCATTTATGAATGAATGTTTCATAGAGAAGGAAGTATATGAGTTGCATGTGCAAGTGTGAGTGTGTGTGTGTGTGTGTGTGTGTGTGTGTGTGTGTGTGTGTGTGTGTGTGTGTGTGTGTGTAGACATAATTATCCTCAATCAAGATAATGTCTTGTAATCCAAAGTATCTTCCTTTATTTCCTTATTTTCAGTGTTATGCACTAGATATCACTCCGGTAAATTAGTTCATGCACATGGCATTTTGAGTCATTGATAACATAGTATTGTGTTTGTTGTGAGCAGATGCAAAGTCAATGTCACAGAATTGGGCCAGCTTTATTTCTGGTGTTCTACAGAAGCAGGAATGAAAATAACAATTAGTTTAGTGCCTTTTGCTGATGCTTGAGTCATCATGTGCTTTCAGAAAGTTCCAACTCTTGCATGATAAAATTTCTGCCAGCAAAATCACTTGATGTTACATAGGAAAGAGAAGTATGTGGCTGGGGTGGGGACTTATCTCTGCTGATAGCATTGTCATGGTGGGAAGTTATTCGCTTCGTTTTAATGCGCATGAGATAATCCATAACTGAATACTCCTCAGTATGTATTCAGGCGTTTCCAGAGCTCAGCCAAGCAAGCCATGGACACGCTGATGTATTGTTATTGCAGACTGGTATTCGGTATAGCTTAGCAGACTTCCATTTCAATCAAATTGCTTCCCTTGAAAATTTCTGTGCCAGCACTACATCCATTGATCACAATGGAGAGAAAATTTAGCTCTGTCAAAATCTGAGGGTTTTATAACAGTTTAGCACTTTAGCTGTTGCTGCTTAGTGTGTTGTCATGACCTTCTGACTCGTGGTGTACGCAACGTGTTTACGAGTCATGACATTCTGACTACTAGTGAATGCGATATGTTTTCATGTCATGACCTTCTGGACTATTGATGTATGCAACATGTATCGATGTCACGAACATTTGATTGACTATTGGTGTAAGCAAACTATTTTGATGTCGTGACCTTTGATACTATTGGTTTATGCAACACCATGTATATAGAGATCATGACCTTCTGGCTGTTTGGTATACACAAATACCATGTGTGTAATGAGCATTTTATTTTGTGTATGCATCATGTTTTGACATCATTGCCTTCAGAATGCTGGTTTACGCAACCTCACGTGGGGTAGAAGTCTTGACCTTCTGGCTATTTTGTTTACACATCATGTTTTGATATCCCTACGACCTTCTGATTATTGGTACACGCAACATACTTAGATGTCACGAACTTTTGATAACTAGTGTACGCAACAAGTGTATATGTCACGACCTTTCGACTCTGGGTGTTCGCAACAATTTTAGATGTCACTGCCTTCTGAAAACTGGTGTACGCTATATGTCACGTGTTACGACCTTTTGACTATCGGCCTACGCAACACCATTTGTAGATAACATGACCCTCTGATTAATGGTGTACGCAACGTGTTTTTGATGTCACAAACCTTCTGACTGTTGGTGTACGCATTATGCTTTGATGTCACA
Source organism: Sinotaia quadrata (assembly GCA_028829895.1). Lineage (NCBI taxonomy): Eukaryota > Metazoa > Mollusca > Gastropoda > Architaenioglossa > Viviparidae > Sinotaia > Sinotaia quadrata. Next base: position 112,301,596 of record CM054181.1, on the reverse strand, counting down.
AACTTTCTGACTACAGGCGTACGCAACATATTTTGATGTCATGATCTGACTATTGATGTATGACACATATTTTGATGTCACAGCCTTGTTTTGAGTTGCTGCTGAAAGATTTGTATTGGGTTCATTCATCTCTTTGAGCCTTTGTTGCTTTGAAGCGTGATGTTCGTGTCCATGCTTTGAGTTTATGGTATATGGTTTCTTATTATCTCCTAGTATAGAACGATTTGTACTACAAGACATTTCTTATTACCTTCTAGTTCAGAGCAATGTATGCTACAAGATATTTTTATTGTCTTCTAGTTCAGAGCAATGTATACTACAAGATATTTTTATTGTCTTCTAGTTCAGAGCAATGTATGCTACAAGATATTTTTATTGTCTTCTAGTTCAGAGCAATTTATGCTACAAGATATTTTTATTGTCTTCTAGTTCAAAGAAATTTGTGCACAAAGAGTCAAGATGTCATCCTTTGTTAAGTCGCTGTAACACGAAACGTTGTGACGTCATGCTTTAGTTCTGAAGTGTGTTTTTTTCAAGAGAAATGTATTTTGATATTTTTTCTGCCGATCCCTCTCCCTCAGTAAAGTTTGATCTGTTCTTTGGTTTATCGTAGTCTTTAAACGCACTCACTAGTGATCTCTCAACAAATTATATTTAGTGATCTTTGAACAAACTATACTCAGTAGTGATCAATAGTGACATTTGAACACAGTATATTCAGTAGTGAACTCTGAACACAGCATTCTCTATAGTGATCTTTGAATATTGTATACTCAATAGTGATTTTTGAAACAGTCCACTCTATAGTAATCTCCGAAGTCTTTATAATCATTAGTGATCTCTGAACACTGTATTCTCAATTAGTGATTTCTGAGCACAGTACTCTCAGTAGTGATCTTTGTGCACAGTATACTACATAGTGACCTTTGAACACGGTCCACTCAACAGTAATTTCTGAAGTCTTTATAGTCATTAGTGACCTCTGAAACAATACACTAAGTAGAGATCTCTGAACACAGTTCACTCAGTAGTGATCTCTGATTTGTTATTCGAAAATAACTTAGCCACGCTTTAATCATGAAGGGTTTAACATTTCATTCCAAGCAACTGCTGGCTGTTTCAGAAAACTACGAAACAAAACAATACTGATGGGCGTTTGACTTATACTATGTTGTTTCCGAAATGTAATTTAACCTTTAAAGGGACACACGCACACACATGCATACACACATTGCATTGTAAACTTTCACTTCTACACACAACTTTTCCACAGTGTGACATTTGACCCCTGATATCCTGTAACTAATATCACCTGAATCCAGTGTCCTCCTTCAGTCAAGCACACACGAGGCACACCTTGTTAACTGCTCTTTACAAGGAGACATATGATAGTGTTGATTCAGCCTTCTATTATTTGCACTCACTACTGTTATTACGTCTTACAACCATTACTCAGGTAATTACGTCTTACAACCAATACTCAGGTAATTACGTCTTACGACCAATACTCAGGTAATTACGTCTTACAACCAGTACTCAGGTAATTACGTCTTACAACCAATACTCAGGTAATTACGTCTTACAACCAATACTCAGGTAATTACGTCTTACAACCGGTACTCATGTAATTGGTGCGCAGACAGTTAATCGCACGTCACTTAAACGCAGACAGATAACTGCAGAGACAGGATTAGGGTTGGGTTCGGGTTTAAGTGACGCGCGATTAAATATTATAAATAAATCCAGATAATTACGTCTTTACAACCGTACTCAGATAATTACGTCCTTACAACCGGTACTCAGGTAATTTGCCTTTCATGCAGAAAACCCAGCTAACTCTGCTGGTCAGTTTTGCACATTTTTAATTGTATAGACCTCTGTCTGCTTCGTGGCTTCTAACAATTCTATGCCTAAACCAATAATACACAATAATCATAACTGTTATGAAAAATTCTGGAATAAAGGAATAAAATATAAAAACACAACGTTAATATTCATCCGAATAATTTATGTTACATAGGCTATTGAGACAGACGGAGGGATGCATGCATAGAAAGATATATCGATGGATGGATGGATGGATGGATGAATGAATGGATAGATAGATAGATAGATAGATAGATAGATAGATAGATAGATAGATAGATAGATAGATAGATAGATAGATAGATAGATAGATAGATAGATAGATAGATAGATAGATAGATAGATTACACGATTGCCAAGAGTTACATCGCATGTCTACCTACAAACTTCACCACAAAAAAAGTTGGGAATTCTTCCACTAACACGCATTAAAAGGAACGAGAAATTCTTGACTACATCGACAACAACGAGGTCTGCAAAGAGGAACATTGAAAGAAAGAGAAACTAAATGAACAAGTAGTTGTGGTTTAACAAACAAAGAGTCTTGCAGACACCTATCAAATAAACTTTCTAGCAACATGCGACGTTCTTAGAAATTCGAGGACGACCACTGCCGCTCGCAGTATCCCTAGAAACGGAACCGTAATACGATAAAAGTAAACGTAAACACATTTTGTTTCGATTACTTCTTCAACCAGGAAGTGACATTTTCAGTTCCTAAAACTTCGTGATTTGCGTTGAATTTCGTTTGACACGTTGTCACCGGGGTTTTGCCTTTACGATATATGCTAGTAATACCCACCACCACCCCAAAAAAAAAAAAAAAAAAAAAAAAGATTACATATAACATATTCATCCACTAATTGATTTCAGTCAGGTCGGTTTTCTTTGATCAAGTACAAGTCGCTTACGGACTTCTGTGCGAAAGCGAAGATCAGTGATGAGTTCTGCTGAAAACAGGAAAGATCCGTAACGACATCATTTCATGAACAAATTGAGCTGTTGACAATTTATGATGAGGCTCCAGCAGAGATCGATTACGACATACTTTCTGGGTCACTGTGTCATGCAGGAGCAATTAATAGCTCTCTGTTTTGAATTTCGCTTTAAATATTTATAAACAGTGAATATATATTGAAATCTGAAGGCAATTGAACTGATAATGAATACCAGTAACGCTTGGTTTGCAAAAATAAAAATAATAATAATAATAATAACTCAGATCAAAACTAAAGTCTCAAAGCTGCAGCCGAGAGCTGCCCGACTGACGGTTGCTTGTCGTAAGCGTCATTTGCAGCGCGACCTAATTCCGTTCCCAGCGAGTACAAGAAAAATCAGTTCGTAGTCATGACTGCTACAAGAGAAACATTTGAAAAGTGAACCTTATTAGTGAAATTTGCTTCCTTTGACTCCTTACAGGCGTCCGCAAATTAAAGATTATAAATGTAAAAGCAAAACTAAGAGTCAAGTATGAGGATTTGAGCGGAAGTGTATTGTACCAAATCACACACGCGCACGCACGCACACACGCACACACATACACACACACACACACACACACACACACACACACACACACACAAACTTCGTTCGTTACGCACAGCTGCACATCAGCGTTTGTGCACAATAGTACACGGATGAGTGGGAACGGTGAAACGAGATTAGACAGTACGGTCAGTCAGTGAAGCAAATAGGTTATTAATAATTTCAGCGCTGTATTGAGATTAAATAGTACGGTCAGTCAGCGAAGAGAATAGAGTATTAATAATTTCAGCGATGTATTCGAAGTCAGAATTAAAGAATCTATCCCACAGTTCCCTGCTATTGCTATTCCAGTCGAAACTCAAGTTTCATAAGACTCCTGGAAATGTTTGATTATCAAGTGATTCTAGTCTAACAGGTCCTTGAATAGTCTGAGTTTGTGTGTGTGTGTGTATGTGTGTGTGTGTGTGTGAGAGAGAGAGAGAGAGAGAGAGAGAGAGAGAGAGAGAGTATGTGTGCATGTGTGTATGTTAAAATTGTTTGCCTCACTGCTTTGCGTCCATCCGCACACTTACAGACTCTTGATAAATTCCAACTGTGAACTGTGCGCAGTCTTTGACTAGTTACGTTGACTTGAATGTGACAATTTTTTTTTCAGTTCTCAACATGTAAAATTCAGTCCTGCTTTTGTTTACTTTTAACACTTCAAACACATTTTAGTGCAACATTTAACAATGGAACTAGTGACTAGATTTGTTACATGGCTAGAAGCATTTTATAACACATAACGTAGAAACGCGTGAGAGCATAAAGTGTGACTTTTTTCAACGTGTATTCAGAGATATAAATGTGAAAGATCTAGAGACATGCATGACTTTCATAGACGAGGTCGACATGTTTCCTACTTTTGAGCACTAGGAGCAAAAGTTCAGGACAGGCATAAAACAAGTGTATTTACTTGTAAAACTGAAAAACGCTGCAGTAAAATGCTTGTTTGCAGTTCTACATATTATTTTTGAAGAAGTTGCAAAAATTATTTATTGTAATGTAACAAATGTGTGTGTGTGTGTGTGTGTGTGTGTGTGTGTGTGTGTGAGAGAGAGAGAGAGAGAGAGAGAGAGAGAGTATGACATGTGCAGTGACATGGGTGTTCACATGTTTATCTTTTATAGATATATAATACTAATGATTGCCTAGTTCCGATTTTTGTATAAAATGTTAGAAATAAAGTCAGAGTTTTAATATTAGGATTAGTGTTGCGTTTCAACCTGCGGTAAACATTGTGTGCGACTTGGCAACTTTGAAGGTGGTGTTATGGACTTCTTGAATCCTGCCAGGTATGTGGTTGAAAAATAATTTCGTTACTGGTTTATTCAGACTAGATTGGGGGTGGGGGGTGGGAAACACGATTGTGTGCACCCAACTTTGCAAAGATCAAATACACGTATTTCATATTTTGCTCACACTTTGCGGAAATTACACAAGCTTGTTTTTCGTTCAGCGATAACCCTCACGTCAACGGCTTAGACTATCTTGCCATTCATCTGTGTAAATCATCTAACAAGGAAATAATTTAGGTCCAGTAATCTGACCGAATTACTCGTGAATACTTATTTAATTTACGTTCAGATAATCCTCTTATAAAGTAACGTTATAAACTGCACGTTTCGATACAAGGTTAGTATTCACTACAGAGTTTAAAATTTAATTGTTATTAATAACAACACAGTTTGATACATACTACTATTATTAACCACTCAGTTTGACACATACTGCTATTATTAACTAATCAGCTTGACACAAGTCATTAACTACACAGCATGACATTATTAATTACTAAACATGATAATTTTTATTAACTACTGTATACAGTTTTGCACCTTTATCAGCAGCGCAATATTAACACGATTTACGAATCTCAGTCTAGTAATCAATAAGATAATTGAGGAGGTTTGAACACGTGGAGTGTCTGTAAATGTTTGAAGAGTCAAAGTCCCAAGTTAAGGTAAATAATTTTCACCCGCCGATGACGCACAAATAAGAACATTAAGTTTTAGGCAGCGCGTCATCAAAGGGCAAGCGTGATCCTGGCTGTCGTAGGAAGTGGGACCACTTCGTTACTCGGCAACATAAGTACACTGAAATTTGCATAATAAATACTTGTGTGCGATTCCTGGCACATTCCATGCTTTCTCTGCCTTTAAAAGAATGGGTTTGGTCAATGCCGCAAGAGCCAATACGCAGTAGCTAAAATCACCATATTGCTAATTCCACTGCAGTTTGGCGTTTATTCATAGAAATCCCATATGAAAAGTTAACTCTAAAATCTGCGCATTCAGAGTTACTTCCCTTGTGAGAACATTTCCTGTTTTCTTTACCGCTTAGTGGATAAAGGATAAAGATGTCTAAACTGAGAACGTTGATGATACACACTCGGTACCCATCCTGATACAAAATGGTTGCTTGAGTTTAGATTTTTTAGTCTAGACTATACCATTTACTGTATGTACTACATACACGCGCATCACACACACACACACACACACACACACACACACACACACACACACACACACACACACAATCACACAAACACACACACACACACACACACACACACACATATTATATGGAGAGAAAGATAGATTACCGTTGAGACTTCTGGCTTACTATTTTACTCTACAGTTATAAAATGAATTGACGTTTTCACTACAAAGAGACACGATACCGAAAATAAATTATATAATATTCATAAAATTATAAATAATTTTACACTTTTAATTTTTCTTATTTCACAATTTATAACATAACTTTCAAAAGCAGAGTAATTTGGATGTAAGATATAAATAATTTGGGTCCCATTATTTGTTAATATTAAAATATGGCTTTCCATTTAATTTTGTAACATTTTGAAACATCTCTCAAACATTATTATAATTTTAAGAAAAGAAAGTGCAATAATATTTTATAACATTTTAAACATCTCTCAAACATTATATAATTTTAAGAAAAGAAACTGCAATAATATTTTATAACATTTTAAACATCTCTCAAACATTATATAATTTTAAGAAAAGAAAGTGCAATAATATTTTACAACATTTTGAAACATCTCTCAAACATTATATAATTTTAAGAAAAGAAAGTGCAATAATATTTTTACCTGTGACTGTTAAAATTACATTCAAACAATTCATTTAAATTTCAAATTTTTTTTTCTATTTAAAAAATAAACTTAATTGCCTCTCAAGACGAAGGTTTCAAACTGAATTAAAATAATATCTGTATTATTTCTGCAAAACTGATTTATCATATACATATCAGGAATGTCTATCATGAGAATAAAAATACCAATATATTCAACTCTGAGCCACCAGTTTGGTTTCTAATCAATTTCTTGAACTGATATGCAAGTGAGAGCTAGAAAAAAAATTAACAATGGATGCGTGTTTAAAAATGTTCTAACAACTCTGTGAAAACCATAGGCATTTCCTAGTTTTATTTTCCTCTTGATAAATAAAGATCAGCGTGGAGTTGTAAGCTGAGAAGTTTGTTAAACATATTTACTCTCTGTATTCATCCTGATACATAATGGTTGAGAGTGAATCAAGATTCCTGTAGTATTTTTTTTTTATATTCAATGTATATACTGAAGAGTGAGAGCTTACAACTGAGATTTCTGGCTATCTAACAATTAAGATGAATACATACAATATATACAACACTACAGATATCAATAAAAATATTAACATTTAAACTACAGATGAAGACATGATACGTATGATTATTTATATAATATTCATGATAGGAAGAATTTTTACATCATTATTTTTAATCAAAATTTAAAACATAATTCTTCAAAAGAAGAGTGTGTTGGAATTTTAAAAAGTAATAAATAATGTTTTTGCTAGTATGAAAACATGTCTTTTCACTTATTTCTTTTGTAACATTTTAAAACATTCTTTTAAAGAGACTGCTTAAATTTAAGAAAACAAGAAAGTGTAATATTTTACATGCAACTGTCAAAATTACATTTAAACACATTTAAAGTGAAGACGGCCAAGAACTCCTTTAATTTAATTATCGCTTTAATAAACAAGCTTAAATGCCCGCCAAGGCGATGGTTTCAACTGAACTACGAATATGTAATATCCATTACTGGTTTAAAAACTGATTTATTAAGTTTCAGGCGTGTCGACTGGGTAAATTAAAGTGTCAGCATATTCACCCTTGGGTCACCGGGCGGGGTTGCTAAGACATGCATCTATGCCAGTCAAGCGTAGTTTGACATTATAGCCTCCCTTAGTAAGTGAATCAAGTGTGTTATAGTATGCAGCAATTTTTAATCGGATTATCTGTTGATATCATGATGCCCAAAATGTCAAACAAGAAGACTGTCAGTTTATATTTCCTTTTCTTTGAATCAACATATTTATTTCTATTCGATTTACTTACGTTGTTATTCAGAAGCAAGTAAATAATTTAAAATATAAATAATTATTATCTTTTATTTGATCCTGGTCGCGTTTTACCTGACACTTATGATTACGGTACACTGCAGAGGCAACTTGATTCTGTAAAAGTGATAATCGAGTCCAATCATATGCAACATGGCATTACATCTTTCCACATCGAGTAGATCAAATATATCTAATTAAAAAGTAGACATTTTTTTTAATTTAGAAAACCTCAGTGTATGACTCTTGTGATACTCAAACAAGTCTGGTTCTAATTATAGTGTATTACTTACTATTAAGAATGGCCGCGCAAGTGTCCTTTGTTTGTTTACACTTAGCAACGGAAGCGCTTAGCGACGGGAATGTGACGTAGGTGGGATTTCTGTAAATGGTAACACCATATGTTTTGCTATCGGCTATACCTAGTTATTACATTATAAGAAATATTCAGTTTGTGTAATTTGATTCGCGATACGAAAATAAATATTTGCTGCTTTTATATAGTGGCTAAACCTTGAATATCAGGTCTAAAGTACTGAAAAGACGTCATGAATTATTAAATAATATAATTTCTGCTATTGCATCGTGATGCACCAGAAAAGCTAAGCAGCTATAGAAACTCAAAAGTATTATGGAGGCGGTGTGTGTGTGTGTGTGTGTGTGTGTGTGTGTGTGTGTGTGTGTGTGCGTGCGTGCGTGCGTGCGCGCGCGCGCGTGTGTGTTGGGGTGGTATTCACATTTTATGTCCATGGACTGAAAAGAAAAATCTTCATTCGACAGAGAAGAAACAATATATTCTGATTACGGCAGTCTAAGTGGGGGGTCATGAAACAAGGCCCACAATTTACTGTTCAATGTAAGCAAGCCTTGCCTAATGCATGCTCAATATACATTCAAAAGCTATGAGTTACTGAAGAGACGGAGGGAGAGAATAGTAATTTTAAGAACTCTGTTACATTAGGCACAACAAACCACCATGTTTTAGTTATCTAAATGAATAATAAACAAGTTTTATAAAATGTGTAAAAGGTCGTTTAAAAAAGTTTGCCTGTGCGTAAATATAAGCAATATTATTATTTAAATCTACTCAACGCATACTAACAAAACATGTCAAACTAACGTACACATTTATAACGTGGTGACTCATACCGGACTATTTCATAACCGTTCAACTGAATTAACAGGCCAGTATTTTCAGTTAAAATTTTAAATCACAGATTTACCAGTCCAATATTAATACTTATTACAAATTTCAAAGGTTTTCTGTAAGCTGATATCCCCACCCTCACCCCAATACAAATGCATGTCTTGAAAAAAGTGTCATATGCTATTAATTATGGTTTAAGTTTGCACTGACCAACGCAGAATGATTTAAAATAAGCTCAATAAACGGAGAAAGTAATAGGTGAACATTGTATATAACACATGTTCTAATAATGTTTACACACATGCACACACTCACTCACACACACACACACACACACACACACACACACACACACACACACACATATATATACTGATTATACCAATATATTTTATATAATTTATGTCTGTATGTGTGTGTGTGTTAATAATAATTAATATACATTATTTATAAATCGTTTGACATTTAATACAATTCATTTAATACTAAAATAATTTTATCTAATAAAAAATAGTTGTTACTGATCTACGCTAACCTGACCTTTTTTAAAAAAGAAATAAAATAAAAGATGTTCTAATAAACCTATCTTATCTAACATACTGTCTGGTAAACCACATTTATCGTAGCATTCTGTCTGTCTGGTAAACCACATTTATCGTAGCATTCTGTCTGTCTGGTAAACCACATTTATCGTAGCATTCTGTCTGTCTGGTAAACCACATTTATCGTAGCATTCTGTCTGTCTGGTAACCACACTTATCGTAGATTACTGACTGTCTGGTAAACCACACTTATCGTAGCATACTGACTGTCTGGTAAACCACACTTATCGTAGCATTCTGTCTGTCTGCTAAACCACATTTATCGTAGCATTCTGTCTGTCTGGTAACCACACTTATCGTAGATTACTGACTGTCTGGTAAACCACACTTATCGTAGCATACTGACTGTCTGGTAAACCACACTTATCGTAGCATACTGACTGTCTGGTAAACCACACTTATCGTAGCATTCTGTCTGTCTGGTAAACCACTTATCGTAGCATACTGACTGTCTAGTCTCAAGGATGAGTATGACTGAATTAAAAGTTGAATTAGCACAAAACCGGAAGAGCAATTTACAACGCTTGACAACTCACTGGAGTGAGAAAAGAGAGAGAGAGAGAGAGAGAGAGAGAGAGAGAGAGAGAGAGAGACTGGAGTTATTGTTATTATCAGCATGATGGTCTCATAGACTAATAATGCTTGACGACTCACTAGAGAGAGAGAGAGAGAGAGAGAGAGAGGGGGGAGTTATTGTTATTATCAGTATGATGGTCTCATAGACTAATAATGCTTGACAACTCACTAGAGAGAGAGAGAGAGAGAGAGAGTGTGTGTGTGTGTGGAGTTATTGTTATTATCAGCATGATGGTCTCATAGACTAATAATGCTTGACGACTCACTTGACTAGAGAAAGAAAGAGTGTGTGTGTGTGTGTGTGTGTGTGAGAGAGAGAGAGAGAGAGAGAGAGAGAGAGAGAGAGAGGGAGAGTCTGGAGTTATTGTTATCATCAACATGATGGTCTCGTAGACTTATAATGTAGGTGAAGGGAAGCAATCAGGATTGCCTCAAATACAGATTATAACTAAAGCTTAAGTATAATGTCGAAGAAAGTAACAATTGGATGTTTGCTTTTTGATCTGTCTGACATAATTGAAACAATTATTCTATTTGTCTGATCGTAATGCAAAATGACTGTTATTATATTTCTACCAGTTTTGCTCAGTATGTGTTGTGTTATTGTTTATTGGGATTTTGCCAACGAACTACAGAGACACAAGGTCTCGCCTGCACAAGAACAAAAATATCAATCGTGTCTGCTATGTCAGGCTTTATGTTTCTTGTACTTTTTCATCTGAATTTTGCCAACCAAGAACAAACGTACTAATGAAGTAAATGTTAGCCGGTTTGTTTAGTCATAAGTGTCGCCCGAAGCTTTGCCAAACAAAGATACCAGCGTATTGCTACGTAAACATGTTTTGTGTCTTGCAACTTTTATCAGAGTTCCCGCTAATTAAGATCAAAGATATTAATTTTATTTGTAAACTGTAATGCCGACGTACATTACGACTTCTAAATTTTAATCCGAGCATTTATCCTGACACTCAACCTGAATAACTTTAGAAAAGCTATCTTTACACTTGTGTGTGTGTAGACAGTTTTAATCTTTGGCGCATTTATTTTTAAATGAAAGTGTAAATTTACAGTCATAACATTTTTTTTAAAACGTATATGTTCTCTTAAATAAGACACAAGAAATTGCTTTTATTCTAAGCTTCATCTGTGGCATTATTTTATATTTTTATTTTATTTTTTATGTTGTAAGCTACACATTTATTTTTTATTTAGCACGCTTTTGTCCCTGCATTGTGAATGTATGTCTTTTAAGAAGAAATAACTGAAACTTGATTTTTTTTTTTTAAAGTACAAATAACTCCCGCAGACCAATAAAATCCTGGCCTTAGTAGTCTCCATGGTAACAGTTATACAATATTTATAATATTTACAAACTGTCTACAGATTTGGCGAGCCCGTATAACTGTGAGTAATAACTAAAGCAAATTTACTCTTCTTCGCAAGGGCAACAACCGCATTGTACGGACGCTTGACCTGGTTAATAAGTAACTGTTTGGTATTAATATTAGTACAATCGTATGCATAACATTGAGGTTCCAACATTTGTGTTAAACTTTAAGAACAGTTTAAAATCGATAAAGTGCGAATTAGGGTTTTTTTTTTAATTTTTTTTTTTAAGCGACGTGCAAATTGTCTAAAGCGACACACCGAATGATATTTGATACATGCTCTGGATACGAGTTGGAACGAGAGGATACAAATAAAGGTAAGCAATGATATGGCAACATAGCGGCTTCGCCCCCCCCCTCCCTCCCCCCGATGGAGGGCGGTTTAGGGTGTGCGCCAAACTGGTGCGACCTGTTTCACCCCCTCATGCCCTCCACCTGAGACGCACTGCAAGGTTGTGGGGATCCCCCCAGAAGCAGCCCAAGACTGAGAACATCATGAAGATGAAAGGTCTCTTGCGGCTTCTGGGGTGAGTGTGTAACACACACACACACACACACACACATGGCAATATTACAAGAACAAAACTGATTCCATTTAACAAGGAATTGTTCGGAAATAAGAGCCAGTAAAGTCGAAATCTTTCTTTCTTTCTTTCTTTCTTTCTTTCTTTCTTTCTTTCTTTCTTTCTTTCTTTCTTTCTTTCTTTCTATCCCTTTCTATCCCTTCTGATCGTCTATGCTCTAAAACTGTGTAGGTCCTTTCTCTCTTTTAATTTCAAAATTGTAACTCGATATTGACTATTAACCACTATTATAATATCACTCTAAATTAAAGTATTATGCTTTATAACCACCACTATAATGTCACTCTAAACTATTGTATTATCCTTCATAACCACCACTATAATATCACTCTAAACTAAAATATTATGCTTCATAACCACCACTATAATGTCACTCTAAACTGCTATACTATCTTTAGTTTTCGATATTTCATTTGTTAACAGAGTATCAGAATAGGCAGTCAACTATTAATAATGCAATCATTTCCTATTAAATTCGCTTAGAGATTGGAATTTATTATATTATATTATTGATGAGTGCTAATTTTATTTGTTAATTTATCAAAATAGACTTTAGGATATTAATAATGCATTCAATTTATTTTAACTTCGCTTAAAGGTAGGGATTTAATATGTAGAACTGTTGAGCGCACATTTTATTTGTTCGAAAGACAAATCAAGAAATTGATAATCAAACATTAGAACACAGTTAAGGAATTTGATCACCAAACACCAGAATCAGTTCAGGAATTTGATTACCTATCAGTAGAATACATTTCAGGAATTTGATCAGCAGAACACAGTTAAAGAAACTGGTAATTAAACATCAGAAAACAGTTTAGTGTTTATTTTATTTTTTCGAAAGCGCGCATTGCAAATGGATGGTATACAATATGGCGCGTGTACTGCTTCCATCTTGAGAGTGCATGCAGTGTTGTGCATCATGTCAGAACACCTAGAATATAGTCCATAATTTATTTCCGATACAGTAATTTGAAAATATACTTCTATTGCAAACTTAAAATGGAACTAAGTAATTCGAGACGGATTTGACTTCTTTGCTTTGTTTATTTATGAATAATTCAGTATTTGTTTATGACTTCTTGTCTTTATTCATTTATAATTCAGTATTTCTTTATTAGTCATTGTCTTTATTCATTTATAATTCAGTATTTCTTTATGACTCATTGTCATTATTCATTTATAATTCAGTATTTCTTTATGACTCATTGTCATTATTCATTTATAATTCAGTATTCATTCACGACTCATCACTTTTCTATTTTTTCTTGCTTGTTAACAGTTAGCCGACTTTATGAGAAGATTCTTTCTTCGAACTAGTTTTCTTTGTCTCTTAACTTCGGATAACTTTGTTGACAGTGCTATTGTAGCTGCAGCCTCTTTATAAGTTTGTGATGTTATACTTACGAAAATTAATGTTCTTCTGTAAATAACAATTTATATAACAATTAAGTTTAGAAATAGGGATAGGCAAATTTGCTCTGCCATTGATGGATGGATGGATGGGTTTGGATGGATAGATAGATAGATGGATGGATAGATAGATAGATAGATAGATAGATAGATAGATAGATAGATAGATAGATAGATAGATAGATAGATAGATAGATAGATAGATAGATAGATAGATAGATAGATAGATAGATAGATAGATAGATAGATAGATAGATAGATAGATAGATAGATAGATAGATAGATAGATAGATAATATAGATATGTTGAATTTCATCTCGAGGTCTGCAAGGACATTTCCTCAAATTGAAGTTATTGTAATGGAAAGGCCTTGGAGAACTTGTCTCCCCTCACTATACATAATTAGCTCTGTTATTGCTGTCATGATTTTACTGTTTCTCAGCAGCTTTTCAAATGAAGACGTAGCTGAACGCCAGTAGCAATTTGCAAGTAATGACGTTTATGACCACAAACCCGGTGTGTGTCTGGAACACTGTTCGGAACAGCCCGGGCATTGAAATTGATTAACACTCTCACTTCTGTTCTATATCCATGCTGTCAAGTGTAAAGTTTGATGTCCTCGTAGTTCATATGCAACTGCTAGGTAAACAACAGGTTCCGATTACACTGAAGAGTATGGAATGTCAATTTATTATGGTACTCGAATTTTGAACACACTTTGCTGAACTTGCTTAATGCCAGTATTATATTAAAGTTGCAGATAGTAAATTCACCGAGCTCTATTCAGACTGAAACAACTGTATGTTCATTTAAAAAGGGCGTGTACCTGCATTTGGACGATATTACTGAAGTTAGTCGTGTGTTCTTTAATAATACGTAACAGAGAACTCACTCACTCACTCACTCACTCACACACAGTAATGTAAACATGGCTAAGTAAAGTCAGTAAGAATAAACAGTAATGTAAACATGGCTTAATGTAAACATGGCTAAGTAATGTCAGTAAGAATAAACAGTAATGTGAACATGGCTAAGTAAAGTCAGTAAGAATAAACAGTAATGTAAACATGGCTAAGTAAAGTCAATAAGAATAAACAGTAATGTAAACATGGCTAAGTAAAGTCAGTAAGAATAAACAGTAATGTAAACATGGCTAAGTAATGTCAGTAAGAATAAACAGTAATGTGAACATGGCTAAGTAAAGTCAGTAAGAATAAACAGTAATGTAAACATGGCTAAGTCAAGTCAATAAGAATAAACAGTAATGTAAACATGGCTAAGTCAAGTCAGTAAGAATAAACAGTAATGTACACATTAAACATAGCTACGTAAGAGAAGAAACAGTAATGTAAACTTAGCCAACACAGTTAAGTAAAGCAAATAAGAATAAACAGCAATATAAACATAGCTAAGTAAAGCCAATAAGAATAAACAATAATGTAAACAGACCCAAACAAAGCTTAATAATATTTATCGAAATAAATTAAAAATTTATTAAACTATAATATTTATAAAAATATATATTAACCGCACATGCTCACTTGGCAATCTGCGAAAATCTTAATTGTCGGTGGTTATAAAGTAAAAAAGAAAATAGTGAGTGCGCATTTCCTTACATGGCAACTTTAGAAAGTCTTGATTATCCTTTTTTGCCCACCATCCCCCGTTGATTTCTTATCCCACAGGAACTGTACGAATCTTTCATTCGACTTCGATTGCCGTTCTCGGCTATTGAAGATTCTTGTGGGGTCTTCCTCCTTTCACTTGATTCCGAGGAAAGTATATGTCAAGGTGTTGCAGTTGGAGATGGTTAGTATAGTGTCTTGAATGAACCGTTGGTCTTTGTTCGTGGCGACTCTTTTCTCTTATTTTATTTTTTTTAATTTTATTAATTTTTGCCTTCGCCCTAAGAGTTATTGGAAGCGTATAGTATTTGTTTGGTTGAGGACTATGATGAGTCCTGAATGGATGAGGTATTGATTGTGTTCTTGACGGAAGAGTGTAATGCGGATGATGAATGGGAATTATAGAAGTGTTTTTTTAATTAGTGTGTAAGCTGAATTGTAGGAGGACATTTTGAATAGTGTTGTGCACGGTTTTGGTTCGTGATTGAATTTGTGAGTGTATCTTGTGGAGTTAAGACTAGGTCTGAATATTGCTCTGTTGTGGGATATGTTAGGAAAGTTGGGGTTGGGGAGATTATCCATGTTTAATGAGGTATAAATAATAGTGCGTGCGCATGACCAAACATGGCAATATTGGAAAGTCTTTATTATCCATATTTAATTCGTGTGCATGATCATACATGGGCAGTATTGGAAAGTCTTTATTATCCATATTTAATTCGTGTGCATGATCATATTAGAGAGTCTTGGTTATCCATGTTTAATAATGAAAAAAATAATAGCGAGTGCGCATATCCACTCTTGGTATTCGATGTCTCGGAGAGAAAAAGCCAGCGCTTAGTTGGAGTTTGTCGTGGCATATTTAGTTCAATAGTTCCACTGATTTTTAGTTAGTTAGACAAGTTAAATAAAAATTATTCTTACGCCATTGTCTCTGAGGCATGATACAAAATGTCCCAAAATTTCCCAAAATTTCATGACTATTGATTATTTTATTTCACTTTGATGATGGCCGCTTTATGATCTAAAATTAGATATTTACAGAGGCGGGGTCCCATGCAAACTGTTTTCTTTGCTACGATCGTGACAGAATAGATCAATACAATAATGTGCCAGTGGTGTCAGTGAAACTGCGTGACATGATAACATCGGAAGGTGCCTGTTGTCTATTTCACGTTTCCGTATCATTGTTATGTATAAAGGATACTATTTATAAGCCATTTGACCAATGGAAGTTTTAAGAATCGCTTTGTATGAGCATAAACTGTTAGCTGGCTTGTCATTTCTCCACAGGCAGCCGTTGTATGACGGTATTCTTGTTGTCTTTGGAAGTGAGAAAGGCTCTGGCTACAGGCTCCTGGTGTCATTTAGTGGTGTTAAACTGTTCGGTTACTTTTTAACAACGGTTTACACATTACATTCTTTGATGTTAACAATAAACGTTTTTAAAAATAAAAATTATAATATGACATACCTGCAGACTGGCAGTCAAACACGAACGGACGCATGGATGGACGGACGGACCGATTGATGGAGGGGTGGATGGATGGGCCGCGGGCGTAGGGGCAGATAGATAGATAGATAGACTATATAACTGCTTCCATACATTCAGCCTCCCTGCCACCACAAACCCCCTTCCCTTGACTATTATTTCTTCTTGGGCTGCACAGATTTATGCTAGACTCCTTTCATAAGCATGTTTTCCTTTTATAACAACAAAAAATCTTTTTTGGCCTACTGGCGACTAGTACATTGTCCTGAAAAATTCCAGGGATTTGAGTGTTGTCCCCTTGTCTGTAGAGGTTTGCTGTGATGTGATGCAAAAGGGGACGTTACTAATGCTGGAAGCAAAGCGACGGAACTCTGCCGAAGACGAACGTTACAGTGACAGAACGCATACAAGCGAGAGGCCATCAAGAACGGGTTTACGATTTCGTAAACGATACTTTAAAAAAAAAAAATACTCAATCACATGTGCCGCGCACGCACACACGGACTGGAAAACGTTACTGTAAAGTTTGTTAGCTTAATGAATCTGGCAGTGTTTAGGCGCCTTGCTGTTACCACTAAATAGTGAGCCAGCAATGAAGACAATCTCGCATGTATACAAAGACCGTTCGGTTTACGTCACGTCACATGTAGATTGTTTAATTTAATGCGTCACAATAAATTTTAGGAGAATAAATATAGGAACATACTGTATATAAATTACTTTAGCATCTCATGCTTTCGTTCACTATACATAATGTTTTGTTCAATATTGCTGTTTTTTTGTTATAGTCGTTATCCTAGTACACTTTGCTTTTAATAATCATTCTCTTAATTTCCTTCACCTCACATTCACACACACACACACACCAATAAGCATACACAAATTTATGTATCCATTTATATATTTACTTCGGTGAATTTATCTAGAGTTTGATATCTAGTCTTCTTGGTTTGCTTGTTTCTTGTAATATAGGGTGAATTCTTAGTCAATCGAAGGAGTTTTACAAAAAATTTTTTTTTGATATAGCTCACTTCAAATCTTCCGATCGATCGATCGATCGATAAATAGATAGATAGATAGATAGATAGATAGATAGATAGATAGATTTAATTATCTTACGTTTGTAGATGTTCATAAATAATATCTCTTATCTCTCTCACATACACACGCACATACACATATACCCACACACACAAACACACTGTCACTCATATATATAAACATATTTCATATACACTCATAACTCTTTACGTGTGCAACACATACACACACACACACACACACACACACACACACACACACACACACACACACACACACACACTCTCTCATCTTACACAAATACATAAAAACATACACACTTACATACCCATCAGACATACGCACACATAAGCAACAGCACACAACACTCAGACCTCCGGCTGTCTTCTCTTTTCATTCCCCGTTCGATGTCTGTCATTAGCCGAGAGGCATTCTGATTGGCTGAGCATGAAACAAACATCAGTCATTTAAAGCACATCTCCCGGTTTCACTACTTTTGTTGATTTTTTCCTCCTTCAGAACCCAAGCATATTTGTTCCGTTTTATATCCCTTAATTTTTACAAATTGTTATTTGTTCTGTTTGTAAACCTTTCTTATTTAAATTCCATTCTCTTATTTTTTTCCTCTCAGACCCTTGACATCTCCTTTGTTCTATTTCTAATCCTTTTTATTTTAAATTTCTTTAATTAATTATTTTTCCAAGAGGTTAACTCTTCTGTATTCCCTTCGCGATAATTTTTTTTTGTGTGTGTCTGTTTCTTTTTTTTTTTGTCGGTTTCTGATGTGTATTTCAGCTGCTTCTGAAGTGTATATTTTTCTGTTTTGTGAATATTTGGTGCTTATTTCTGTTTTATCTATTTCTGGTGTGCATTTCTGTTGTGCCTATTTGTCGTTTGTGTGTTTTTTTAATTTATAAATGTGACTGTTGTACCTTTGTTGACCTCTTACTCTTCTGTTGCTCTTTTCTCTCCCTTGTTTTCACCATAAATCTCAAAGCATTCTTTTTTCCTACCGTGTAATTTCTTCGGAGCTCGACAGCTCCACGCTGCCAGGGGAAATCTGTTCCGTTCGACGTGCAATGCACAGACAGCCCTCTAGCATGCGTCACCTCTGACAACGAAATTCTCCCAAATCACGAAACACCATTTACAGAACTGTTGAGTGTAGTCTCAGGGAGTAACTCTATGAGGAGGGTCGGGATCGGGGCGATTTCAAGACATCTTTAGAAAACACGCGCGGGTCTTTCTTCACTCACACACGCCGAGGTCTATTAACTGTGCTATTGTCAACAAGATGGCTGTCAATGATACCATTGTCGTCAACACGACTGTCAACACTCCACTGTCAAAAATATGACGTCAACAATATAATAACATGACTCTCAACAATACATTTGTCAGCAATACGGTTGTCAAAGGTGCGGCGTTTGGACTAGGTGTTTACGTTTTTGTTATTCAGCAACGCCGGTTGCATGTAAAAATTTCCAGTTATTAGGAGACAGCACACTCTGCGTCATGATGCGTTGACCAGATGAGCAACGCCCGATATTCAGAAGAGTTCAGTCCTCTGTTCAGGTGAACTACGTCCTATGTTTGGACTTTAGATTAATTATGTCCTGTTCTGTGTTTAGATGAACTACGTCCTGTTCTGTGTTTAGATTAACTACGTCCTATGGTTAGACTTTAGATGAACTACGTCCTATGTTGGAACTTTGATGAACTACGTCCTATGTTTGGACTTTAGATTAACTACATCCTGTTCTGTGTTCAGATGAACTACGTGCTTCATGTGTTCAGATGAGACCAGTCAAGATTTGTTTTCTTAGGTGAGCCACGCCATTTCAAGATGTGAATTCTTTCTTCACACGAGCTTTCGTCCCTTTGCAACACGGCTGTTTAAATGAGCCACGTCATGTTCAGATGTGACTGTTCAAACGTCTTCCCTTACCTCATCCAACTCCGTATCCAAAATGTATTTGATCAGATGAGAACCCGCTCAAGCCAGATGTGGGTGTTCAGATGAATTGCTGCGTGTGATCATGATTCAGTTGTTCAAAGAAGCCGCTTGTTCGGTTGAAAATATTAATACGAGCCTGTCAAATTGGACTGAACATGTTCCGTTAGATTCTAGTACGAGTTTAGTTACTTCTTGTCGTTGCTATGGCAACTCCACTTGGTGAACGCCAGACTGCGAGATGAATATAAATTAGTACAGTGAATGAAATCATTGGAACATTTACAAGAAAAGTGTGCAGTTCACGGTCATAATTTTTCTGTCTAAGAGCACATTTTACAGATTGAGTAAAGAAGAAGGAGGGATGAAAGAAGCAGGCCGAAAATTTTCAACGGAATCAGATTCCTTGCGTTACTAGACCACAGTCACAATTACAGTGATGGAGGCGCTTTACGGGGGAGGTGGTGCAAGTTTTTTTTGTGTTTTCTTGTGTTCTTGATGCCAGCTAAGGTTCCGTTAGCCAGCCATCAATGAGATAATACAAGCATGTTTTACGCACTTCTGTGTGTGTGTGTGTGTGTGTGAGAGTGTGTGTGCGCGCGTGCGTGTGTGTGAGTGTGTGTGTGCGTGTGTGCGTGTGCGTGTGTGTGTGTGTGTGTGTGTGTGCGTGTGTGTGTGTGTGTGTATGATCACATTTATTACGTGCATTGGCAAGGCTAGCTCCGTCTTCTACAACGCTGTTACCTTTCGCATTCAGTGGGAATGTCTGCCCTCTTAAGTCGTCACACACACACACACACACACACGCAAGTAAAAAGGAAAGAAGGAAAGAGAAAGAAAAGAAAGGTGTTAAAGTAAAGCTATTTCTTTAGAAGCCAAATAAGTTGCACTTATATTCATTGCATTCGAAGCATCCCAAAAGCAGATGGTAGTTTCTTTTTAATTATTTTATTTTTGATGAACTATGTCCTATGTTTGGACTTTAGATTAACTACATCCTGTTCTGTGTTCAGATGAACTACGTGCTTCATATGATCAGATGAGCCTGTGTTCAAATAAGACCAGTCAAGATTTGTTTTCTTAGGTGAGCCACGCCATTTCAAGATGTGAATTCTTTCTTCACACGAGCTTTCGTCCCTTTGCAACACGGCTGTTTAAATGAGCCACGTCATGTTCAGATGTGACTGTTCAAACGTCTTCCCTTACCTCATCCAACTCCGTATCCAAAATGTATTTGATCAGATGAGAACCCGCTCAAGCCAGATGTGGGTGTTCAGATGAATTGCTGCGTGTGATCATGATTCAGTTGTTCAAAGAAGCCGCTTGTTCGGTTGAAAATATTAATAATATATATACGTGGTAAATCATTCTCACGCCTTCCCACTTCATAAATTTCTTTAGCAGAGCAATGTATTTGTATATTTTGTTTGGGTTATTTTTTGTATTGAGAAGAATTTGATCTCTATGCAGGCGTCATCCCAATTCTTTCTGCAGAGCGGCGAGGTTTTCCCTGGCACGGCACCAAGTCAAAGACGAAGTTCTTGGAATTGTTATTTCAGGCCGTCTTTGGGACAAGTATTTTAATCGTACCTAATTAGATTATACTGATTGATATATTGCTTGGTTGGCTAGTGGCTAATTTGTTGGTTGCACTGTTTGGCTGGTTGATTGCATGTTGGTTGGTTGGTTGGTTGAATATGGAATGTTCAGGTATAGACCCTAAAAGCAAAAGATCACTCTATGATTTTTTGATGACCTAAAGAATCTTTTCATCGAAATTATGATATGAACTGAATTTCCTACAAAACTCGACAGCTTTCACAGTTGTTTCAATATGTGTGTTGTTGTTTATTATGTGCTGCCTTCTATAAATGTTGTTGTTTGTGTCATCTACTATTTCTTATCAATGTTGTTGTTTGTGTCATCTCCTGTGAATGTTATTTGTTATTGCTACCCCCTATGAATGTTTTTATTTGTGCTATGTGCTATCTCCTATGAATGTTGCTTTTTTGTTATGTATTATCACCTATGTTGCTTGTTATTTGTTATACGGTTCGTTTATTGACAGACAAATATTTCTAAACTAGGTCAATAGGTCATCAGTCCATATAGTCTCCTTCCAAAATTTCGTGATTTTGAATTAATAAGCACAACCACACTTTTTTCTTTCTTTCTATTTTTAAAGAAAAATATTATGTTGTTAATGGTTCTTTTGCAGTTATGCTTATTGTAAATGAATTTATTTTATATGATTATAAAAAAAACTAAATATGGATCTCTCCCTCCCTCTCTCTCTCCCTCTCTCTCTCTATATATATATAGTGAGAGAGAAACTACTTCTATATTTTAAATGCATATTCATTCTCTACAATTCTGTCTTGTCACAAATACTTTTTAATGAATAGTTATTCTCTGCAGTTCTGTCTGTCACAAACTGTTTTGCCAAAGGCAATGTCGGCTGGTCGGGCAAAGAAATTTCACGCGCGCTTAACATTCTTGGACACTTGTGGAGGCGTGCAGGCAAATGCTAATTTTATCGCGCAACACTGTCAGAATTATTTTTTAATTAACTTTTCTTTTCTCCATGGTCGATACACTTAAAGTCTTCAGTGCTAATGTAGGATAAATACATTTTTTTCGCAAAGCATTTTTTTAATGGGTAAGCTCATACAGTGCTTACACTTCTTTGTACTATGGTGTGACTTGCGTAATAGCCGACACAAAAAGTGTCAACACGATTGACGTTTGTTCTCTTATCGAGGTCGTTATCACTTGCGTAACAGCCGACAAAAAGTGTCAACACAATTGACATCTGTTTTCTTATCGAGTTCGTTATCACTGCGGACGGAAACGATAATTATGAAGTAATAATTCCTTTAAATGTATTTCTGTTCTGCACACTAAAACTCTTTTACACTGGAAAATCGGCGTGCAAAGATCAAGCAACTTGAACATTTACTTTGTTGTTTTCGCATGTTCTTCACTTCTTGAATGTATACTGTTCAATAAATTGATAATAGATGCTTGCACACTAGGGTGTATTTTCTTGATCGTTGTATGTTATCTGTTCAGGCCCTGGAACTCTTATTCCATGTTTAGTTTTTCGTACTAACTATAATTCATTGTAATATCATTATCTGATACAGTGTTAGTGTTGTCTCAAACACACATGATGTATAAAGGCTATTTTATATCATAAATTGATTTTCTTCTCAGCTGACTCGAACTTTCACATACACATATGCATTTCCACAAACATACAATAAATATGTATACAAACACACAAAATTGTACACAGTCATATTTAATTATGCATCCATGCACTTATAAACTCAAATACACCCACACATTCACATGCATGCATACACACTTATAACGAAACATACACCCAGAAATAGTCTCTTATGCACATAGTACACACATGCATACACGTGCATATGCATATATACATACAAACCTATACAACAATAAATGCTCGTGGTTACATATAACTTATACTTGAAATTAGCTCTCCGTATATACTCTCTCACGCACACACACACACACACACACACACACACACACACACACACACACACACACACACACACACACACACATATATATATATATATATACGAGTATAATAATACATAATATAAACAAAGAAGCAAACCTTTGTGAAAATGCATTCGGACAAACGCTCTCCCTTCCCCCCCACCCCCACTTACATTTTTGCACATAAACAGACTCATCTGTGCAAAATCATTCCCAGCACATATTCACAACCTTATACACAGACACACACTTATACACACGCTCATAGGAAAAAGAAACTCGCTCAGCCCCACTCTAATCGCACATGTGCGCACCGCACGCACAAGCTCATTAAGTAGGCACGATTTAATTAATTATGCTGACACTAATTTTGGTAAAGCAGTACATCAGGCACGTTAGAAACGCCAGTTAAAGAGTGCAGCTTGATGTGCACTGGAATTTCTCCTGAGAAAAGGTTAAGGATGTGTTCAGCTGTCTTAGAGAATGCCACATACCTCCAGGCTTGCTAAAGACTTTCGTGCAGAAGATTCAACATAGTGAACATTAAAGAATCGAGACAATAATAAAAATGAAATCAGAAAGTTGTCTAGTCTCAGATTGTTAATAAGTAATATTTTATATTTATGTTCGTGAGTTTATTTTCAGAAGGAAAAGTCAATATATGCAATTACATTGAGACTATATGCATAACAATTCTAGTCTTGACTCTGCCTATATAATTGTTGGTAATTTTATAATTTGACGAGGAATGATTTAATCATGTGATTATGTGTGTGTCTGTGTGTTTGTATGTGCGTGTGTGTGTGTGTGTTGATGTATCCACAAATGAAATGCTTTATATGGTGTGTATGGAAGTTTTAAAAAATTGAAGTAGTAATATGTTTCAATAAACAATAATGGAAACATCCTTGATAATAATATTATTATAAAAACCTACTTCCAGCTTTAAGTAGATAATGCTTTAAAAATCAGCATTAGGTGGACCTCAATGTATATATACAACCTTCAAAACCACACTTGAATTCACAGGAAAAACTATTGAAATATGAAATATGTCAAAGGTAACTACAATACAGATAATAGAAAGAGAGAAAATGGCAAAATGAGGTTTTATTTATACAAATAAATAGTACAAGACTTAGGCAGACCATATATATATGTGGTTTTTAAGTATGTTTGGTCTGCTTAAGTCTGTGAGTAGGGTTATATATTAACCTCTATTTATCCTGGTGCAGTTCATGTAAATTCACAAACTCTGTAAAATATCAGTTTTGGATTCATAACACTGATCAATTGATTTCTTCTAGTATACCTTTCACACCCAACGTTTAGTGATTTCAAGGACGGCGTTTGGTCAATTGGTATACCCAGTGCACTTCGTGTGTCGTGAAAATGAAATGTAATGCGTGTGTTGTGAAAATGAAATACATTGTGTGGATAGTGGAAACCAAATGCAATGTGTGTATTGTGAAAATGAAATGCAATGTGTGTAGTCTAGAAACAAACCTGAGTTGTTAGTCTTCTTTAAAGCTTAACGCCCGCTTCTAGCACTGTCGCTGATTTCGCTTTCGCACGCATGCGCCTGGGGCGGGCAGGCAGTTCCAAACAGAAAGATTGAAAAGAAATACTGGTAGGCAGGGAAAGTGGATTAATTAGGCATCAAGACATCCTGTTTTCTTGTGTGCCAGGGCATGTTGTCGGGAGGAATGTTCTGCTTATCTGTGTCAGGACAACGACTGGTGGCTTGCTCTTTTTTGGATTTGACTGCAACTGCCAAGACACCTTTCGGACTGCTGTAGCCTGAATCGGTATGCATTGCCTCTTCTGGTGAACTAGACACTTCCCCGTGAAGTAGGAAATGATTACGGAAACAACTGTAATTTTTTCAGTCCAGAATGTTTGAGTGCTGGCCCCTTGATCATGAGGGCACAGGCTAATTGCTTCGAACGGTGCATGAACTAAATTGAACTAAATTGTATTTGTGTTGTTTTTTCTTATGTTTTTTTAGGGACAGTGGGTTTTCTTAATGTTGATTTATTTTACTAATTAAACGGCGTTATAGCTGATTCACTTGTCATTTATGAGAGCACGTGCTTCTAGCTTATCGTTCCACCCAAGTTAACCCTTTCTTTGCTCAACTCGATAAAATTCGTGTTTACGTTAGTACGTCATTTTACACCAGTCGGCATAGAAACGGTTAAATAAACATGTCCATGTTGAATGCAGGATAATTCACCTCGTCTGCACTTATATACTGCGTAAGAACTAGTGTCATGTCGCTATGTCATGTTGTACCAGTTCAGAAAGGGTTAACTAGATAAGCATGTCTGTCATTTGTAAGCTGAATAAACATTTTTGTTTTGTGTTTGTACACGTGACAAATCTAATTTATACTTTTAAAAAACAAACGTTCATGCAGATTTACAAATACCGGTCCAGCTGATTGTCTTTTCATAGAACACACGTCTAGACTACTTGTCCAATCCATTGGACCAAAGATGACATTTCGTAGTCAAAAGCACACATCCAGACCGGTTGCTCAGTCCATTGGGTCAAAAATGACGTCATATATCTCAAAGCGCACACGACCACACTGACTGACCCACCCAGAAATGTGTGCAAACTCTACATGCTCAAATAATTCGTTAAATGAATTAAAAGGACCTGATTATATTAAATAATTTTATTGCATATCCACTAATGTTTGTTTATTTATTTATTTTATATTAAACTGTTTCAGTGAAAAGTACGGGCGAAGGATTGAACTTGATTGAAAATTCAAAATTAAAGAGCAGACACATCGCACAACGTCAGGGGATGGAGGGGAGGGGGTAGAGATAACCAGAATTACCAGTTCGATTCGAACGTAACTAAATATAATAATTCCAGTTTTCTCATGTGTGTGTCCCCTAGTCCCTAATTTGACAAGCAGGCCGCCATAGCTGCTTTCTTTCCAAGCCATTGTAGTGTGACGTCCTATTTGGCATTTGGAACTGCAGTGCCATAATTGACTTTATCAGGCCTGATCTATTTGTTTTCCCCCTGCCATTTTCCACATGTTCTCGGTCAACATTCTGCACTCAGAGCTCTGTCGAATGGGGCGTGTCATCTGCTAGTGGGTGTCTTTTTTTCCTTTAAGGAAATGATGGAGGGGGGAAAGCAGATCAATGTAATGCGAGTTGTTGTTGTTGATGCTATTGGTGGTGGTGGTGTGGGTGTGGGTGTGGGTATTTAGTTATTTAGATGTGTTTGACGTAGCTCTGGAATAGATAGTGTAAACAAACAAAATCCTCGGGGTGTGCGAGAAAGGATGGGCGGGGTAAGATTTCTGACTGAAAAATCAGTTTTAATCTTCAGGTCTTCATACTGCACGATTTTCGAGACTTTTACATTTCTGATTTCTTTATTCTCCTCCCCCACCCCCACTCCCACCCCCAACCCCACCCCCAATCACGACTTCTCTTCCCCCTCAAATCAACTGCTCAGTCAGCGCACAATCGTGTTTTTATTATTTTTTATTATTATTTCTTTATTTTATTCAGACTGTATCAAATGCTTTGGTCGTGGATTGACGTGTATTTGATAATGTTTACTTAATATGAAACGAAACACTGTAATAGATAGCGCAACTTGATTATAGACAGATATCGATAGATTAGACAGAACAGATAAATAGACACAGAAAGAGATTGGACAGAACAGATAAATAGACAGAAAGAGATACGGACAGAACAGATAAATAGACACAGAAAGAGATACGGACAGAACAGATAAATAGACACGGAAAGAGATATACGGACAGAAGGGTAGGTATACTTGTGTGCTTGTGAATAAATGGATGGATTGGTTAGTAGACTGATTGTTAGATAGACAGGTGGGTAGGGTGTGTAGGTTGATAGGTGGGTGGGTAGTAGGTAGGCTAAAATGATGTAGATATGTATTTATAAGTTTAGATTTGGTGGTAGAGAACTAACGGATGGGTAGGTAGATATATAGGTTAGTAGGTAGGTAGAGCTCGAACTTGTATTTGAGTATGGATTGTCTTTGCACGTGATGGGGAAATCGAAGTTGTTTTAACTTCCTGTGCTACACACGTACACGTATGAGTTAAATTCAGGTTGAAGTCGTCAACATTTTAGAATGCGGTTGCTGTATCAGCATGCAAAACCATTGTCAGGAACTCTTCATTTTATTTTTAATCTCCGCCCGTGTGTGTTTCACTCTACACCGCTTTTGACGATATGTTCGTCATTAACTTTCGAGGTGTTTTGGTTGAATATTGAAACCTCCCCCATCCGCCCTCCATTTGCAAATAGCCACCGATCGCTGAACAATGCAATCACTTGATTGGGAAAGTCGTCATGGCGACACGTTGGTAATTTCATTTCAACGAGCTGTGGAACTGAGGAAACCATTGTCTTTCTGGCCTTGGGTCGTTGAAGATTTATCCAGAAGTCTAGGATTTTGTCAAGGAAACCAACCGACGGGTGGATCAGGAGTGGGGCGTGAGAGCTCTTCAAGACCCGGAGTTCCGAACGACGCGAAAAATAGCCACGATTCTCTGAAAAATCTTTTTACGAATCTTTTTAAAAAGTCTTTTACGACGTCGCTTCGACCAGTTTTAGTTTTTGGCGCCAGTTCCCAACGTCTCTAGAAGACTCACCTGTTTTATGTCACTTGACAAAGATTTCTGGCTACCTTGCTTGGCATTTCGGCTTGCTACGTCACAGGATAAAGGTTTTTTGCTACCTATCTGGCATTTCGGATTGCTACGTCACATGACAAAGGTTTTTGGCTTCGTTACCTGGCATTTCGGCTTTCTACGTCACATGACAAAGGTTTTTGGATACCTTACCGATATTTCGGCTTTGCTACGCTACCTGACAGCACAATTTCTTTACGTCACTCGACGGCGCAGATGTACGTCACCCGACAGCACAGCTTGCTGCATTACTCGACAGTACCGCTTGTCACGTTACCCGACAGCACAGCTTATTACGTCATTCTATCAGCACAGCAAGATGCGTCATCACCATCTGACGTCAAAGATTGCTGCACTTTTTGAGCTGAACATGCAAAATATTTTGTAACTTTTGTCTCGAGAGTTTGTTCCATTGTCTCTCCACACGGGGGTCGGCGAAGTTCATGTCTCAATAAATATTTTTTACCTCTTTAAATGATCATTAACATGCTGACAGTAGTGTAGCATTAATCGACATGTTGGCACTGATGGCCGTATTATTTTTAAAGGAGCAAAGATAAAAACTGCCCAGCTTAATAGCTCGTGATGGCTAACGCGCAGCTTGATATTTGGCCAACTTTTTTGGACCATACTCGATATCGTCATATGAGTTTAGACAGCAGTGATGAGTGATGAATTGTGCACTTCTGGTAAATGTGAACTTCACTTTAATGCTTGCATTGGTGTTTCGACATCATTTATAAAACATAAAATGGACAGTTATGATATTTCCTTTGTGTTTGCAATTGTGCATCTGCGTGTGTTTATGTGTGTGTGTGTAATGTTGTCTTAACAGCATGCATTCTTTTTAACATTGCGTGCGTGCGTGCTTGTGTGTGTGTGTGTGTGTGTGTGTGTGTGTGTGTGTGTGTGTGTGTGTGTGTGTGTGTGTGTGTGTGTGTATTTTCGCTAGCTTACAGATTTGTGCCACTGCTGAATGGATTTAGCCGTGATGTAGGTTTCGTACACTTAGTGTAAGGAACGTGATGTGGAACAGTGAACTGAAAAAACGTTCATCTGATTTAACTGCGAGGAACGGTTTTTTGACAAAGTATGAGGAATGATAAGCTAGTGTGAGGTAAGATGAACTCCGATGAACTTGCATTTGATAAAGTGAAGAACGCTATGTACAACTGTATATAAAATAGCTGTGATGAATGTGTGCATGATATAGCTGTGATGAATGTGTGCATGATATAGCTGTGATGAATGTGTGCATGATATAGCTGTGATGAATGTGTACACGATGTAGCTCTGATGAATGTGTGCATGATATAGCTGTGATGAATGTGTACACGATATAGCTGTGATGAATGTGTACATGATATAGCTGTGATGAATGTGTACATTATATAGCTGTGATGAATGTGTACATGATATATCTGAGATGAATGTGTACATGATATATCTGCGAGGAATGGTTGAACGATTTAATTGTTTAAAATATTTAATTTATTTAGCTGTGGAAATTTGTTATCTCCTTTTTCTTTAACGGCCAAAAAATTTATTTAAGCATTAATTGAGGGCCACAAAAACAACAAAAAATTGTACCACGCACTATACAGTGAAGAGGGGAGGGAGGGAGGAAAAGTAACAGTTAACATGCCCACTCACGGATGAGGTTTCCTCTGGAAATGGTTGCATTAAAGCATGCAGTATTTGTCAGCAAGTTCCAGACACGAATCAAACTGGTACAGACATGCATTGCCTCATTCCATTGCGGATGTCATTTTCAGATTGCTAGAATTTCCTAGAAGAAATGGAGATATTGCGTTTTGCCGTTCGGGCATTGCACATTAAGTGGTCATTCGTAGTGTGTGATAACCTGGTCTTGAGTAAAGATAGTTATTGAAACTCATCGCTATAAAACTATACATTTTGACCAAGTGTAAAAGCTAGCCATGTTTGCTTACCAATACAGCTATGCATTTCTTTTTTATTTTGGTTTAGTTATGTTTTTAATAAAATGAAGAAGGGACTCTTTAGGCCTGTCGTTCTCTTAGAGATTATCCATTGCTATCATATTAGACTCTGGTCGAAAGTGTTATTTAAAATTATAATATTTAATTATAATATAATTAATAATAATTATAAGGGATATTCCTTGCAAATGGTTTGATACACATCTAAAATGTCCCTTCTCTTTCCATTCAAACTTTATTTAAATTACGAAGAAGTATCAGTACATTAATGTACTGCATTCATTCTTTCTTTCTTAGAACGGTCTCATCGAGCTGTTTTAGGTCCCTTACGAAGAAGTATCAGTACATTAATGTACTGCATTCATTCTTTCTTTCTTAGAACGGTCTCATCAAGCTATTGTAGGTCACATGGAAAGCCCTCTTTACGCTCTCCTAGGTCACTTAGAACGGTCTCATCAAACCGTTTTAGGTCACTTAGAACGGTTTCACCAAGCTATTGTAGGTCACATGGAAAGCCCTCTTTACGCTCTCCTAGGTCACTGGGAACTGTCCCAGTCCTTGGAGTCAGACCACGCTATTATATTTCGGGATATATTCTATTATAAACAGATAATGTATACTTTTCATTCCAAAATACAAGATGCATGGACTTAGTTTTTGCCATCATTTATTTCTCTTTCATGTCACCATGCAAAGTTGTCATTTCTCACCCCGCGGATACACCAACATCGCAACCCTACCTTTATCTATTAAAAGTATAATATCATATTTCCTTCTTGTCAATGGCTCAGATAAATTGGTTTCAAGTGGTGGTGGTGCGGTAAATTATTGTCCTCTCCGGAAATGAATAAATGAAAAATGTGTGTGGTCTCTCATATTCACATACCATTCTTGCTTCGTTTTTGTTTCTTGCAAACCTCCACCCACCACCTACCTTCCGCCTCCATTAAAACACTTAGGTAAGCTGAAACAGCCGTTTTCAAAAAATTTCCGCGCGTTGACCCGTAAACTTACTGCCTACATCGGAAGTGCCTTAAATGGACAACACAGGGAAGTAATGAACTTAGCCCCCTGAAAGTAGAACTGTCCGAGGCGCAGAACAAACATATGGTTACTGTCCTCGCGAACACAAACACAAGCACACACTTTAACACCTGAAGTATTCAAAATTACTGTTGGTAGGGAAATCCCCCTGGTTAACAAACAATTACAGTACATTCATAAAATGATTTAGTGACTTTATTAAAAAGTATGTGAAACAAATTCAGAGAAAATATCAGCTGATGAATGTATATATGCGCATTGGAAAAAATTCTCACAACATATATGTGCTTCAAAAACGAATAAATTTATCTTTTTTTTTTGAAACTAGCTCTCTTCCTTGGGTTTCTTTGCGGCTCATTTTTCTTTCTAAATTTCGAGGATGAAGAAAATGTGCACTTGAGGTTAAGCTGAACAACACATTTGCACAAGCATTCACGCATTGAGTCGCCCCCTCCTCCTAATGCTCTCCGAGTGAATATGCTTTTGTGTAGACTCGGCTTTCCTTGCTTTTGTGAGACTTGGCTTTGCCGTCGCTGCACGCCATCCGAACGGGAGGCTGTCCTGGCTGCACAACGGGATTAGAAGCGACAAGATAAAGTGGTGTCTTCCGTTGATTCTTTTGGACTAATTTTATTTATGACGTGTTTCTTTATGTCCACTAAAACAAGCTCCACTAGCGAAATCAGTAACGCTGCGCATTAACGCAGGAAGAGAGTCTGTAATAGTCAGTGATGCCAGGCAGGATACCTTGGGTAGGGGTGTTTTCTATTTTTGTACTTTTGTCTATGGCAAGAAAGCCGTGCAATTGCTAAGCTGGTATTTGGTATTTTATTGGACTTATGATTTTGTTTTCATTGGTTAACTACATCTTTCTGGCCTTCACTATAGACATGCATACGTCCGTGCGCGTGCATTTGCGTCATTGCGTGAGTGCACCTTGTTGCCCCACCCCACGCTGATAGTTTCGTCGGTCGTCCGTTGTTTTGTTTTATACTTATTTTTTTTTTAATATATATATAATTTATTATTTAAATTAACGTGTTGTATCCTTTTGCAGTCTTTCTTTTTCAATTAAAATATACCGTTCGTATCGTAATTATGTCGTTTAGAATTGGATAACCAAGACTATACCATGATGACATCATGCGACGTCCAAACATACCGCAGCGCCCTCTCTGCTTTAGCAATGCAGCACCTTCTGCTGACGGCCGCCATGGTGGTTCTGTTCGTCTGTACGAAGGTTTATGTCAATCAGCTGCGGCGTCAGCACGCCAGGTAAATGGTGGTCCATATTTCCGAGACTGTTGTTACATTTTATAC
The DNA here is from genome assembly GCA_028829895.1 of Sinotaia quadrata. Classification (NCBI taxonomy): domain Eukaryota; kingdom Metazoa; phylum Mollusca; class Gastropoda; order Architaenioglossa; family Viviparidae; genus Sinotaia; species Sinotaia quadrata. Next base: position 112,269,405 of record CM054181.1, on the reverse strand, counting down.
TTTTTCAATCATTCAAAAGTCACCCAAAGCGAAAATCATATACTGAGGTACCTGTCTTCTGCTCGTCCTCACTAACTGCCGGTCTTTCTCTAATTTGTGACTGGTTTTGTTAATTTTTTTTAATAGTTTGGCACGCAATCGTTTGAAAATAAAATGTTTTCATTTCCATAAATACCCCGCGAGTCTTGTGCAGCGATGGACTTTTAACTAGGGAAGAAATAGGTGTAAAGCATATCATTTTCAGTAGGAGCAAATGCCAACATTATTTCACTAGGAGTAGATGACAGCATTATTTCACTAGGAGCAGATGACTTTAATTCAGTAGGAGTAGATGTCACATTATTTCAGTAGGAACAGAACACAACATTACGTCAGTAGGAGCAGAGAGCATTAGCTCATAGGAACAGAAAATAAGATATTGTAAGCAAGAAACTAAAGAGCAGATTACAATTTAATTCAGAAGGAGAGGACATCGTATATTTAAACAGAAGACAGCGGTCATTGGCTTGATTTGAATTGTCATAACAGTTTGCCGTTATGTTAGTTATGTTATGAGTCATCATACCAATACACCTATGGCAGGGGTATTATTATTAGTGTAGGGGGCGCTTCCGGCTTCCGCCGCTTTCGCATAGGGGACTTGTAGCAATTTTCCTGGTATTTATATGGTTACGTTGACCAATCAAATGTTATTTTAAGTTGGCTGAAGATGTAATAATGTCGCGGGTAGGATTTAAATAATATATGGATGCAATTTTAGCAAACAAAATTATGATTTAACATGTTATTATCGTTATTATTATTATTTGGCCGAGAATTATAATTTGTGTCGATATAATTTATCGTTGTTCGTCTGTGAACTCTTATTTCAGGTGCACAGTGGTTGTCATCGGAGCTGGGCCTGTAGGCCTGACGTCATTGCTTATTGCGTCACGAAACCCGCACGTGCAGCGAGTAATCATATACGAGGAGGAAAGCAGGCACGCGCTAGTGAATAGAGGTCACCAGGTGGCGTTCGAAAAGAAGACGTTGGTATTTCTAAAAGGCCTTGGCGTCGACTTCGACAACATGGAGGGCATCTTGGAGAAAAACATTTTTTACACGCGAATAGGAATATTTCTCGAACACATTCTCAATATGTTATCGAAGCTTCCCGTGCCTTTGGAGTTAAAAGTTGACACCAAGGTAAGCAAAGTTTTTGTTACTAGTCTTGCAACTGGGTCGTATATTCTTCTCCTTTAATTAACATAATTTTCAGGGGGTTTTGTTTTGTTTATTCTGTTTGAAGTTTTATATATACTGACAGCCAAGGATACACACATTACAATAACTTACTCCAAGTCAACACTAGACTTTGACTGACTACACTCACCGATCTGTTAAAACTGCACATTAAGTGATATTTGTAGAGAACTATTTTCCTCGTTCTCTGCTGAAATTAGATCTCTAATGACTTCATCGCCTTACAGCGGGTTTACATTATTTGGTAAGGGAGAAATTTTCATTTACACTCCATTCTTAAATCTGATTCAACAGCCCCAAAGTAGTGGGGTGGGGTGGTGCGGGTCGGTCGGGTGAGTAAATGAGTGTACATTGCGAACCATTGCGGTATCCACATCAGCTCCACAACACGATGTTGCATGACGTCAGCCAAAAGCATCGACACAAGATATATGCAGCAATATCAGCAGAATCTACTAAAGCCCGAATAGACTCCGAAATGTTGTTGAATTAATGTGACAGACTAACAAAATGTAACATGAAAGAAAGTCACAGTAACGCTATATAAGTATCGAAATAAATATATTTAAAAAAAGAAATTAGAAATAAAAACTGTCGGTTACGTAGATTAGCTAACAATATAAATAGAGAAGCTTTGAGCAATTAAGAGTCGTTTTTGTTTCACTGTGTGAGAGTCGATTTTAACCGTAACTGTTTGAGAGTCGTTTTTAATTTTCGAAAAAGAAGATAAAAAGTTGAAGTTGAAGTTGAAGCCGAAGTTATTGGTTGCACCGCCATTTTAAATGCAGTTGTCTTCGTCTGGCGGCTTTCATCAGAGTGGTGTCAACGGGTGGCAGTTGTGGGGTCCAGCCGGACTATGTTTTGGCTTGTAAGTATGATCAAGACAGCCATTGACTCCGCGGGCTCAGCGCTACGTCGAAGAGTCTTTTAGAATCTGAAGTCCTGCGCTCCGTGAGAACACTCTTGCAGTATCGTATCTCAGTTAGTCCTGCGCTCCATTAGAACACTCTAGCAGTATCGTATCTCAGTTAGTCCTGCGCTCCATGAGAACACTCTTGCAGTATCATATCTCAGTTAGTCCTGTGCTCCATGAGAACACTTGCAGTATCGTATCTCAGTTAGTCCTGCGCTCCATGAGAACACTTGCAGTATCGTATCTCAGTTAGTCCTGCGTTTCCTGTGAACACTCTTGCAGTATCATATCTTATAATCGTTTTAGACGGGATGTATAGTTTACAAAGGAATGTGATTAAAGATTGAAAGAATAAAGCAAATCATATATGTAAGGTTTAATATACAAGGATACGTTGAAAACCACGCACCTTTGACAATTATACAAAGCGAATGGTTACCGTTTGCATTAAGTTTAACCGGCATAAGATAGTGAATACTTCATATAACGATAACCGGCATAAGATAGTGAATACTTCATATAACGATAACCGGTCTAAGATAGTGAATACTTCATATAACGATAACCGGCATAAGACAGTGAATACTTCATATAACGATAACCGGCATAAGACAGTGAATACTTCATAAAACGATAAGCTACTTGAGTGTACCATGTCTTCCATCAACGGTCACGTGGTGCTGGTCTGTCGAGTCATGGGGCTACCTAATTAAGCATTCAGCACGCGCGGTCAAGAAGCAGTGAGAGTAAAGAATTAATTGCAGCCGCATTCCAAACAACGGGCAGCGGTGTGATCGCTCCTTAAATGGATAGGGTTTGAGTGGATTATTTTTAGCGTAGGTGAAAGTTTGGCGACATAATGCCATCATGTGACACCAACCCTTTGACGTCATCAGATTCTTTCTTTCGGAGATTGTTGTTTAATGCAACGTGTTCAGGTTGGTTCAATATTCTCAATACTTAGGTTTGAGAGCATTGCTGTCATTATTTTTTAAATCAAAATCTTGAAACTTATTAGATAGGTCTTATTTATTTGAAAAATTCTTTATGCTTTAATTTATGTCTTTGATTTTGTGTCATGATGAGAGGGCTTTGCGATGATTTTATTTTTATATTTTAAATATATCTTAAATTTAATAGTTAATAGAAGACAACTGGTTCTGACGTCACTCTTGTTAACCTCGTAGGTCATCAAAACAGACTTCTTTATCTGTTGGTCTGTTGTACGGATTTTTTTTTTTTATGTGGATCTTTTGTCGAAGAGTGTATGTATATATATATATGGATCTAATGAGGAACCTACTCATTTCGTACGTCATCGTCTCCTATTGTATTGTGTATTGTGTTTTGTGTATGGTATTGTGTTTTGTGTATGGTATTGTGTTTTGTGTATGGTATTGTGTTTATCTGAACTATTCGTACGTCATCGTCTCCTGGTATTGTATGAATCTTACACATTTCGTACGTCATCATCTCCTGATACTGTGTTTATTTTCCTCGTGTTATATATCATAATCTCATGGCATTGTGTTTTTATCTTACCCATTTCGTACGTCATCTCCTAGTATTGACTTTATCTGACCTATTTCGAACGTCATCATCTCCTGGTATTGTGTTTATCTTACACATTTCGTATGTCATCATCTCCTGATATTGTGTTTATCTGACTCATTTCGTATTTTATCATCTCCTGGTATCGTGTTTATTTTACTCATTTCGTATATCATCAGCTCCTGCTACTGTGTTCACTAATCAGGCCTCCATCTACTGATGTATATGTTGCTGTCGGTATTACCATTATATAATCAAAGGGCAACATCTCTTGTGGATAAGTTATTAAATATACAGCATCCTTGACATTCACTGCTATGGGTGTCTATTGCTATTGCATGTAGCCCGAGCAACCACTGCTACAGATTTAGTGTGAACAAGACATCTAGCTAAGGAAACCAAGATGTCTGTTTTTAATATCTCATATGGCAAGTGAAATCGCTTCTGCAGATGTCAGTTATTAATATTACATCTACCAAGGAAATCCGACTACTGGTTGGAAAAGTTTAAGTGAATATTCTGTATCTCGACAGGATATGCATTTCCGTATGGTCTAATATTAATTCTCATTTTGCCGATTTTAACTATTTTAGCATAATGGTATATATTCTCCAGACAGGAGCGACAGTTAACGTTATTCTGAACTTGTTCAGACATTGAGAAAATCTTTTTATAGATCTGAATTTGACATATTTTTCTAGAATAAGTTTTACAACAACAATTTAAAATAAATGTTATGATTATTATCTTTAAAAATTTATATTTTTGCAAATCTGATTTACCTCTTTGAGCAAAGCTCACCCACCCATCCAACATAAGCCACTCCCTGAACCCTTACGAAGTAAAATATTCATTTGAAAACAGAGATGTACACAGGGTAGAGGGTTAACAATTATGGGAAGGAAAAAAGGAAAAGAAAGACAAAAAAAAAGGAGGAGCAACAAACAAAATAACATACGGGAGAAATACAGAAGAATTAAAGTAACATATCCTGAACATATGTGTGTGTGTGTGTGTGAGAGAGAGAGAGAGAGAGAGAGAGAGAGAGAGAGAGAGAGAGAGAGAGAGAGAGAGAGAACAACAAATATGATTATAGCTGTGGGAGAGAAAAAACCGATATGGTACAGGAACTCGGGGCTCTGGCTAAGCAGGTTACAGCATTCAAGTTGTATGAACGAATGTCATATTTTCGCAAGAAAACGAACACAACAAAAGCAAAAAGGCGGGAGATCGACAAAGAAGAGAAGGGAGGTAATTTCAGAGCAAACAACTACCGCGCTGCATTAATAACAAGGAACAGAGGGAAATGAATGGAATTCCAAGAAAAGTGTCAAAACCAAAGAAGAAAAATGTGTGTGCAAGCGCTACGTTCTACACAATTACGTTCATACCAATTTAGGTTAACTTTCTAAGTCGGTCACTGAAACTTTAAAAAAGTAAAAGTTCAGTGTCAAGGAAACATCGGTCGACCTTGACACGGCACTGACTTCGAACTGGCTTAGTCGTATGATCTGTTCCATCGATTTTTTTCTTTCTTCTTCATACGAAAGTACTTCTGCAGCAGCTGTTGTCCATAACGTATAAAATATACATGTCAAAGGGAGCGAACTCGTTAAAGTATCCGGAAATGTAAGGAAAATTCCAGGAACCAATTATTACTGCTATTAATACTTTTATGAAGTTTTCCAAACTGTTGTGAGAAAGTCTTTGGGTGGTTGGGTGAATTAAATCCACACTGAGATGCCAAGGTGTTTGAAAGTCGAAAGCTCTCATTGCCCAGCATTAGTGGTCATTAGATAAAAGTTCGAAGCAGAGTTAAGGCGCTTGTTTGTCGCTCATTGATCCCTGTATTTCACTGTTTCTCAAACTGTGCGCAATCGGTAGGTGATTTCTGACATTGGGCGCTGTGGAATTCATGATACACTAAGGGTGCCGTAGAAAAATCCCGACACACTAAGGGCGCCGTGGAAAAATCCCGATACACTAAGGGCACCGTGAACCGAGAAAGCTGCGGAACCATTGCTGTATCATATCATAGCACGAAATGAAATTGGCACATTTTTTTCGAGGCGGGAGGGGGGAGGAAGCTGTCTAGCTCAGCTGTGGTTATAATATTAGTACGTGATTCGATCTTTGGCATTGGGCTTCAACGTCTGTTACCTTGAATTTAAATTAATCGGTAAAGATAAATATAATTATTTAGTCAGTTTTTCACCTTTTAATTAAGGAATTCTGACATCTTAACTAAAATTGATAATATAGATCCTCACTTATTTTATATGTTTCGTCAGATAATACTTAGGTTTTCTGATTCATTTTTCAAATTATAAATTGAGTGTCACCTGGGTATGTATATATACGTTCGAGCGGAGAATGGCCACAATTGACATCCTCTTTACTAACGGCTTCAGTACCAGTCGATATCATATAAAAAGAAGAACTGCAATCTCGATGGAGATCGTGTAATCTTGCAATTATTTTTTAAAAAATTTATACGAAAGAAATTTCCAACCCTCAACCACAGCATAATTCAATGGGTCCCTCCCTTTTGGTTAGTGGAGGATAAATTTGCTGTGTGTCGATACATTTAATACTAAGAGGAGGCATGAACTAAAGGTAAGTCCCTGTGTGGTGCTAACTCATTAATGATAAGAAGCATGGGCCATTAATGGTTGAAATGAAGCAAATTCCACCAAATAGCTATGGGCCAAGAAATAAGAAGAAAGATTTTCAGAAAAGCAAATCACCTCATTTGATGCTTGCTGTTAATAATAAGAGAGCAGTAAACAACATCATTTGACGCTTGCCGTTAATAATAATTGAGCAACAAATAACATTATTTGACGCTTGCCGTTAATAGTAAGAAACACATAAAATCATTTTACGCTTGCCGTTAATAGTAATTGAGCAGCAAACAACATCATTTGACGCTTGCCGTTAATAGTAAGAATCAAATCACATTTTATGATGCTAAGGTTTCGTAGAGGGTGGGAGGCGCTAAATTCCCGAAGAATAAATCAGTTACGAGACGTTGTGATTAAGGGAGCCTTATCTTTAAAGAATTCAAATAAAATAAATATTGCCCTTTCTTCAATCCATGTGATAGCCAGTAACTCGTGATTTGAAACTGGCGATCGGTTTGCAACTAGCAGACTAATCGGAAATCCTTCCACCGATATATTTCGAACACCTATTCCTGCCTCCAAACAATCAATAACTCAGCACACCTATTTCCATCTCCAGACAATAAATAATTAAGCACACTTATTCCCACCTCTAGACAACCCATAAATTAGCACACCTATTTCCATCTCTAGATATTCAACATTATACATCACCTGTTCCCATCTCCAGACAGTAATTTACCACACCTATTCCACCTTTAGACACAGCAATTTGCACACCTGTTCCTCTTCAGACACAGAGTAATTTAGCACACCTGTTTCCCTCCAGAGACACAGTAATTTAACACTTCTATTTCCACATCCAGAGAGTAATTTCCTGATAATCAAAAGCATTATACCACACCTGTTTCCACCTCCATACACAGTGGTTTACCACATCAATTTCCACCTTTAGACAGTAATTTGCCCACCTGTTCCCCTCTATATGCACAGTAATTTATCACACAAATTCCCACCAGAAAGTAATCTAGCACACATATTCCAACCTCCACACAATCAATAAATTAACACACCTATTCCCAGCTCAAGACTCTCTGTGTACGTGTCTTTGGACTCGCAACATTTGCTCGAAATGATCAGCTAATGGTCGTCCTTTCTTTCCATTTGTGTGTCTGTGTGTGGTTGTTGTTGTTGTTGTCTCAGATTAGACATTAGAGTTGCTTTACTTGTCTGTCAAACGACAATTCTGTTAAGTATCAGTAGTTTTGAAGAGTCCAAGAAGTCAGAATTCTGTTTTGGGTTGTCTGATTGACTGTCGATCTTATAAAGCTATGACGTCAGTGATAAGACTGTCACGTGCAAGACATAAGGACTGTTAAAATAAACAATCTCTTTTTTCCATTTTTCTTTTCTTTGGGGATGGGACGGAGAAGGAAATAAATCGAATCCAGTCTAATAAGGGAAGTAATATCTACAGACTATATATAAGTCGATTCACTTACACAGAGTACATTTTCCTTGGATACACGTGCATAATATTATACATCGATTGAATCATATATATATATATATTGTCTCGATTTTAGTGGCTATGTGGGTTAAAAACAAATCCATTCAATTACCATAATCAGTGGGTGGGAATCGAACCCTGATCACTCAATTGCGATATTAGCACCTAGGCCTTGCGGTCCAAAACATCAGTTCACATATATACCATAGTTTTATATCGATTACTGCATACAATATTACTTCATTGTACTTGAATGGATTCTTATTTGCATCCATATACAGTTTTACTTCATATTACTTGCGTCCACATACTTTTACATCCATATACAGTTTTACTTCATATTCTTTGCGTCCATATACTTTTACATCCATATACAGTTTTACTTCATATTCCTTGCGTCCATATACTTTTACATCCATATACAGTTTTACTTCATATTCCTTGCGTCCATATACTTTTACATCCATATACAGTTTTACTTCATATTACTTGCGTCCATATATTTTTACATCCATATACAGATTTACTTCCTATTACTTGCATCCATAATTTTTTACATCCATGTACAGTTTTACTTCATATAACTTGCATCCATTCTTACTAACATCTAGTCTTACGTATATCCAGTCTTTGTTCTGTTTGCCTACAGCTTTACTTACACATCTATTCAGTCTTATATTATCCAGTCTTTGTTCTATTCACGTACAGTTTTCATTTCATCCATTGAGTCTTACGTATATAAAAACAGTCTTTGTTCTATTCACATACAGTTTTAATTACAAATATTCATTCTTACGTATATCCAGTTTTTCTTCTATTTGCGTACAGCCTTACTTAGGTCTATTCAATCTTACATATATCCAGTCTTTCTTCTATTTCCGTACAGCCTTACTTAGGTCTATTCAGTCTTCGTACATCTAAACAGTCTTGTTCTATTTGCGTACAGTCTTACGTCTATTCAGTCTTTGTACAACTAAACAGTCTTTGTTCTATTTCTGTACAGCCTTACTTAGGTCTATTCAATCTTTCATATATCCAGTCTTTGTTTTACTTTGTACAGCTTTACCTACGTCTATTCACGCTTACCTACAGTCACAGTCTTATTTACATCCATTTGCTGTCTTATAGCCATATATTGTCTTACATTATCTTTCTACATAGTTTAATTTTCATTCATATTGTCTTTTGTGTCCTTACAATCTAGCATCCATATAGTCTTACTACTATCCATATGTTGCCTTATGTGCATCTCTTTGGTCTGACTTTACATCCATTTACAGCAATACTTACAAAGTATGTTTCATACAATTTTATGAAACATCCATACAATCTTACTTACATCCACATACAATCTTATTTAACAAATAATGTGTCCATCCACAAATCTTCCCATGTCACTAGGCCTTCATAATGATGTTTCCCTCTTTCTGCAAACTGCTCTGTTGGATGATTCATCAACTTGGTTACGTCATGAAAGATTGAGCTAACTCATACACGTACACACACACGCACGTGCAACATACATATACACCACGAACTCAGCAATGAGGATAATGACTCTAAGATTAAGAAGTTATTTTCTCTGATTTTTATGTTTAACCTCTGTTTTTAAATTTTAGGAAGAAAATACGATAGGTTTGGGGAGAGGTTGCAGGCTGTAGTTCTGTCATCATACCGCGCATTCAAATCATATACCCACGAACAGTACTGCTGTCTGAGAGCTACATGTGAATGTTGAGTGTCTCTTTCCTCTTCCATACGTTATCTTTAAGTTCTAGCGCATGTGTGTGTGCGCGTATATTTGTGTGTGTGTGTGTGTGTGTGTGTGTGTATTTGTGTGTGTGTGTGTGTGTGTGTGTGTTATCCGGTGATTGTGGTTCGGTGGGAAGGGAGAGGGATTGCTTTGCTTGCTATCAGTCTACCTTGTTTGTTTTGTTTACACTTTCTTCAGGGAAAATAATCAGAGATGAAAGGGGGTGGGGATTGATGGCGGATGATGACCGAAGCACGTAAGTGGTTTGAAATGAAACAAGCACGGTTTGCTTATCTTTTTTTTTAAAAAAAATTTTCAATGAAAACATTTTTAAGTCACGATAATCAAGTGATCAAAATCATGTTTGAAATTTTACAACTGACAACATACGAATTAAAAACACAAATGCACGCATGCGCGCGCACATACACACTCATTATGCAAGCAGTTCACGCAAAGAGAATTAAAAAGACGGGAATTTTACCGTTAAGTTTTGGTCCAGTTAGAAAAGTTTCACCGTAAGCCTTACATATGTGTGTGTGTGTACGTGTGTAGTGATTTTCTAGTAATGATTGTAATGTAAAATATTGTAGAATTCTGGAATTTGAGAGCTAATATATACAACAAAGAAAGAATTGATGGCCTCAACTAAACAGATTTATTTTTAGATAACGCCTCGACACGTCGTTGTTCGCTATTTCGAGAAATAATTTCGCAATTTAACGGGCAACAGACAATCATTTGAAGGCCTATACAGTAGTCGGGGGGGAGGGGTTGCGTGCATTTGCTGGTATGAAATATTTTTTCACGAAAATAATCTTGAACTGTAAAAGAAAAAGAAAAAAAAAGAAAAATTTAAACATAATTTTCCTGGCATCGGGTTGCATTCTGCATGCGATCATGGTCATGCGAGCGGCATTTTACCTCTGTGACGATATTAAAAGGCAGTTAGTTAATAATGAACGAGAGGTCTGTCCTGATCTATGGAGACGCTCTACTGAAATATCTTTTGAGTGCTTTAATGGACAACTTTAATAGTTTACAGTGGTTACGGGTCTATTGACTTTTAATTCAATGTCAGTGGGGATGCTGAGATGACAGTTATCTTGAACATAATATGATGCACGCCTTTTATTATTATTATTATTATTATTATTATCATTATTATTGTTGTTCTTATTATCATTATTATTCAGCCTCTTTCCGCTTCTGTTTTGACTGTCGGATGTGATCCAAGGTCTCGGAATATTACCAAGATTCTGGGAGGTCCAAGGTTTTACGGAGGATGTGGGCACTTCCGAGGAGCGCTGCTTTGAGTAGTGGACCGAGTCTGTGGTTTCCAGGGAGTTTATTCAGATAGCCATACAATTTAGAGGTTATGTTCCCCCAGGCTCCTATCACTATAGGTATCACTTCTGCTTTTCCATTCCACAGTCTCTGAATTTCTAGTCTGATGTCTTGGTATTTTTTTGTTATTATTATTATGTTACTGGTGATAGTATTACGTTTAACATTTGTTTCAGTTTGTTGCTTTTCTTTTTTTTTTTTTTTGAGGGGGGGAGGAGGGGGTGTTGATAACTTTTTATAATTTATCTTTTAATGAGTTTATTTATTTTCATTATGTTGCTATTGCTGTTACTGTTCCTTTTTCTATTTAGTTTTGTGGATTTAATTATCAATTACGAAGATGCATTATTGTTTGCTCGTCAAAGTAGATAACCTCTGACCTCTCTTGATAAAATTTTTCACCTATTACTGTATTTGTTTCTTTTTCTCCTTCCTTACTTTTAAGAAACGAACTTTAAGTAAACGGTTTTATTTAATTTTTTTCAAAAATAAGTAAAGTACTTCAAATTTCTTACTCTTTTATTTAAATTCATGTACAATTAGCTAAATACTGTACTGCTACAAAAAAAGTCACATTAATTTTTTTTTCTTGTCGGCTTTTGCTTTTGAAGTTTTTTTTTTTCGTTTTCTATTTAGTTCTTTCGATTTGGTTGATATTGTCTTTATTCTGCTTTAACTACACTCTTTATTTTTCAATGTTATATTGTTTGCAATAGATATTTTGATTTCTTATTAATTATAACTTATATTCATTAATCAAATTCATTGCAACGCAAATAATAGTAATAATGATAATGATAAGACGACGCTGCTGTTGCTGTTGCTGCTGATGATGAACAGCTACTATTATTAACAGCATATTTCAGGAAGCTGAACGACCTTGGCACAACACGATCACGATGCAGAGAGGGGATGTTTTATTAGAGTAGCCGCCCTCAATGAGATTTGCCTTGTGCATTCCCATCACGCGCGCGCGCGCGCACGTCTTCAGATGGCAAACAGCGCTAGACTTCGTGACCGTTAAAGCCCCTGATAATAATCGGTAGTAATAGACATTTCAAGAGTTACAGTAATAGACATTTTAAGAGTTACAGTAACAGATAATTTAAGAGTTACAGTAATAGACATTTCAAAGTTAACAAATGATCAGCGATAGTAGATATTTTAAGAGTTAAAGAATTATATTATCAGTAATAGACATTTTTAAGAGTTAAAGAATTATCAGCGAGAGACATTTTTAAGAGTTAAAGAATTATATTATCAGCGAGAGACATTTTTAAGAGTTAAAGAATTATATTATCAGCAATAGACATTTTTAAGAGGTAAAGAATTATCAGTATTAGATATTTTTAAGTGTTAAAGAATTATCAGTAATGAAATTTTAAGAATTAAAGAATTATCAGTAACAGATATTTTTAAGAGTTAAAGATTATCAGTAACAGATATTTTAAGAGTTAAAGATTATCAGTAACAGACATTTTCAAGGCTTACCAAATCATAATAAATAATGATAAGTAGTGTGGATTCACACAGTTCACAGTAAATCTTTGTATCCTTATCACATCCACATATTAATGATACTTATCACACCAGACCGCCATCGCGAGACCCCATCTAATTAATGGGCTCAAATGTCACTGTCCATGGGCCTAACATTCATAAAGTTCTTCACAATGCAAATATCGCTTGAAGGCTAGCGCCATAACGTTATTTGTCTGGTGGATTTGTGTCCCCTTGATTGTCAAATGTCGGTCGACTAATTTATAAGACAGAGAAGATGCATTTTGACATTTACCACCGATTCCTCCTCTCACCCATTGTTTATTCTTAATTTTTTTTAGAGCGTCAGTGAATTCTTCCCCCATCTATCCACCTGCTCATAAACATCATCGTTTCTTGTCTTTTTAAAGTGCCAGCGAGTTCACTCTTCCCCGTTGTATCTTTAGAGTGCCAGTGAGTTCACCCTTACCAGTCGTATCTTTAGAGTGCCAGCGAGTTCACCCTTCCCAGTTGTATCTTTAGAGTGCCAGTGAGTTCACTCTTCCCCGTTGTATCTTTAGAGTGCCAGTGAGTTCACCCTTCCCAGTTGTATCTTTAGAGTGCCAGTGAGTTCACTCTTCCCAGTTGTATCTTTAGAGTGCCAGTGAGTTCACTCTTCCCCGTTGTATCTTTAGAGTGCCAGTGAGTTCACCCTTCCCCGTTGTATCTTTAGAGTGCCAGTGAGTTCACCCTTCCCAGTTGTATCTTTAGAGTGCCAGTGAGTTCACCCTTCCCAGTTGTATCTTTAGAGTGCCAGTGAGTTCACCCTTCCCAGTTGTATCTTTAGAGTGCCAGTGAGTTCACTCTTCCCAGTTGTATCTTTAGAGTGCCAGTGAGTTCACCCTTCCCAGTTGTATCTTTAGAGTGCCAGTGAGTTCACTCTTCCCAGTTGTATCTTTCGAGTGCCAGCGAGTTCACCCTTCCCAGTTGTATCTTTGGAGTGCCAGTGAGTTCACCCTTCCCAGTTGTATCTTTAGAGTGCCAGCAAATTTTCTTTTGGGGAATGGTGGTAGTGTGGTATTGTTTTGTTCTTTCTTTCAACCTTTCTTAGTTATAAAACGCTGCGGTTACTGTTTTGTAACAGATTTTTTTTAAAAGTATTATTTCTTTTAAATTTCTCCCCTCCGTAATGTTTTCGTAAATTAATGGTATCATTATGAGTCTTTATAATATGTTGTTTAAAATCCAGAGTTGTCTCTTTAGGACGACTAATTATTTGTAGTATGCGCTCTGCACGTCACTTTTTCTCAAGTTCTAGTAGTTAGTATTTATAATTATGTTCTAATGAAATTATTGTGCACCGATAACTGCGTCGATGTTTCTTTTTTTTTTTTTTTGTTTGTCTCAGGGTTCAAACAATTAATAAGCTGATTAATGGCAGATTAAAGAAATAAATAATAATTATGCACTTTAACGTATGAGAACTTTGACTTGCAAACCGTTTGCAGGCATTGAACCAATTCGTCCATTATTTATAGCCTACGCTGTGACGAATTTTACCTGCAAAGGATGACAATTCGTTTTCTTATCATTGCACCCAGAGGATTTTTTATCGAATTTTGTTTCGGGAACACTTTACTTCTGGCCAGTTGAAATCAATGAGTACTATCAATATCAATCTATTTTATTTGTGTTCACTTTAGGCCAGGCCGAATCACGTGACATTGTCAGCATAAATCGATTTCATCGCTGACAACAAACATGCTAAAAAGTATGTGTGGAGGTTATTTGTTTTTCTTTTGTTTTATTTTAGTGGGGGAGGGGTTGGGGTGGAATGGAGAAGTTGGAGGTTTTCATTTCTTTTTTTCTCAAGGGCGCTTTGATTCAGTTGATTTTAAAATAAATTACATCAATAATATTGTTTTGCATCATGATATTGCGTCATTATTGAATTATATAATATTTGTAATTGCTGCACATCGCATATCTTAATGTTGTTGATGCTATTGTCGTTAAATCGCGATCTTGCTGTTATTGTTTGTTCATTAACTTTAAATCGCATTGTTGCTGTTATTGCTGTTTATTAATGTCAAATCGCGTTCTTGCTATTATTGTTGTTTATAAATGACAAATTGCGTTCTTGCTATTATTTGTTGTTTATTAATGTCAAAATCGCGTTGTTGCTATTATTGTTGTTTATTAATATCAAATCGCGTTCTTGTTGTTATTGTTGTTTATTAATTTCATATCGCGTTCCTCTGTTTCTCGGTTAGTTGGGATTTTTATTTGCTGTTGTAAAGATCCTGATTCTGATTTTAAATACATTTTATCACTAACCACTGCCAGAACAGATTTGCATGATAAGGGTTGGAGATTTCGCCCAAGTCGTCTAAGATAGATGAAGTGGATGCTTAATTAAGTTTAATTGTCTGCCCCTTGATAGGCTTAGAAGTACATGTAAATCTGGAGAGAAGAATTCCTTGCTGTTCTTTTTGGGTGCGCGCTAAAACACTACTGTCGGTTCACAAAATAAATTCATAATATTACATAGCAGTGCTTTTTGACTGTTTGGCTGCTGTCAGTGACCGGTTTAACCGAAAGTATGTGTTTGGTACAAGGAAAGCCGTACTACAGCAAAGAGAAATACAATAACAAGCAAACGCTAAGTTATATTTCAAACACAATTCAAGCCTTAGGTTTTGTTGATGTTTAAGAAAAGGTAAATTATTCAATGACAGTAAGCGACATTTTACTGAGTCATGTGGACTAGATTTAGCATTGACAAAGCAGATGTTGTACTATCATTTAGAAAGTAATTATCATTGATAAAGCAGACTTTGTATCCTACTATATCATTTGGACTATATTTACCAATGATAAAGCATGTATTATACTATATCAATTGGACTAGACTTACCATTAATAAAGCAGGCATTGTACTGTCATTTGGTCTAAATTTACCATTGATAAAGAAGGTGTTATACTATTTCATTTGGTCTAAATTTACCATTGATAAAGAAGGTGTTGTACTATTTCATTTGGTCTAAATTTACCATTGGTAAAGCAGGCGTTCTACTATTTCATTTGGTCTAAATTTACCATTGATAAAGCAGCTGTTGTACTATTTCATTTGGTCTAAATTTACCATTGATAAAGCAGGCGTTCTGCTATTTCATTTGGTCTAAATTTACCATTGGTAAAGTAGGTGTTGTACTATTTCATTTGGTCTAAATTTACCATTGATAAAGCAGGCGTTCTACTATTTCATTTGGTCTAAATTTACCATTGATAATAGCAGGCATTCTTCTATTTCTTTGGACTAGATTTATCATTGACAAAGCAGGCGTCGGTCGATGTGCAATCAATGTCATGCGTTGTCCAAGAGGATCTTTTCCTTGCATTATTGTAGTAACATTGTTTCTTTCCAGTGATGCTATGGGAACGCACTTTATTTTGTTTGGTGTTGTTTCTGTTAATGATTTGTAAATTTATTTTGGAATTTATATATCCACCATCGATACAACGTGGTTAGTAGTTACCGTTTGGTTGTTTGTTTTTATAACTTTACTTTTTCAAAGTGAGAGCTGTGCATAAGCGCAATTTTTATCCTCAGTAATATATACGAAATTTTATTAGGGTTACTGTCTGATAATATTAATTAATGTAATTGTTCAGATGGCATTTTCTACTTATTGTTTCATTTCTTTATGATGATGTCCAGAAACGAAACTCATGTCAGATTTCACCATGCATGTTTAATGTATTTTTCTGGTTGCCGTATTGTGAACTCATTCACTAGAAAGCTGGTTGTAAGGCACGTTATGTGTAGCTCTGACGGCATCAGTTATGTATGGAATTGGAAAGGAAGAAAATTCGAGTCAACAATATCCACTTTCATAATTCATGGTAAAAGTGAGATGGCGTCTGTGGTTTAGGGCGCATCTAGAGGGCATGTAGGGATGAAAATAATTTGTATAATTAATTATTTACGTTGCATTAACCTAAAACGCTGAAGCCATATTTTATCGATTCCCTGATTAACAAAAATATTTTAGCAGTTATGGCCACCTTGGTCTCGTCCGTACTGGTGGGTATGAGCTCCCGGATAGATAGTCCCGCTGACTTCTCTTAATGTTTCCTTACTACGTCATAGTAATATAGTGCTAGTAACAGAATGTAACAATCCGACTTCTCTTAATGTTTCCGTACTACGTCATAGTAGTGCTAATAACAAAATGTATCAATCCAACTTCTCTTGATGTTTCCTTACTACGTCATAGTAGTGCTAATAACAAAATGTATCAATTCAACTTCTCTTAATGTTTCCTTACTACGTCTGTTGTTTTCAGTACTCAGAAGTGTTTACTCCATTTTCATTTTTAATAGTAACTTTTCTTTCTAATGGTTGAAGAAGTATAGCTGATGTCATCTTCATTCTTATGAATGTGTTGGTTTGTTCACTGACATTTGATACCTGCAGGATGTCATTTTTGTGCTCGCTTGAGGAATTCAATTGCGGCTGATTTAAAAAAAAATCATATGCATTTATTTTTATTACTCTCAGCCTGATATTCTGTCATACTTCTAAAATCACAGCTCAAAATAGTCTCCACAAAATCTCTTCCACAGAACAAACAATTCACTGTGACCCAAATTTCTTCTGTAACCTAAATCTTTTCCACAGCCCACATTTTTCCAAAGCCCAAATCTCTTCTACTGCCCATATATCTTCCTTAGCTAAAACCCCTTCCTTAAAATCTTTTCTACTGCCCAAATCTCTTCCACGGTCAAAGATCCTTTTGTCTACTATCCATATCTCTTTCACAGCTCAGATCTCTTCTACAAGATCAAACTCTTCTCCACTGTCCAAATATCTGCCAAAGCCCATAATCTTCTGTACTGTCCATATCTCTTTCACGGTCTATAATCTTCTCCACTCTCTATCTCTCTTCCACTGACCCAAATCGTCTCTACTTTTTATATCTCTTCCACTGTCCCAAATTGTCTCTACTCTCTATATCTTTTCCACAACCCCAAATCTTCTCTACTGTCTATATCTCTTCCCCAGGCCCAAATCATCTCTTCTGCCCAAATCTCATATAGTCCAAAATCTCCACTGCCCAGAACTCTTAAATAGTCCAAAATTTCTTCACTGACCAAGTATCTTCCATAGCCGAAAATCTCCTCAATGAGATTGCTTCCATCCTATCATTCCTCGAATTGTTTTCTGTTCTATTTCTTCATTCTTCAGTAGGTTGGGAATTTCACTGACTAGTTTACAAGTTTACTTGCATTTTTCACTTGACAAAATTAAAATGACAAATTTGTTTTCGAAACTGCCAACATTCTTCAGTGTTAGTGCTGAATTTACTGCTAATTATCCTTACCTTTGTTCTCTTCACATTTTCAAGACAGATACCTGTAAGTAGTCTTCTAACAGTAAATGGTTCTAGATCTTTGGATTTAATATTACTGATCTACCTTTGTTCACTTTTTCAAGACAGATAGATACCTGTAAGAAGTCTTCTAACAGTAAATGGTTCTAGACCTTTGCATTTAATATTACTGATATACCTACTGTTTTGCTCCAGTCAGACGAAAGTTTTCACTTCCGACTTCTCGTAGTGAATCTATCTGATTTTAATCCCCGTCATAATCCTTTGCTGTTGGCTAACTGAATTCCGTTAGTTCGATATCTCGACACAAGTTTAATGTCTCAAACAAAGCAAGGACTCCTATTGCTGTTAAATATTCACCCACCCACAGTACACTCACTCTTATCCTAATCTTTCTATTCCTTATTTTAAAGCGTTTTAAGTAGGGCTGCCCATTTTAACGATTAATCTTCCGATTAATCACTAAGAAATTTTATCGATTAATTTATTTCATGACGATTAAATTTCAACTAATTTTCTTCATTACTGTAGTAATGCCGATATTTTGTTGCACCGGAAGGTTTTATTTATTATTATTTTTTACTGCCAAAATGGCCGATTCTAAGATGAAAGATTATAAACCGGTTAAAGGTAAATTTCGTGACCGTTTTGGTTTTAAAGAAGACGATAACAACAAAGTTATTAATGGTGAGAAGGTATACAGTTTTAGTTGTTTTTTTTAATCTATTAATTAATGTAAGATTAATTAATTAATTGTCAAAGAAATAATTAATCGTTAACAGCCCTAATTTTAAGTATACCTGAAAATATACTTAATACTTTGAATTTAAACAGCAATGATAAAAATCACATTTCTAGACATCTAACTACAAGAACTGGCATCCCCTGCAGATATTTTCTGTTTATTAAACAAAATTTGACTTTGTATCTCACTTGTTCTTTATCCTCAAAGTAGCATGATATTTAGCTTCCGAATCTTTTAATTTCTCTAATTAAGTTTCTTAAATTCGCCTTGTCTGTCACGATTCCTAAGGCTGCGCACGAGATTGTTTACATTCCGGTATTTCCAATATGGCTACTACTCATCCGAGGTCTAAGCAAACGGACGGCTTCCGTGAAAGCATCCTTGATATTTATGTACGATTCACAATGACCAAAAAGCATTTAACATTTGTAATAGATCCTCTGTGAAATTATAAGACTTCATTGATTTTGTTCAAATATATTTGTACCTACCCATATAAATCCGGCGTTTTTTTATTCATGAGGAACTTCGCTGAGTATAGTGCGGTGGGAACCAAAGATAAGCGTTTGCTTATAAGTGTGAACTAGTGCAACTTGAAACAAAAGATTTTAACATGTAAAAAATAAAAGAAGTTATTTTTATATATTAGTTTTTGTATGTGTAATCTAAGCTTAATGTGCTGCTAAAAGTTTGATTTGTACATGCATAAGCTAAGCTTAATGTGCCACAAAAAATTATAATTGTACCTAAGTTTCAGCTAAGCTTAATGTGGTACTAAAGGTTAGATTTGTATGTTTTACACCACAGCTTAATGTGTCAGTAGTGATTAGATTTGTATATGCGTAAGCTAAGCTTAATATGTCAGTAAAGGTTACATTGGTATTTACGAGCAAACAATTGTATACGACAACTTGTGCAATACAGAAGCATGATTGTATGTTTGCAAAATGACTTGTATGTACTGTAATCATGCGTAGCCCGTGTGTTTCCAAAGAAATTGTTTTCTTTTCCCACCTATTTAGCAGTGACATATGTCGTAACAAATACCGTGGCATATCACGTGACTTTTGTGACAACTGTGCAAATGGCTTAAACTTTATATCCTGAACTGGAAAAAAACAACAAGTTGGTTCCCTCTGTGTAGGATTGCAAGAATGCAAAAATCAGACTGCTTGGATAGTTGTACAGATATGAACAGAGAGTTGAGGATTTCCTGAGGAGTGAGTTCATTTGTTCCACACTAACGTGCTTAAAAAGCTTGAGATGAATAATACCGTTGCACAGGGTGTACTTATGGAATGACACACGCAGTGAGTTAAATTTCATTTTCAACAGCTTTCTTTTTTTTCCATACAGGTAGAAACATTTATTTTCATTTTAACTGCTTATGAGCTTAACAATGCTGGGAGGATTCTCGATTTGATGTTTTAATATAACATTTAAATATACTGATTTTCAAAGTTCAAGGTCAGTCAGAGTCGAGCTACAACATTATTAATTTTGTACTTTTGATTCTGTAACGTCAATGTCCTTGAAAAGTCATGGGGTAGGGTGAATCATTTGTGTGTGGGGATGTTTTAACAATCGTATATGATCGTGTGCAGAGCATCAAACTGTATTCAGCAACATTTGCACCGTACAATTTGCAAAATCACGTGTATGATTGTTGGCGAACGCCTTTAACTTGGTCTTCTGCAATAATGTTAGCTTGTACATGTGTAAATTAAATTAAACTGAATATGTCAGAAGGGTTAAACTTTTGCGCACGTCAACAGTGCATGATCTCCATAAATAGTTAGGTTAGTATGTGTTCAGAACTTAATCTTCTATAATAGTCTAGTTTTGCAGGCATGTTAACAGATGTTTAATAATAAAATATATAGGTTTGCACATGTGTTAACAAATGCTTAATATTCAAACATGTATGTTCGCACATGTGATAATGCTTAATATTAAAAAATATAGGTTTGTATATGTGTTAGCAAATGCTTAATATTAAAAAATATAGGTTCATATATGTGTTAACAAATGCTTAATATTAAAAATATAGGTTTGTATATGTGTTAAATGCTTAATATTAAAATATATATGTTTGTATATGTGCAAAAACTTAATATTAAACCATAGCTTTGTCTATGTGGAAATGCTTAATATTAAAAAATATAGGTTTGTATATGTGCAAAAACTTAATATTAAAACATATAGGTTTGTATATGTGCAAATGCTTAATATTAAAAAATATAGGTTTGTACATGTGCAAATGCTTAATAATAATAAATATAGGTTTGTATATATGCATATGCTTAATATTAAAAGATATAGGTTTGTATATGTGCAAATACTTAATATTTAAAAATATAGGTTTGTATATGTGCAAATACTTAATATTAAAAAATATAGGTTTGTACATGTGAAAACTAAGTGTACTGTACCGCACACGTTAAGGTTTTAGCCTATATAAACTAACTTTAATCAACCACAAACAGTTAGGATCGTATGCATGCAAGCTAAACTATTACTTAATCAAATATGATAATTTGCCTTAAGATTTATTTATTTCGGCCTATCCAGATCTAATCACGGGCATTTACTAGTGCCGATGTAAATTATAGTAAAGGGAGGGGGGGTGAGAATATAAACAAAAAGAAAATGAGCACGGTGAGAAAGGGCCTTTACTCTAAGTGCGTCAGCTGGAGACACGTCACAAATCAATGTGTCGTAAACCCGTGTGTGGTGTCTGCCATATTCTATTATCTAACCATTGGTTGATTTTTTTTTCTCCAAATGTTAAGGGGTAGTTTTGAAGATTTCGTGCCGCATTATTTTCGAGCCGTTTTAACTCGCGAGAGAACTCTACAAACAGATTCTTAATTTTGTGTGCCGTGTCGGGTAGCCCAAGAAGGGAGGAGGTAGTGAGGTATTTTATACTATCCGTTAGAGTTGTGTGTCCGTCATTTAAATTTGAGAAAGTTAATTTTTCTGGTCCTTTGATTTAAGGATACGGTTAATGTGCTTAAGACGTTTGATCTTTCAAACAATTTTTTGTTGTTGTGGCTGTTTTGTTTTTGATAGTATGTTTTGTCTTTTCCAGTAACGAAGATGCATTTTTAATTCTGTTTGTATTTTAATGTGCATGTGTGTGTATATTTGTATGCATGTGCGTGTGTGTAAATGTGCGTGTTCATATGCGTGTGTGTGCATGTTCGTGTGTGTATATGTCCGTGTGTGTGCATGTGCGTGTGTATATATGCGTGTGTGTGTATTTATGTGTTTGTGTATGTGTACGTGTATGAGAGAGAACGGGGGAACGTGAAAGATCAGTGTTTTTCTGTTTTTTCTTTTTATATTTAAATATTTGACACACACTTTTATTATTTTAAGGAATATTTTTATTATTTTAAGGAATATATATATATATATAATACACTTTGTTATGATTGGGAGTCTTGCTGTCAATATTATTATATTAAAGTCATTATTAACATATTCAAGTGTATTTCTATATTATCCTTTTCTGACTGACTTTTATTTTAGAATTAAATGTATAATCTTTTTTATAATTTTTTTTTAATTCATGTCTTTAAAACAGTTTTTCTTTCCTATTCAAAATTGTCGCACCTTGTACTTATGACCATCATTTTTACAATTAGACATTTCTTTTTCTTCATCGCTAGTTCTTTTCCTTGTTTATTCTTCTTTTCTTTTCATTTCTAATTATTCGTCTTTGATTTCCTGCCAGTCATTAATTTTTCTCTTCATTCTTCATTGCATCTCTTGTTATTTATTCTTATTTTCTTCTCCATCGTTCTTTTCTCTCTAATCATTCATTCGTCTTTTGACTTCTAGTTTTTCATTTTATCTCCTGTTAGTAGTTTTGCATCCTTCTTTTCATCTTTTGTTAATCATCTTTCTTTTCATCTCAGTAATTATTGGGGGGGGGGGGTTAATGTCCAGCGTAGTTTTTTAACCATTTTTATTTTTTTTAACATATCTGTTACTTTCATCATTAACATCTATTCTCGAAGAGTGCTACAGTTTTTCCGTGCATTTCCGTTTTACTTGTGAGTGTCACATTACGACTCTTCAATTTTGTTGTCCGTTTATAGTTTGCCGAGACATTCACCATCTGCGCTTGCAATTAGAGAGATCAAGAAACTGTCCCCGTACAATTATTGTGCGAAAGGGTCGTGAACTTTTATTTTGTTTTACATCCTTGTTTCGACAACTCCATTGTTCTGAGTGTACAATCTCTCGAGCCTTCCACGGATAAAAAAAATTTAATCTGTTTCCGCTGACACCTCTCCAGGATTGTTTTATATATATTTTTTAATTTGGAGAGGATATTTATACGAACTTGATCTACTGGCGTGACAGCCATCTGCCATAAGAAGCTCGGGATCCAGGCTGACTGGCATTTTGAATAGTACATACGTCAATACAATGAGCAGCATTTATGTTGGCTCGATGATGTCCACTTTCATCTGACAAAATCTATTTGCAGTGGAAAACCTGGCAGTGGATCGATTGAAAACAGAAATAGTTCATGTACGAAGTCTCGTATAATGATAATTGCCTCCCTTAGTCCCCTACTCTAGAGTCGCGTTTTGCGGACATGGCTAATCGGCTGTCTGACCTTTCGGGAGATGCCTGTGACGGTTTCGGGTGGCTTCGACAAAAACAGAACGCCGCTAAGACCGAATACGAAATACCCGTAACTTGAATGCATAGTTCGTGTTCTCTCCAGGGGGTTAGCTGGTGAAACAAGTCAGATTATCGTAGTCCACATAACCAGTTCGAGAGATTAACACTAACAGACATTTTCAAGAGATTCACACTGGTAGCCAGTTTAAGAGATTCATACTGATAGACATTTCAAGAGATTTACACGGACATTTCAAGAAATTCACACCGATAGACATTTCAAGAGATACACACCGATAGACATTTCAAGAGATTCACACTGATAGCCAATTCAAGAGATTCACAATGGCCAACTTCAAAAGGAACAAATTAGCACACTTTATTGATGGATCACTTGAGGTGTAGTACAAAATGTTTTGTCAGCATAAGACTGTGGATTAATAAACAGCGAACTGTAAGTTAATAAAAATAAAAACAACGAACTTTATGTTAATAAAAAGTAAATTATTGGTTAGAAAACAATCGCTATGGGTTAATAAACTGTAAGATATGGGACAATGGACAGTAGACTATGGGTTAACAGACATTAGGTCTGGGTTAACCCACTGTAGATCTTGGGTTAGCAGACAAAAGACTGTAGGCCAGTAGACACTTAACTGTGGGTAAGTAAAATGTATACAAGCACGAGATCTTTAATTAGCAGACGGTAGACCTAGTAGACAAGACTGGGGTTTACTAGACAGTTCTGATTACGACTTAGCTTAGTCCGCTCACTTGTCGTAGACATATTGAAGATATATAGATTGATTTGGTCCTGGTTTGTTTATTTCCTGGTTTGTTTAACGTGTAATATTACTGCATACATGGTCCATATTCTCCTGATTTAATCGATTAAAAAAAAAAACACGTTAAAGTGAATGATTCTTTTACAAATCATCGAACATGCTTCGTTAATGAGTGCTTGATGGTAGAGTCGGGTTGCATCACAAAGTAATATTTCGCGTCTGTTGACAACGACCAGTGTTAAGGATAATACTGAACGCCATCACAAATACTGAAATCATATACCAGTACCCGTGGATAACAGTGAGTGGCAATGTCAAGGTCATTCTTGCATGTTGAACGGTGAATATTGCTACAGAACAGAATGTGTAAGAGTTTGTCAAACCTATACGACTGCACTAGTCAAAAATGTACTTCGTGTCTCCAGCAATAGTCTAGCTGGTAAAACTTCTATAACACGTCACGACACTACCGCTAGTAGCACTTGAGGATTGGTTATTTCCCTTTCCTCTCTGCTTGCTATTTCCCCCGACCTTGTCAGAAAACAAAGTCAGTTTTGTGGGAGACGAAAGTGGGATAGCAAGACAGTACTATCGAAAACCGGAAGTTTAACGCAAAACTTTTGCCCGTTGAAATATTGAAGGAATCTGTTAATATTACAGCATCTGCTGTAATATTTTTCTTCTAATAGGAGCAGTGAGCAAAGAATTAGGAAGTTTCAATGCTTAATAAAAAATATTAATATATTCGATGTAGGATTGTATTCTATGAACTTTTAACTATAACCTTCCCATGTACTTTCAACTACCATCTCTACTTTTAACTATGACCTTCCTCATGCACTTTGAACTATCATCTTTCCAATGTACTTTTAACTATGTTTTTTCTCGTGACTTTTAACTGTCCTTTTACCATGTACTTTTAACTATGACCTTTACCATGTACTCTTAACTATGACCTTTACCATGTACTTTTAAATGTCACTTTTTCTATGTATTTTTAATTATCACAGTGCCAATGTACATTTTTTTTACATGACGTTTCCCCATGCAGTTTTAGATATCATCTTTCCAATATGCTTCTAACTATGACCTTTCCCATGTACTTTTCACTATGACCTTTTGCATGCACTTTGACTATGACCTTTCACGTGCACCTTTAACAATGACCTTTTCTAAGCACTGTTCATGATGTAATGATTGTTGACGCGTTGCCAGCGATATTCTCGTGATAAGCTTATCCCCCCAACAATAGCAGGGCGTCCGTTCAGCGTAAAGCTCGGAGCGTTTCATATTGGTATGCTGAGTTCAGATCAATTTAAACCATCATTAATGTCCAATGTTATTATGCTTATCTGTTGAGTTCAGGACAATTTAAACCATCATTAATGTCCAATGTTATTATGTTTATCTGTTGAGTTCAGGTCAATTTAAACCATCATTAATGTCCAATGTTAGTATGCTTATCTGTTGAGTTCAGGTCAATTTAAGCCATCAGTAATGTCCAATGTTCGTCAGTTTGACCGTTTAGCATAAAGAACAGAAGCGACTACTTACACAAAATTATTCGGTTAACTCATTTATTCACTTGAAAGAAGAGGGGCGTGCTGTAGAAAAAAACAGAAAGACAGAGAGCATCTAAAGAGATTGATACTTGTGTCCCCAAAAGTCTGTCGCTCGTCATTACGTCCCTTAGATTATCAGAAAATAGTAACATGTTTGGAACTAGCATCCCTACGTCCCTAAGATTATCAGAAAACATTAAAGTGTTTGGAAACAGCATCCCTAAGACTGTCGTGCACCATGTGCTGCACAGACGTCTGACACTAATATTCCTAAGACTATTACCCAGAATACGTTGCGTGAGTGCCTCAAATTACGCGCACATGAAGTTCAATGAAAACCTGAAATTAAAGGCCGATCATCGAATAGGCTTTGAATATGCACATTTTAAAGTTAATACAGATATTGATTACAACAAATCATGCTCCATATAGTCTCGGTTGGGGGAGAGGGGAGGATGGGTTTCGTTTCCATGTAATTTAAATTTGTTACTTCCTGGAGATATTTCTCTTTTGTACGGCCTCATTCCTTAGAAAGAGAAATAAATGTAAAGTAAGCAAAAAGAAAATTGAATTCATACTTTGATTGTTGCTATAAGTATCAAGATTTAAAATTTAAATTAAAAAAGATCATACAAACAAATAAATAAATAACTCCATACTTACATTTTGAAAAATATAACTGAATGAAATATGTTGATTTTTTTTTAGTGGAATAAAACTCTGCAGAGTTTAAAAATGCACAAGCCATATTCACCGAAAGATTAATTTGTTCCCAGATAATTTCAAATAGAATGTTTTTGTAACTGTTGCAAATTTAAATCGCTCGAATGAACCGGCTAATTTTAAAGATTGCTTTTTTTCCCCCATACCTTTCCAAGGTGCGTCGCTAAAGAGATTGATATTCTTATTAAACATGGTTTTCAAATTATATTATTTTAATTTAGAGTGATTCGAATACATGAACTGTTCGGTGAACAGGATAACGACTTTCTTAATTCCAAACTTTTATACAATTTACTCTTACAAATTCATTAAACCAAAATCAACGACGTCAAATGATTGTAAAGACTATCGATTCGGATCTATTTATATCGACACTGAAGTATGTCGGTTAAATAATAATTATTAATAATAATGAGAAGTTCTAGCCTGACTCAACCGAGTGAGATTACAAATTGCTCTTTAAGTACTTGGTTGACTCAATCGAGTGAGTTAAGAAATTGTTCCTAAAGTCCTTATTTGACTCAACCATATGAGATGAGAAATTCCTCCTAAATATACTGGCCTGTCACTACACGTTTATTTTCTCTTAAATCAAGACAAAACATCTACCCCTCCCTTTACCACAGCGCCTCATAAAAGATTTACTTCGATTGGTAAGGGAGGTACATTCTCAATGTGGCACGTGGGCGATGTCGGAGGGAGGTAATAGTAACAGCCAAAAGATGCAATGAAAATGCATTTTTTAGCAATGTTGTCCATTTGCTGCCAAAGAAAAGCGAGGAATAGTCTGTAAATCAATTGCAGGCACTTACCATTTGTTGCATGCCTATTTAAATTCGTATTTCTTTATTTTTTTTTTTTTTGTAATGCTTTTTGAATGGTACAGTTTGTCTAATGAGGAGGGTGGGTTGGGGTGGATTCCCATTCCTGATTGATCATGTTTGTCAGATTGTAAAGCTTGTACTAAGAATATCGTGTTAAAACCACTGCGTGACAACCTTTGCAATTACGGTAAAATGAAATGCATTATTGCTTCCCTTGAAGGGATTCGGGCTTTGAAAGTCCCAAGGCGGGAATAGGCTTTAAAATTTCAGCACGTTAGCGGAATATTTGTGCAATGACCTGGATTTCGTTCCATCCAGTTCCAACCTTATTTCTTGCCCTGTGTAGACAGAAAAGTGGTTGGTTATTTTGTTTGTTTTCCTTTGTTCATTTGCTTGTTTGTTTTGTTCTTTTAGTGTTCAGGTTCTAAATAATACCCTCTTTTTTAAAATTACAAACACCACTTGTCTTTTCCTTGTATATTTAGTACTGAGTATTTTATCATGTTACCTACTTAGCTCATTAATATGCATTCTGTTTTGTTGTTTCTTTTAATTTGTGGTCTTTTGCCGTAATATTAACGATCGACTTTTACAATTTGTTAAAATCAAGCAACTTGTCGTGTGCTTAATCACTCGTCTTTTCTAGTGTATTATAAATGTAACTGTAGTTTACAGTAGTTAGTGTTTTACTAGACTTAGTTTAATTCTGACTAATAATTTGGGGCTTAGGAACGCCCTTGAATTGCTGACAGTTCTTTTACTGAACGATGACTTGTACACGAACTCCTTGCTGACATGTGCAGGCACACTATATCTGGTTACTAATGGTTTGGGCTTTAGGTCCATTTTTTGAATCTATACTGATTTCGCAGACGGGTGCAAAGCACACATTCGAGGTTGTATGAGAAGGTTAACTTTAGAAGGGTCGTTGTGATGAAAGACGAAGGAAGACGATGACAGTTGAAAACTGATGTCCTAGTTAGTTATTTAGGTATTAGTGTCAGATCGTGAGTTATCTTTCTTGTTCCTATTCAGGTCTTATTCATTTGAACAGGAGAGTCATGAGTTGTCTTTCTTGTTCCTATTCAGGTCTTATTCATGGAACAGGAGAGTCATGAGTTGTCTTTCTTGTTCCTATTCAGGTCTTATTCATTTGAACAGGAGAGCCATGAGTTGTCTTTCTTGTTCCTATCTTATTCATTTGAACAGGAGAGTCATGAGTTGTCTTTCTTGTTCCTATCTTATTCATTTGAACAGGAGAGTCATGAGTTGTCTTTCTTGTTCCTATTCAGGTCTTATTCATTTGAACAGGAGAGCCATGAGTTGTCTTTCTTGTTCCTATTCAGGTCTTATTCATTTGAATAGGAGAGCCATGAGTTGTCTTTCTTGTTCCTATTCAGGTCTTATTCATTTGAAAAGGAGAGCCATGAGTTGTCTTTCTTGTTCCTATTCAGGTCTTATTCATTTGAATAGGAGAGCCATGAGTTGTCTTTCTTGTTCCTATTCAGGTCTTATTCATTTGAATAGGAGAGCCATGAGTTGTCTTTCTTGTTCCTATTCAGGTCTTATTCATTTGAATAGGAGAGCCATGAGTTGTCTTTCTTGTTCCTATTCAGGTCTTATTCATTTGAACAGGAGAGTCATGAGTTGTCTTTCTTGTTCCTATTCAGGTCTTATTCATTTGAACAGGAGAGTCATGAGTTGTCTTTCTTGTTCCTATCTTATTCATTTGAACAGGAGAGTCATGAGTTGTCTTTCTTGTTCCTATTCAGGTCTTATTCATTTGAACAGGAGAGCCATGAGTTGTCTTTCTTGTTCCTATTCAGGTCTTATTCATTTGAATAGGAGAGCCATGAGTTGTCTTTCTTGTTCCTATTCAGGTCTTATTCATTTGAACAGGAGAGGCGTTCGTTTGTCTTCTACTTCTGTCTTTTAGACTGTCCATTATTATTATTATTAATGCCATAGTGATTTGCTAATAGTTTAAGATTTCCATCACCCAACTGAGAGTCAATTTACTAAGAGTAGCTTTTCCCTTTATTTTATATATTTAATTAATTAAACTGCATGCAATGTTAAATTAAAGTTGCCCATGGGAAGGACCAAAATAGTTTAGCTCGTGCGGACTGAGAGAATCATTAATCACAGGCTGGTTGTACAATCAACCAACTGCGCCTAGCTCGTGCGGACTGAGAGAATCATTAATCACAGGCTGGTTGTACAATCAACCAACTGCGCCTACCCGAGTGCGGACAAGAGTTATCTCTCACTGATTACAGCAATCAGTACTACTGGTAACTGTTTCACGTCGGCACGGGCGCACGCGAGGTCAAACTTCTCTTTCATCAAAGTAATGCACTCTTGTGTTAAACGTGTTATCATGCACTTAACGCAGTGCGGCTAGTTCAAACATTGACTCTAGTTTTCACGGTTGTTGACCACAAGTTCGAACGCACCTGTCCCTCCTCTCCCTCTCACAAGCGCGACACACTGGCACACATAACAAAAACATTAAATTGCACAAGAAACAATGAACAAAATGGAAAATTGTGGTGGTGGAGACGGTGGTGGCAGTGGTGGTGAATCCGCATATGAACTATAATTCAGAAGATAGTCTTTTATCAGAGAGACTCTATTATGAAATCTAAATGTGTACATACAGTCAAATCGACTTTTTTTCATCGTTAGAAATAACATGATTATTTTATAATTACCTGCTGTGTTATTTATATTTGGTTCATGTAGATTTGATTTTGTTGTTGTTTCTTCTTACAGCATAAAAATACCGCATGTATTGATAATAATATTATTTCTTTTTCAAACTTTGTTGACTTGTTGAGAATTGAAAGTGGAAGTTGAGGGATCTTATTCCTGTCAGTCTATTCCGTTGTGGCTTTGACAAACTACTTTCTAAAAGAAAGTTTGTTTCTCTAAATGCTAGTAACAGTTTAGATGTTACTGCCCTCTCTGTTTTCCAGCCACTTCAAGGAGTCTTCTTATAAGAGGACTCGACAGACAAATCCTTCATTTTGCAGGAACTATTCGAGTAGCTCAAGAAGTGTGTGTGTGTGTGTGTGTGTGTGTGTGTGTTATTATATTATTACTTTACTATTAATTAGAGTTATCTGTCCATCACTTAAGCTTGAGTAATTAAATTTGCGTGGTTTTTTTAATTTAAGGATGCTGTTACTCTGCTTCCGTACATTTGCTCTTTCTGAAAGGCTTTTTTTGTTTGTTCTTGATAGTCTCTGTATATGTCTTTTTCTGATTTTTGTATTTAATTTAAATTTGTGTGTGTGCACCTGTGTCTGTATTTGTTTTTGTGCATGTAAGTGTGCGTGTGAGAGAGCAATCATACTAACTGGTATGTTGAGTATAATTTTGGCTGGCAGTACGGTTGACGCTTGGTTACCTGAATAGTTTCAATAATAATGACAGACTAGTACACAAAGGGTATGCACGGTTGGTTGGACAGGTATTGGGTAAGCATAGGATTAAAGCAATAGTTAGAGCTTCGTGCAGCAATAATTAGAGCTATGTAGTTTAAATCAAATAAACTTTGTTTGTAATTAAGTATGGAGGAAGAGAAAAGATGGCGCACATAATTAAACTTAGCTTCCGGAACACTTCCTTGGTCTTAGAAGCGGCCACCTGTGTCTTTGAACTACGTATTTAATACTTTTTTCCCCTGTCCGTTTTTAACCTAGGGACACCGGAAACTCATTTGCAACAGACGGAAACTATCACGCTCACGCGCATGCTCAGGCAAAAGAAATACCTCAAATGTACAATCCGGGTCTGTAGAAAAAAAAAAGTAATTTTTTTTTTAAATCGCAAATACTAGTAGTAGTAGTTATTTAGTTAGCAGGAGTTAATACAGTTGTTAGTATAGCAGCATTTAGTATTGGTAGTAATATTTATTTATTGGCAATTATTCTCGATAAAACTCTATGCATTTTCTGTCTTGGTGGCTAAACCAATAATTCTGTTCTAGGAAGTGGATAGATTTATAAGAGAGAGAGAGAGAGAGAGAGAGAGAGAGAGAGAGAGAGAAACAAGAATCTCGGCAAAGCTCGAATCTATTACCTGATTATAATGTTTGTACTTTTGCCACTTAGCCACCGAGCACCTCAAGTCTTAGTTGGCAGAATTACATGTCTGCATCTCTAGATCATACTATGACATAACTAACTTTATAATATGAGCTACCAGTGTTATCAGAGAACTACTCATCTGCAATAAGAAAAAATATGAGACAACAATGGGGAATTATGGTGAACTCTTATTTAGTTACATTTGAATAGCTAGTACACCAAAATATTAACATGCTTTTTCATTGTTTTCAAAATGTATTCATTGAACGTTCCATCCAGTAAGCAGGTCTGTACAATATACAATACAATTCAATCTAGTAAAATTATTTTCATCCTCAATGACAGACTTTCGATGAACTAAAAAAAATTAGGGAGGAAGATAGAGTAGTTGTGGTGGTAATATTAAATCTCTGACGAACTGGAAAGAAGATAAATTAAACCTTGCACAAGATTTTCGATTTGTTAAAGTAATATGAACCTCGTGCTTTCATTTTATTTTATGGATTTTTATAATCGTTATTTTGTGGACTTCCTGTGTACGGTCCTAACATCTGGCTAACCATGACCCTTTCCACCTTGCTGGCAATAATGTTCATTTGTCATTGAGTGTAACTGAGAAGACATACAAGACTCGTTATATAAAGTTACTATTTCCAGTTCATAGAAATATCATTCAAATAAATCGGTTCCGCTTTATTTAATAGTTTTGTTTGAAAGAGTCTCATGATATTAGAAGTCTTTGTCTGTGGTTTAAACAAAAAAAACAAAATAAAATACAACCACAATTTAATTATTTGTAGAATTAAAAAGTAGGCGAAACTTCCTCAGTACTAATGTCAAGATCGTGTGTCGAAAAGCAAATGACGTCAGCGATTGGATGACAGGCATGTAAAGTCGAGATGTACATTCAGACAATAGAAAAAAAGTCTAAAAAGTATTGATGAAAACCATTATTATTTTTTCTTTGGGAGAACAAAAAGAAACCAAACTTTGCCTCAGAATGTTCCAACGATAGGAACTACGCTTTAAATGGCTTGTTCTCATCTCGTTTGGTCCAGAGCTTGATCGAAAAATCTCATTTCCTTAGGAAGGTTTAGAAGAATTTCGCAATGGTAACGTGGTCGGTTTTTTAGTTCTAATTTTATCCGCGCGGTGTGTTGTTCAGCTGTCCAAGCGAGTGATTACAGCTGCGTAGAACTCTATTGCGAGTTTAGAAGCAATGCTTGTTGACCAACCGAATCGTCGGTAAGGGAGATTAATTGTATTATCCCAATAAATACTGATGTCCTGATATTATATTTACATTCGGTTTTCATTCTGACTCAAAAGTAATGTTATCAAACAATTCATTCATTGTGTATGCCGGTCTTTACGTGCGTGTATTTGTCTGACGTTTTCTTTGTTTCAGTAAAGTTTAGTAGCCATCACGACTATATCAATATATCTGTCAGTATGATTCTCCGATAGCCGTTTCTAACGGATGTTTGCACAATTAGCATCCCTTGTTTGAGTACCAGTCAGACATTTGAACCTATAAGTCATCTATAATCTCTACAAAATCAGTCACAGAACTTTTACGTGAACAGTGCCTTTAATTGCTTACGAAAATTACATTTGTTAAAATGGTCTTTCTTAACTACCTATTTTGTCTAGAGTGATTTCGACCTTCATATGCAACAGTCGTGACCCTTAATAGAGTCTGATCGTGACCCTTAATAGAGTCTGGAGGTGATTATACGTCACCCTTTGCGAGGTTTACAAGTGATTTCGTTTAGCCGTACTTTTTCTCTGTCTTCCTACATGCAGCTGCGTAGAGGACACTTATACGCTCGCGCCTTTACGCAGTGGACACATGCGTTTGCGTTGTTACGCAGAGGACACTTATGCGTTTCGCCGTTACGCAGAGGACACTTATACGTTTGCGCCGTTACGCAGAGGACACTTATGCGCTTGCGCCGTTACGCAGAGGACACTTATACGCTTGCGCCGTTACGCAGAGGACACGTGCACTTGCTCCGTTGCGTAGAGGACATGTATGCGCTTGCACCGTTACTAAAAGTGAAGGTCCATTTCGGTGCATGTCTGCCTCTTTCTGACAAAGCTTCTGTGGCACTATACGTCACAAACGCTTTGGCTCTGAATTTACGGCTCCTGTCAGCTTCAATATGTATTTCTATAAACTACAAATATTTTTTGGACACGGTCATAAACCTAAAACTATTTTCGAAATCTACAGATTTATACAGGTCTGTTGGTCTTCATTTGAAGAAGTGCTGCCGTACATCTACTGAAATATGAATTAGGTGAGGCAAGCCCGAGAAAAGAGCCTTTCAAACATTACACTTCTCACATACGTTTATTTAAATGCTTAAAGAGTTTCTGTATTGCTTCCAAACAGTTTTTCGTAAATTTTTTAAACAAAAATTGTTATTTCCATGTAACCTAGTCGTTCTGTTAAAAATGAGCGGTGAATTCACTCTTTGCGAATTAAAAAATGTTTTCCATTGAGGATTTTGCCGAACGCAAGGTTTCGGGAGTCTTCGGAAACGTATAAGCTTGTGACGTCAAGGGCACGAATCTTAGCTAAGTAGACGAAAGTGTAAGCGATAATTAAATGAATCACCGGAGTTATCTTGAATACATTATAAAAATGGATTAGCTTCTAAATTCGAGTCTGGTAAAGCTGAAAGTGAAAGCGATTGAGGATACATTCAGATACAGCCCGCATTGACAACAGATTTGTAAGTCAATATCAATAAAAAAAAGCAGACAAGTAGAGCAGTAGAGCAACAATCACCACTAATCATTATAACTAAACTATAACATTTCATTGCTTAGCAATAGATCTAATACTAGATCTAGGTACTATTGCCTGCCGAATAACTGCAAACTTTTCCTATATAAGCATCAGTTTTAAAAATAAAAAAAAAAACAGCAATCTTTTTATTTTTAATTTGTACACAATCCTTTTGGCATTCATTGAAATGTGGTGAGGTACAAATAAATATTAATGCATGTAATAATAAATGACAACTTAATAAAATATATAAATAAAGCAATCAGTGCACAAAATTTATCATTTTGAATAGTAAATAATTATGAAAATACTTAAATTTACAACAGTATAAATTTAGCAAATAAATTAAGAATTATGCACAACTTTAAATTGCAAAAATTATTGTAATATAATTAAATATGTATATAAATTAAGGATTATGCACAGAAACTGTATCTTCTTTTCAGTCATTTACAAGCACTGATTGGTTTCAGTCCTCTTATGCTATGACAAATGTGAGTTATATATAAGAGGGAAAAAACTGCCATATATATATGTACAATAGAAAATGTTTGCTTCTTAAATTTGTTAGTATTTTACTGAGGAAATAAATAATTATGGGAATATCTTTGTCAACAACTGTTATGAAGCCCCGAGAACTGGGATAGTAAATAATTGTCTTAAAATGGAACCCTTATGATGTGCCAGGTTGAGAGTGTGGTTTTACTGTGGGTTTGATTACCACTGAGACATTAAAGTACTAGTACTCTTCCGGATACGCGTAGTAATAAAATTATGATCAATTTATTCTCATGGATCATTTCTTCATGGTCTTCTCAGTGTGCGCAGATTTTCCGAATTATTGCCCTTTAGAGAGCAAATGGAAGGTCATTACTCTAAGCTCGAATTGTAAGCTGTTTACATCACTCCCAGGCCTTTCTTTTCCATCCTCTGTTCTCTCTTCCTTCTTCCTTTATATTCTCTTCCTCTCTTCCCCTCTTTTTCTTCTTCCCTTTTTCGCTCTTACTTCTCTCTCTCTCTCTCTCTCTCTCTCTCTCTCTTCTAATGTTCCACCTGTCTGTGGGGGAGGGGGTTCTGACACATACATACAAATCTATATACATAAGTAATCAAACACCACAAACATAAACACTCTTGTATATCTACCCTTGATCTTTCATCTGTCTCTGTTTCCTTCCTTATGTCAAAATATTTCTAACTTCCCCGCTCTCTCTCTCTTCCTTTTCATTCACTCCGATCTACTTTATCTTTTCCCACTTTACCGTTTACTCATTCCATCGCTCTTTTTTCCCTTTCTTTTCTCTCATTTTTCCTCTCTCTTTCTCTTCCCTCATCTCTCCCTTTCTACTTTTCCTTTCTTCTCCTCCTCCCTCCCCTCCCTCTTTCCCTCTGTCATTCTCTGCTTTGTTTGTGTGTATCTTTTTCTCTAGCTCTCTCTCTCTCTGATAACATGCTTTCTCTTTGTCTCTCTCATTATAGACATTGTCCCGCGGACACCACTGTAAAATGTAAAGGTCATTCTGCTAAACCACCGCCATTTTCTGTTTGCCATCAGTTCACCCGAGAGCGCGTACAGGAGATCGAGGCCCTCCCAGGAAGAAAAGTGGTCATTGCCTGCGACGGGTCCACAGGCCAGGCAGCGAGACTCTTGGGGCTCAGCGACGAGTTTGACCAGACCTCCTGTCGCGCCTACGGTGCCATAGCATCCATGGAAAGGACAGACCAGTGTCCAGTTCCTATGGCAGAAAGGCGGGTACGGGAAGTAGGATATTATTTTTATGGTAAATTGGTTCATTGATCCGTTACACATAGGATGAACAATTTCTATTTCAGCAATGCAAGAATTTAGGTAGAAAAAATAACCATGACCAATATATGAATGTGCTCTGAGAATAAACACAGTTATATTGACGTTAATAGAAAGCATGTTCCAGAACTCATTCTCACATTCAAACTGGTGACTCTTGTGTATGTTACTCATAAAAAAGGTACTTAATAAGCTGTCAATTTATGAAACACCAACGTTCTGACATTTATCACTTAGCGAATTAAGACGGCAATGATCCTTCACTGTGGTCTTCAACTCACGTGACCGAGAACAGCGGGAAATGATATCAAACTATCTTCTAGTTCGCTTAGATGAAAGAAAATTTATTATTATTGCAGTTAATGCTGCATCTAAATCTAACTAATTTCTCCTGGAGAGAGGCGAGGGTGGGGCACTAATATTGTGGACAGCATTCACTAGACCAAACTTCTGTTGGAACTGCAATAAATAAATCTGTCCTGTGATGTAAAATGACTGACTGACAATATTTATGGAACACTTCCAGCCGTGACCAATTAACCCTGATATAAATGCCTCGTGTCAGTCATTTCAATCATGGACTATTTTCTGTAAAACACTTTTTGAAAACATCCCATAGTCATCAACACTGAAAAACCATTCCCACATGGGGTGACTTACTCTTGTCTGGCCCTTACATATTCTTCACACCTCCATCTAGATCACAGGTTTCATAAATTTGTCTTGGGAGTCTTGACCTAGGCAACGTTAACACCTTAGCCAGAAATCTTATTTTATTCATGCATGATCTAACACAGAGGCATTGACAATTTATCCATATATATTGTGATGGAGTAAATTTGCCTATGCCTATTAGTAGACTTATGGTTATATAATTTGTTAAATTGTCAAAGTGAACCGGTCTTGGGCACACCTTATGATGGTATTTTTTGTAAGTGTCAGAGTTGGAGTAAACAACTCGAGTTGAGAATATACTAGAAAATTGCTGATGCAATCCAAACCTGTTCCAACTGGATGAATAATTTTCCTGACTAATATTTCACACTTGTTCATATCAATTTCATCAGTGGGGATGGACCGGAAGTTTCTTGCGACCATACAAATAGGGTTGAAACATCTCCATGGTCCAATTACTGCCAAGCATTCAATCTCTGTGTTGTAGCGCAGTTCTGCATCAGAAAGTTTATGGCTTGCATATACTATTGGTACCATATTTATTTCACTGTCAGGGCACTCCTGCAACAAAACTGCTGCAATGTCTACTTGCGATATATATGTGTCGGTAGGGTGATGTTGGTAAGATGTAGGACTTGTAACAAAGTTAGTGCATCTTTGAGCAGTTTAAATGTAGATTCATGCTCTTCTGTCCATACTACCTTTTCAGGGGCAGCCTTATGAATCATATTAGATAGTGGGGTCTCAACCTAATTAAAGCCTGGAATAAACTTCTGATAATATCCAGCCATACCTAAGAAGGACCATACATCTTTCTTGGTTACAGGGTGTGGTGCATCTTGCAAATGACTTGTCTTCCTCTGGCCGAAGTTGGCCTTGGACTACTATGTGGCCTAGGTAAGTGAGTGCCTTTCTTCCTATCTGACATTTGGAAAGATGTGCTGTCAAGCCAATCTGTGAAGCAATGCATGGAGCAATTTGATACTCTCAGTTCAGGTAGAAGTACCGATCAAAAGATCATCCATGAAATTAGATAAATATTCACTCTTGATAGGATCAATAAGTTTCCTCATTATATGTGTGAAGACAGTGGGCACGTTTTGTACGCCATCTATAGTGGCCACTGGGTGTGACAAAAGCTAATTTCTCTTGATCACCTTCACAGATTCCTATTTAATAATAACCTTTCATTAAAACAACACAGGTGAAATATTATGCGTGGGTTAAACGAGAATAGATGTAATCAGGTGTAGCAGTGTTTTGACTTGATCCTGAGTGATTATGTTCAGCCTACGATAGTCTACACAGAGCCTGTATTTTCCATCTTTTTTTTTTCAAACTAGTAAGACTCACTGCATGTGGCAAGTTAGACATTTTGATTATGCCGTTGCACAACTTTTCCTGCACTTCGGTTCCATAGATGCGACTGTGGCATATGGCAAGGTATGGGGTTTATACCATATGGGGTTACATAGAACTCTTCTAGTTCTGTGTGTCCTGGTTTGTATACATCTCGGAAGTCACATAATGCTTTCTTGACTACCTGGCATTGTGTTTTCAAGAGTTCTGTGTCAATGCATATGGCACGATATGTCTTGTTTGGTACAAGTAGGTAATCTGGGTCAATATCCGGCATTTTAGATTCTTCTGTCATTGCCACTGTGACAAGATGTGATCAGACAGTGTCTGTGTCTAGTACCTGGTTTTGAACAGTAGATGGGACAATAAGCTGCAGGCACATTTCTTCGTTGGCCTCTGTATTACAATAAAGAATGCCATTCTTATATGAATAAAAGGGTCTCTTATGATCCTTTGTGTCGCTTAAGGCATGAGTGTGGCACTTAGCCAGACTGTCATCATTCGCTTGAGCAGTAGAGAATTCAGCTGGAAGAGCTTTAGTCACAATTGGTTTATGGGCTGCTTCCATAAAGGTTTCATATTTTTTCATCATACTACATGGGGTCTGCACTGGTAACATATTTGCACCCTAGACTGAGACTTTTCATTGTTGTTGTTTTTTAAACCATGGCCAAACGTATCCTTCTATGCAAGGACATGATATGTGTTTGTACACTATGGGTAGTCGCTATTGTGTCCCCTTGATTAGCATATGTAAGGGTGACTCTCTGGTCTGTATAGTCTTCTTCTCTAATGAAGTCACTGTGGACTATGGACTCAAACTCTGTCCCTGTCAAACTATGGACTATGTTACTCAACTTTAATGTCATTTACTTTGCAGTGTCAGCATTAAAGGGACGGTCCTTTCTCACCTTGACCAGTTGGCTTTTTATACTGCACTGGTACCTAAATATGTAGGTTTACTACGGCAGTCCCATGCATTGTGAGTATGTGTATGGCACTATGAACAGTACATCACATTATCATGAATGTTACAGCTCAGTTTAGGAGAGGGGGGCTGTGTGGGTTGTGTGTGGGAGGTGGCTGATGAGCTGAGTTGTCAGAGGATTTATTCGGTGGGGGTCCTTGTCATGGTTTAGTTTCAACACGTGGTTGGCCTGCTACCAGTGTATACCTGTCAGCAATGGAAGCTAATTCGTATAGGTCAGTCTCACCTCCCTCCTGCAGGTATGTGCGTAATTCAGGAGTACATAAGTTGTACAACTGTACAACCATGAACTTCTTATGTACCCTTCAGCAGTCCAGGCAATTACTGATAACTTTACCCATTTCTCCACGAAACCTTCTAACTGGGCTATGTATGTCCCATAAGTTACATTTTTCTTTCTGCATGGTGTGGAATTATTTTAAATATACATCCACCATCAGTTGAAAATGCATTAAACAGTTCATTTCAAAGTGTTGTAGCCATGAGCTTGGTCTTTCAGCAGCTGCATGCAAAGGGATAGTGTTTCACCCCTCAGATTTACTGCTTATGCTCTACCCCAATCTTTAACAAGTAATTCACAGTCCTCTCATAACCTTTCAAACCAAACTAGGTAAATGTCTAAGTCAGTCTCATCAAAGCTGTATGGCTCCATGCAGAACAGGCATATTTGAGGCATACTATCAGTTTCAGTATTGTTTCTCCTAAGCATGTCCAATGCAGGAGAGATGCTACATAATACATTTCTAGCCAACCCGTTGGCTGCTGCCATTTTTTCATGCTCAGTTCATTCATTCATGTTCGACCCAAAGTTTCTCAAATTCCAGCTCTATGTTTTTTCTTTCTGTTGAGTCTGTCTTTCATCCCTTTCTCCTGTGCTTTTTCTTTCTCTTTTCATTCCTCCTCTCTCTTTTTCCTTCCTTTCTGCATCTAGTCTCTTCTCCTCTATCTCTAGTCTCTCTTTCTCATATGCCTTTTCTCTCTTCCTCCTCCCTAATGAACGCAATGAGTTCAGATCCTTTAAAGCCTGCTTCTTCCCCTAAGTTCTTTAGTGGGGCTTTCAAAGACATCGTGGTAATACCACTTAGGGTTAACTTTACAAAAATTGTTTTTAACATTAATGGTAACACCAAAGTTTCAAGGTGGTTAAAACAATCAATAGCTGTACACTATACTGCTGCGGTATTGGTTTTGCCTTTACAATTATTACTAGTGAAAGCACATTACAATAGTACATACCACTGTTACATAAAATATAGTGTAGCACTTTCATTCAAAATGGCATACAAAGTTTATAGGTCATGAAATGCATAATTTGTTAACATTAATTAAAATGCAATATATAAAATAAAAATATAAATAACAGCTTCATCAAATATTTGTACTGTGAATTTGTATTTCTTATGGTTTAATGGCAAATTATCTATGGGTTTATCTTGAACAGAAAATATGAATAAAGTCCCTAGTGTATAAATGGCATAATTACCAATTCAATAGTTCAATCCCAAGATGAAATTCCGAAATATGTGAATCATACAATTACAAGTACAATAGTTCAATCCCGAGATGACAGTCCCAAATATGTGACGTTTAGCTGGGATATAGGCAAGATGTTAAATCTCCACCACCCTGGGCTGCCTTTAACCTTAAACTAATCCCCAAAACACACCTTCTGGCTGGCCACATGTTAGGAAAGTAAATGACAGATAATGTAGAATAGAAGAGTGATAGTTCTAGAAGAAAAATGAAGCCCCCTGATACATACAGCCAGAATATAAGTAAATACATGTGACAGACTACAACATATAACATGTGAGTCATGCTAACACGAGTGGTTTGTGTATCAATAATAAATTGTATTTAACAAAAAATAACATAGGACAGCATGGTTACATACAGCAATAGTTCAACAGTTACAATTAGAATTTAAATATATTTAAGTATCATAATCATGAGCATGTGGTGTCATAAGAGAATGTTCCTTCTGAGACTTATGTCACTGTGCTGGTTATTTGGTTCATTCAAAATGAGCGAACTATAAATGAGTTTATAGAGAACACTAAATATTTAAATGTATTTCTCATCTTTATTTTGCACCTGATTTTATTGTACACAACTTTATCGACTTTATTTTGCACCAGTTTTTATTGCACACAACTTTCTCATCTTTATTTTGCACCAGTTTTTATTGCACACAACTTTATCATCTTTATTTTGCACCAGTTTTTATTGTACACAACTTTCTCATCTTTATTTTGCACCAGTTTTTATTGTACACAACTTTCTCATCTTTATTTTGCACCTGATTTTATTGTACACAACTTTATCGACTTTATTTTGCACCAGTTTTTATTGTACACAACTTTATCTTCTCATTTTGGGAATGTTCTTAATAAGATTACGCCATGCATAAGGATTTTGATTTCTCTTCACATTCCTTTCTTTTGAATATATCTATATCTACTACTGGAGGAAAATATTTGCACTACAAGACCAATGGCCTGTGTGGGATTCAATTTTGTCCAGTTGCAACCTTGTTAAAAATAGCTAGTGGGAATTCCACAATACATAAATAGAAATAGGATCTTTAGTAATTTTATGTATTCCCTCTCTCTCTCTATCTCTCTCTCTCTCTCTCTCTCTCTCTCTCTCTCTCTCACACACACACACACACACACACACACACACATACAGGCACACATTAGGTTAATAGTATTCTGTATTTTCTCTCAGACACTAACACTCATACACAGTAGTATTCTCGCCCTCCCTCCACTGAATTTCCATATCGCGTTCCAACGACGTTCATATTTTAACTTCGCTCTTAACTTCCCAGAAACCACATGCGTTATGCAATTAAATTGTTCTTTACTTTAGAATATGCAATTCGTTTGATTCTAATAAGTCCTTCACACGCGCGCGCGCACATATTATATATTATATATGTTTAAGCCCGGTAATTCTGGAGGTTAGTCTTTTTCAAAAGAAAATGTAGGAACAGGTACTGACTTTGGTACATTGTGCAATTGCCGAAAACGGAAAACCTGCAGATATTTTATAAGATAATAAACT
The DNA here is from genome assembly GCA_028829895.1 of Sinotaia quadrata. Taxonomy (NCBI): domain Eukaryota; kingdom Metazoa; phylum Mollusca; class Gastropoda; order Architaenioglossa; family Viviparidae; genus Sinotaia; species Sinotaia quadrata. The sequence goes on along the minus strand of CM054181.1, from coordinate 112,227,521 downwards.
CCATTTAGTGAATTAGTTACATTCCCATATGGTAATGCATGACAGTCACCAAGAAAGTATGTCTAGTCTTCACAATGAGAATATTAACTTCACCGAACCAATCACATAATGGTACAGAAAAGTTTAAAAGTAAAAGTAAAAATTAAACAAGACACAGATACATTAAAAATCCCTAGCAAGAGACGTACTCAAAGGGAAATAAATGTACTGAGATACTATTTTTAAAATTGGAAGAGTCAGCTTACATAACCCAATTTTCTGCATGGACCATAATTATGTTATACAAGTCATTCTATGACGTCATTATTTGTATTATGTGGAGAAACGTGGTACAAGGAAAGAGAAAACCTCCCCTGAGTTATAACCGTTAAAATACTGTATTTATTCTATTTTTTCCACCGTTTCATCAGAAACCACATAAACCACATACTCCACATAATGACTTGATTTAATCAGATTCTATGCAATACGTATTTTTAAAAAAAAGGCTCGATTTTATTAGTGGAAACAGTCAGTTGCTAGGTACGGTTTTCAAGCACTTTTGGAATTTTCACTTGTTGAAAGAAAAAAAAAACACTGCCTGAAGCGCGTCTCTCTCCCCCTCCCCTCCTTGTGGTGGTCGGGATCCCAGATCCCAGAATCTAAGGAGGGAAACCAATTCCCTCCAGAACTATCAAAGGCTGAGGACGTCCTAAAACCAGCGCAACCACTATCCATTGCCGTTTAGAATATTCATGGTCATATTTTGAATATTCATTTTGAATATGATGAGAATTCAACTTGGCACTGTGTAGTCTTTAACTTATTTATTTCACTTGTTCATTCCTGCATTTGGTATCTGTGTCCACGTCACTGTTGTCCTGGAGATAGAAGTTAATGCCCTGTCTGCACTGAGCAAGATCCCTTTCGACGAGCCGTCGATGAGGTCATGTGATGGCCAGGGTAGGCGTGGCATTAGTAGTATCGGGGGAGTGGGGGGGGAGTCTTGCAGTGGTCGAGTGCAGGCTTGTGATCATCGACGTAGTGTAAGTCACGTTTTATAAGTAGTGAGTTACAGAGCCTGCCGGGCTGGAATATAACGTTTTGCAATGATGGTCCTCTTGTTACTTGTTTGCTTCATTATAGTTTGTGGGATGGCGAGCATTGCCAACTTCTTTAGCTTCGAATTTCATAAAGCACAGAGGACGAAAACACATTAATCTTCATTCTCTCTCTGCAGTAATTGTTCTGAAATCCCATGGATCATTTGGCATTGGAGAGAAACATAAAATAAAATAAATGAAAAGGATCAGAAACATTTGGGAAAGTTATGGCATTTTCAATTGTCAATAAAGTACAAAATAGGGCAAACTGATGATGATCAATGCTTTTTCAAGAAGGAAAATACAATAAACTCTCTCCTAAAGTAAAGAGAAAAAGGTGCCCGCCCATATTGAATAATTTTGTTTTAAGTTCCTGACGCCTGTGACCACGAATAGGCACCAGAGGTGGACATAAGTACTGAAATGCATTAAACACACACACACACACACACACACACACACACACACACACACACAAACAAACAAACAAACATGCCCAAACGACACTATTGAATTCTGCTTGTTTTCTGATTGTATGCTATCTTATAGATAGATAGACAGACAGACAGATAGATAGATAGATAGACAGATAGATAGATAGATAGATAGATAGATAGATAGATAGATAGATAGATAGATAGATAGATAGATAGATAGATAGATAGATAGATAGATAGATAGATAGATAGATAGATAGATAGATAGATAGATAGATAGATAGATCCAACTATTTGTATATATTTTTTGTATATTTATAATATTTATCTATTTATTTCATTGAAAGGTGCATGGCCTTCTGTTCGACCTTTCGGCATATGGCATCGACACTTCAGAGATGAGGGATGCCACTGGTTTCAGCCTGAAACTCTTCGGCAGCTCTCGGCATCGATACATGTCTCTGGCAATTCCCAAGAGTGAATCCCTGCTCGTCAAAAACATGCGACTGATTCTAGACCGCTCAGTATGTTCCGTATTTCGCTTTCTTCTTTCATTTGTCTCGGTTTTCTTCTCTCTCTTGTCTCGGTTTTCTTCTCTCTCTCTTGTCTCGGTTTTCTTCTTTCTTTTGTCTCGGTTTTCTTCTCTCTCTTGTCTCGGTTTTCTTCTCTCTCTCTTGTCTCGGTTTTCTTCTTTCTTTTTTTCTCGGTTTTTTTCTCTCTTTAGTTTTGGTTTTCTTCTTTCTTTTGTCTCGGTTTTCTTCTCTCTTTAGTTTCGGTTTTCTTCTTTCTTTTGTCTCGGTTTTCTTCTCTCTTTATTTTTGGTTTTCTTCTTTTGTCTCGGTTTTCTTCTCTCTTTTTTTCTCGGTTTTCTTCTTTCTTTTGTCTCGGTTTTCTTCTCTCTTTATTTTTGGTTTTCTTCTTTTGTCTCGGTTTTCTTCTCTCTTTTTTTCTCGGTTTTCTTCTTTCTTTTGTCTCGGTTTTCTTCTCTCTCTTGTCTCGGTTTTCTTCTCTCTCTTGTCTCGGTTTTCTTCTCTCTATTGTCTCGGTTTTCTTCTTTTCTTTTGTCTCGGTTTTTTTCTCTCTTTAGTTTCGGTTTTCTTCTTTCTTTTGTCTCGGTTTTCTTCTCTCTTTAGTTTCGGTTTTCTTCTGTCTTTTGTCTCGGTTTTCTTCTCTCTTTATTTTTGGTTTTCTTCTTTTGTCTCGGTTTCCTTCTTTCTTTTGTCTCGGTTTTCTTCTTTCTTTTGACTGGTTTTCTTCAGTCTTTTAGTACTTGCGTTTCTTTCTTTCCTTCTTAAAGTATTGATATTTGTTTCCTTCATTCACTGAAAAATTAAAGGTAAATTCAGCTGTCTCTCGATCTTCCTGATGGCGCTAGTGCGTGATATAACTTCCGGTTGGTTAGTTAATGACTGTGCCGAACCCCTTGGTTGAAAAAATATTGTTTAGTCTCGTCCTGAAAAAAAGTGGGGTCTCAGCACGGTCCCAGACGTCTTCATCTTATTTTCAGATACTTCTGACCGCATGTTTTCGTTCTGTAGTAGTTGGTATTCATTGAACGCTGGTTCGTTGACTAATAAAAATGCGTTTCTCTCTAAATTATATGGAACTAACACATCGACTTTTTCAGTCTAGCTCATTCTTATACACTCTAGAGCAGTAAAAGAAAGAAAGCAATGTAATTAGAACATAGTAGATGGATGGATGGATGGATAACCTTTCTGAAGAAAGAATATGGATGGATGGATGGATGGATATAAATGTTACAATACTGTCATTTCAGATGATGCGCAACATCTTCTTGAAGTGTTTCAACAGTTGCCGGAACGCCACTGAGAGTGAATTGAGCGACACGTGGGCCTTACGTCATATGAACTTCTCACCCCGCCTGTTCGACATTAAGCTCTTCCAACGCATGGAGACTGTGGCCTACTTCGAGGACGCGGACATGTTCATTTTGGCTGAAGGGGAGGCTGCACGATGTTATAACTTTCAAACAGGTGAGCTTGATTGAACATCGAATTGGTATCAGATTGAAATGGAAGCCTAGGACTGGTGTCTGATTGACTTGGAACACCTAGGACTGGTGTCCGGACAGTCTTTAAAACACGTATGAACATTGGATGATAAATGTTCGCCTCGCTGAGCCTGCGGAAGTTACGCGTCTGCTCCCAGCTTTTGCTGATTGGTCAGAAGTGCGCAAGCTAGATGGAGAGACTTATGCTCTGGAAAGGGAGAGAACTTGCCATGGGTGGATATAGTGAAAGTCTGAGTGGGTTTTTGTGGGGTGGGTTTTCCGGGTACAGTTTTGCTCAGAATAGAGGGCAACATACTGTTCTTTCGGAATCTTGAGTATGTGCAGAAGTATAACATGGCTCACAATTTATTGTCTAATTAGTGGACTAGACACACCTTGAGCTAGGGAGTGATTAGCCCCTTGTCTGTTAGTTTTGAAAATCTGTAACTCCCCTTACATAAAACTCTTACCTTACAGAAATGCCTTAATAATATCTCCCCAAAATTAGAAAGAAACTATTGAATGAAAAAATAAACTGAACAGAGTAAAGGTGAACAACTTTGTCTGAAATTACCTTCCCCTTAAATTAATCGCTATATACTTATGCACCAACTATTACATCCTTGTGGGACAAGCAAGAGATGGATCACCCATAAGATTTTCACCCCGAACGGGAATTGAACCGGAACCATTAAATTGAGAGATAATATCCTACCTCTTGGTTCCTAAATCTTTAAAATAACACTTTTTTTTCAATTGTGATTCATTCCATTAATGAACTCAGGAAACAAACGCAGTGTTACATTTTAAACTATTGTACAGCAAAAGATAATGTTTAACAGATGTATACTGTACAGTAAGGAATAGTGATTTATAGATTTACTTTATACGGTAAAGCAAAAACAAAATAATACTCAAGTTTCAGCTAAATAGTCTTCACTTATAACAAAGCATAAAAGTGCATAATGTATAATGTGTTTTTTTTTTTTTTAGTAATGTTTGGTTTTGATATACATAAAAGGAAATGTTAAATAATAAGGAACATATTATTCTATATATTCCGAAAAATAAATTGTCAGGCGCTTTTGAAAAAAAAATAATTTTATTACAAATACTTAGTTTCATTGAGCTTTTTAGTTTTTAATTCACAAGTCTATTCAACTTCATTTAACTAGAATATGTTAAATTATGGGTCATATATTTTTAATTTCTTAATTTCAAAGAAAACTTCAATGCTGACCTGACCAAATGTTATTGCAAACTGACCACAATACAGGGGCTGGAAGGTGATATATGTTGTAATAAACTTAATAGATATTTTAATTTTTAAAAATTGTATTTATTTCTTTTGGAAACTTTATTAAATCTTAGTCATAGCCAATCTTAGATTATGAAGTTTGACACGGATCCAGGTGTCGCTTTGCAAACGACCTTCCCCTTTAGAACTTTATATATATATATATATATGGCGTATCTGTGTACACCTAACGCGAAAGCGGCGGAAGCCGGAAGCGCCCCCTACACTCAATCAAAGTGTACACCTAGGCATACTTGTAGTTCTCATGAGGCATTACGTACCTCATTGGCTTCTGCCAGACACTTAATTATAAATAACGTCAGGTTTCTTAACGGTCAGGCTGCTGAGCTGATAGAAAAACTGAGATACATTTGGAGGGCGTGGGGTGAGAAAGAGATAAATCAGGATAGAAAAAATATCATTAAGTCACATCAAATTGTATGTGTGACTATCACTGCATGCGTAGATGGTTAAAAAGAAAGACAAATACAGATGTATACAAGTGATTGCATGTTTACAGAAAGGATCTTATAAACAAGAATAAATAGCGGGAATTAGAATGCAATGTAATTAGAACATAGTAGATGGATGGATGGATGGATGGATGGATAACCTTTCTGAATTCTATCTGGATTTCTTTTGCAGGCCTAGACATCAACATGGCACTGAAAGGACTTATGACACTGTCCACCATGGTAGACATGGCAACATGTGCTCAAAGTGAAGATGACGTCATGAACGCCATGGTTATGAAAGCTCGTCACTCGGAAAACATCGCCAAACTCAACCTAAACCACGGATTAAAGCAGACAATCTTCTCCTGATAATTATTTCACTAGTGTTTATTAAAGATCTAGGGAAGGGCGGGATGTGAAAAATTACCAACGCTGATGAGAACTGACAGTGTGCAGGGACCATCTTGATTCCTCACCCTCGCCTTCCCACCTTCACCTCCCATCTTCAGGTTGCTCATACATTTCAGAAGGAAGTCCAGACGCGTCGAAAGACATTTCCTCGGAGTTGAGGAAAACAAGGTTAGGCCGACGCTCCTTTCTAATTCCTCTCGAACGCACAAGCTGGGTGAGCGAAATCAATTCCTAAATCAGAACATCAGCACTGAAGCGGACACTGACAGCGTGTCATCATTTTTTTTTTCCTCAGGGCAAAAAAGAGAAGACTAGCTCCGTGTTCACTGCGTGTCCTCGTATCAAGGGCGATTATTGTGAACGGAAATTTATTCAAAGGATTGTGAGTGAGCACACCTGTGTCATCAATTCAGGCTATGGTCGCTGCCAGTCATAAATCTGTTCGGATCGCGGGATTACCAAGACGAGTTTAGTTAATAATCGGTCAATTGCTCTGCATCGGACCGCCACGGAGACCCAGTGTGTAAGCGCGAGATATTTTGACCATGCTATTGGCAGGCAGAATCACGTGACTGCAGAAGAGTTTATAGTCTCTACAGTTCGTCTCGTGCAACATAAACGCACTTCATTCAAGGACGAGAACTTGCATCTAGTTACCCGGTTCTGAGACTTTGCAGAACTTGTGATGAAATGTTAACGTGAGTGAATTCATGTTAATTAATAAACTTCAGCTCTACTGAAAACATGTTTCTCTGGTAGACAGTTCGTATAATCCATTTTTTGTAATCTGAAAGTTAACGTTAATTATAAAGAAAAGATTATCTGGGAGAACAATTTACTTATAGTAAAATTGTAATGTGTGGAGGGTGGGGTGGGGAGGGAGAAACTACGGACAAATATAAATATCCAGAAGTTTTTCAGAAGAAGAGTAGCAAAGAGTTCTCGGTCAGCCAGTGTGAACATTTGGGTATCACTTACCAGTGGTGTGTTTGCATATTTAATGCTTGCTGCCTTGTTAAGAAACTGAATGTCAACATTCCTAAATTTTGCATGCACACTTCACACAGTTCATTCCGAAATGTCGTGATTGTCTTTCTGTACATTGCATGCACGCTTCATACAGTTCATTCCGAAATGTCGTGATTGTCATACTGCACATTGCAGGCACACTTCACACAGTTCATTCCGAAATTGAACACCAAACAAACAAACAATACCAAAATACATTCATGTTATTCTTTTTATTTAAAAAAAATGAGTAAAGTTCTCTGTATAATTCGCATTGCAGAACTGAAGAAAGATTAGCTGATAATTTTATATGACCGTTCCTAAAGCACTTTTGTGTGTGTGTGTGTGTGTGTGTGTGTGCGTGTGCTTCCTGTGTCAACCTTGATTGCAGTCTGTTGTCTCCCTGGGTCCGTTTAACGGATTGACTCGAATCATTAGTCCCACGTTTTTTGATGGTCGTTATGTTAGCCTATTCTGATGGTGGTTATGTTAACCTTTTTCTGATGGTGGTTATGTTAACCCTATTCTGATGGTGGTTATGTTAGCCCTATTCTGATGGTGGTTATGTTAACCCTATTCTGATGGTGGTTATGTTACCCCTATTCTGATGGTGGTTATGTTAGCCCTATTCTGATGGTGGTTATGTTAGCCCTATTCTGATGGTCATTCTGTTAGCCTATTCTGATGGTGGTTATGTTGGCCCTATTCTGATGGTCATCGTGTTAGCCCTATTCTGATGGTGGTTATGTTAGCCTTATTCTAATTGTATCTTTGATTCAATCTTCCGCCGCCCTTTTGGGTCACTCAATGTATGAATCTTTTTGTCTCACTGAATCATTGAATCTGTTATTTTGTCTCACTGAAGGAAAGAATTATGAAGTGATTTAGTGTGTCACTTATTAAATTAATTATCAGGTGATTTAATCTCTCGTTGAAGAATGAATTGTGAAATGATTTAGTCTGTCACTGAATAAATTAATTATCATGTAATTATTCTGTGACAGAGCGAATGAATTATGAAGTAGTTTAATCTATTATTATTATTGAATGATTGAATTATCAGGTAGGTAAGTTGTCAGTAGTTTAATTAAATGTAAGATGTTAATGAATGGAAAACGAGATGTTTGTCTCCCTGATTAAAATAATAGTGAGATATTAATATTTTTTTACCGTATATCCAATCTGAGTGATGAGGTTAGATCTTATCCCGAATGAATGAATTAAAGGTGTTAATATATTTTCACTAGAACGGCGAATCTCTCAGTGATGAGTTTCTTGGAGTTCTATCTGTCAAAGTGTTCCAGAGTGCTAGACGTCGTCCTATTCCATAAAAACAGTTGTATGCTTTCTTCATGTCTGTTGGAACTATAATAAGATTAACAACAATACACTCCCACTACTGGTGCTTAGAGTTTATCAAAGTGCAAATCTGCATCACGTTTTCGTCGTTGTTGTAATGCTGTCAGGCTTTGTGTTTGGTATCATTCCGATAACTCTCATCACACATCATCGGTGTCGACTTAGTTTGGAACCTGTGTTGTCTCCCTTGTATATTGCGCAATATACATGCAATGTATTATTTATTACTTTATTTATTACGCACGTGACTTAGGTATGACGTCAGTGAGCGATTGTCACATGATCATATCCCATTTTCATTTTGAGTAACTGCATGACTGCAATTCGCTAATTGTGTTACGTTCCTACTTAACTGTTGCGCACTGCCATTGAGGCAAACCGTATTTTCCCGATAAAATTTTTGTTACAAAATGTATTTATTTGTTGAGTTGTTCCTTTTTTTTGTTGGAGAGAATGAATGTTGACATTTTTGCGAAAGCTGGTCATTTAAAAAAAATCCATTTACATCATGATTAATTCATTTAAAAACAATATTGAAGTATTTGAGCTTTGTTTGCGTGTGTATAAATAAGTTATAAAGTTTCTTTGAAGTCAGGAAGAGAAAAATGTAGCGATATTTTCTTTTTAAGACAAGCATTGCAAGTGTCATTAGCTATGTCATTTAAGATTTCAATCGTGTCATCCAACGAAGGGAGATAATACATGCACAGATTAATGTCACTGTCAATCATATATATGTTTCTGTAAGTCTGCTTATCTATCATCTTCTCTCGAGTCTGATTCTAATCTTTTTATTTTCTTCCTCTTTCTTCTTTTTACTCCAGCCACTATTTTTATATTTACAGAGTTTGTATGTAATCAGCCATTCCTTGAAGAATGTATCTTTTAACATTAACTCTCTGAAACACAAAATGTATAATGGATTATGATCTAACGTCTTCTCTAAACCATCAATACTCATTACTTCTCAGATACCTCCAATCTTTTCCTCTGAGGGCTTTGAGGGGATAAAATAGCACTGAGACAACTTGCCTAGTTTCTTTATTCACTACAATAACTCGGAACAAACTGTGTCTCGCGAGCTAATTTCATTGATTAGGTTCGTTTTAGAAGACGTGTAAAGAGTGCCAGTAAATATGCTCGCTCGCTCTCTCTCTCTCTCTCTCTCTCTCTCTCTCTCTCTCTCTCTCTCTCACACACACACACACACACACACACTAAAAAAAGATTGAACTGAGGGGAATTAACTACGGCAGCTCTCATCCTATATTTCAGGATTTGCAGCTCTACTGTTGTCAGTTCCAACTGCAGTAACCGCGGATCTCTGTACAGAAAAGACACATCATGGAGCCTAAGATAGCTAGCTAGCTAGATAGATAGATAGATAGATAGCTAAATAGATAGCTAGATAGATAGATAGATATCTAGCTAAATAGATAGATAGATAGATAGATAGATTGATTGATTGATTGATTGATTGATTGATTGATTGATTGATTGATTGATTGATTGATTGATTGATTGATTAAAAACGAAAACTCACATTTTTCGAGTCTACTTAAAAGTTTGATTGATCCTCAAAAGTAACAGGTACTTAGACTACAATGATTCAGCCCTAACAGAGAATGAACCTATATGCCAGTCCAAGATCTGATCATTCACAGCAATGTGACATGTCGACAAGTGACTTGAAATTGATCTTTTGCCATTTCCGTGGCAGCTTTTTCAGAGAGATGCGAAATTTAGTATGACGTAGCCATACCAATTTGTTGTCCTTATATTTTTATCCAATGGCGACTATGGAAACCAGAAATGCTCATGATGAAAGCAGAAGTGAATACTGGCTAATGCATTGCAGACATTCCATGTTCACAATAATGATAGTGATGGAGACGATGATAATTTTTGTGCGCTAATACTCTCGAAGAGTTCTTAGTGCTGAAAATCATGGCTGCCAACTCAACACCCACTCAGCTTTAGGGAGTGTGGGGAAGGATCACCCGAGAAAAATTTACAATGACCAAGGCTGGTCTCGAATACAAGGACTTCAGCACGCGATGCCTCACCCCCACCTAACACAAATTCTCTAACATTAATGCGCGTGCGAACTGATCTAAATGTATGAAACCGGTTGTGAGAAAAGAGAATAGTAATAGTAGAGCCCTTTCACACATATTCCGCCATTCGGAGGAAAGTCACTCACGTGTCAAATCCCAAACCTCCACCTCCGACAAAACTGTACTCCACGTCCAGGTTGGTAGTATTATTAAGGCTATAGCAGTATCGATCACTTTCCTGCGGTTTTGACGACGGGTTCCCTCCCCCCCCCCCTCATGGTAGACAACTCACACTTCTAAGTCAGAATCTACTTAATCCGGGACTCAGCCAGTAAATCGTATTATTGGAAATGCTTCGCCAGGCGACTAGTTCCTCACGCATGTTGGCTTCTGGCACTATTTGTATGTGTTAAAAGAAAAAATGTTTACTGTGCAGTATATTATGATCTTTAATGTGCGATTATGTCCCTTTGTTGAGCGAGTTACGCGTTCTATCAGTCGGCTTGCCACCTTGCTTAGTTTACGGTTATATGCCTTTACTTAGTAAGTTAAGCGGTCTTTCACTCTGATTATCTCTCGTGGTTATGTCCCTTTATTTATTCTGTCTGGTTACCATATTTCTTAGTTCGCGGTTTTCCCATTACTTATTAATAAATTAAGTATTTTGTCTGGTAACCATATTGCTTAGTTTGCAGTTATGTCCCTTTACTCAGTAAATTAAGCGTTACTATATTTCTTATTTTGCATCACTATTCCAGCCTGGAAAATGGACACAAAACGACACTATGTTTTTAAGGTCACGTTTTCTAAATATCGGGGTACAATTGTGTTAGCTCAGTTGATATAAATATCGCAATATATTTTTTTATTATTTGCTGCCAGTACTAATGGCTAATTAAACGAAAAAGAACTGTCGTTTTCATACAAGATCAATCCAGCTTAGTTCCTATGGTTGATTATGCTGAGACAAAGAAATAGAACTATTATATTAATTCATAATTTAATGATGTTCTCGGAATATCACCTGATTATTTCAGGAGCGATTTATACAGCCACGTGCATGTTTAATTAGCTTGGATGCAAAGCACATCTGTCCACGTGACTAGTTTACTACTGTTGTTTCTTTCAACCAGTGACAACAAGTACAGGGGAATGTTAACAAGCGGAATCAGTGCAGACCACTACATCTCAACACTTTAAATTAAACATTTAGTTTACGACAGCATGACTAGTGTACGCATTGTATATAGTCTCCACTAGCATCAGTACATTTTAGTTTACGACAGCATGACTAGTGTACGCATTGTATATAGTCTCCACTAGCATCAGTACATTTTAGTTTACGACAGCATGACTAGTGTACGCATTGTATATAGTCTCCAATAGCATCAGTACATTTTAGTTTACGACAGCATGACTAGTGTACGCATTATATATAGTCTCCAATAGCATCAGTACATCTTAGCATAAGAAAGGATAGCGTTGTCTATCTACCTATCTATCTATCTATCTATCCATCCATCCGTCTATCTATCTGTTTGAGAGAGTGTGTATGTGTGTATGTGTCTTCGTGTATATCTATTTCTATCTATCTGTATGTGTGTTTGAATGTGTGTGTATGTTTGTGTGTGAGCACGCGTTTGAATGTGTGTGTGCTTGAATGTGTGCGTGTGTTTGAATGTGTGCGTGTGTTTGAATGTGTATGTGTGTGTTTGAATGTGTGTGTGTGTTTGTGTGTGTGTGTGTTTGAATCACTAATATACCTTTTCGGCGATTAAGCCACAAATACACAAGTATACGTACCAAAGATAAGTTTAGAATAAATATAGAATTAATTAATATGTAATTATTTATCTACACTGCGTGTAAGTTTGACTAACAACTGACTGAGGATTGTTTGGGGGGAAAGGACAATTGATCGTACTTCAAACCACTTAGCACTTACAGATTGGATCTCTTCAGTAATATCCATCGCCTTTCATTATATGATAAGATAGTAATTTCACGAGGTTGTTGGGAAAGGAGCGCAATAAACAATATATATAACAAACTGTGACGCCAACGTCACTTAATTAATAGTTTTGATATTTTTAATTAATTAATCACTCATAACTAATTACAAGTGATGAGAATCTTAATGTATGTTATTAATAATTCTCCAGCAGTCACCCCACTCGTCTCTCTCACTTGGCGGATATGCGGGCACTGTAAATGTTTTCTCTTTTCCACAACATTAAAGACAAACATTTACCATCACATAATATTTCCATTGGTGGAAAACTTCTTACTAAAGAAGATTACAAATCCGTCTTTAATCTATATTTAGCAAGCCTCCATCCACCCACTTTCTTCTCCAACATAAGGTTATCAATTTGTGTAAAAGGTCAATAAATTTATTAAATCAACAAATATGCATATAATAAATACATCAATAGTTCCATGAAACCATGTTTGGATAGTTTTTCTTTATATCTACACAGTCTTATATCCTAAAATACAATTCACAGGATAGTTCTTGTCAGAGAACAGAAATAGAATTATTAGAGATAAGTGATAATAGTTTCTATGTAACCTGGTTTAAATACTGTATTTACAACAATGTTGTAGCGATTTATAACAGTAAACCATGAGATTCAAATAATACATGGGAAGGCTGCTTTGTCCGTATAAAAATTATAAACAGGGAACAAACACTGTTCCAGTTTTATTCCATTTTTAAACTCCATTCTTTCTTACATTCAAGTCTCAACTTACAGTTTCCTGTGACAGTGTTTATTAGCCTGATACAAGTATGCAGCAAATAAATATAACATTATGATTTAATGAGCTGTTTCATTAGAAACAATGTCAGGTGTTTAGCAAGCAAACTATCTACGAACATCTTAGTAAAATAATTTGTAGAAATAATAGTCTACTCACATAATACATCTCAACATAAAATGCAAGTATAACGTATCAATAGCAAAAAATGAACAAAATATTTGTAAGTCCATTCTCTCTCAATCAATCAGTTAACTCACCATTAAGTAACAGCCGCCTTTCATGACTGGACTTCTTGCCACAACAAATTCAAGTGATCAGACAATAGAATTCTCTAAAGCATTTCAACTTTTTGATCTCAGACCATTGGCTGGTCTCATTCTCATAAATCTTAACCAATGGATAATAAAAACTACCCATCCATTTGGAACTGGTTTGCACTATATCAGCCATTTCTAGCATATTTCAATTCCAGTGCTTACTTCCAACTCCGACACTTACATAAAATGCTATCATAAGGAGGGCCTAAGATCGGGTTACTTTGACGATTTAACATAACAATTAAGACTAGAAATAGTGATAGGCAAATTTACTCCACCACACATTCAACAGCTTACTTCTACACCTATTGCTTATTTATCGTTAGTATTAGTAAATATTAATTAAGGTTCTGAGCATGTGTTGTGAAAAAAAGTTTGTCTAGCTTTTTCTCATCTTTCCAAATTGTCTGAATGAATGCAAGTCTATTACATAATACATCTCTACGTAAAACATAAGTATAACACATCAATAGTAAAAATGCATGAAATATTTCTAAGTCCATTCTCTCTCAATCAGTCAGTTAACTCATCATTAAGCTAATGACCACCTTTCAAGTCCAGACTTCTTGTCACACCAAATTCAAGTGATTAGACAAAAGAATTCTCTACACCATGTAAACTTTTGATCTCAGCCCATTATCTAATAATTTATTTTACCGATTTGTGATGTATGTCATTCCTTTAGAATTCAGTCCTTCCTATTAAAAAATGGGCAATCTATTCATCACTGAGTTGTAATGTGTTTGCGTGCTTCATGCCTTAAGACATTGCCAAAACTTTAGCTTCTCTAAAAGAAAAAAACAAACAAGTTCGTTTATGATACTTTTCATTGCTATCGCTATGCTCTCAAAGAAAGATAACTCTGAATAAGATCTATCAGTTTAATTTTAGTAACCCCCCTTGTGAAAGCACTGAGGGGACTGTACTGTGAACACTGGAATGACTAGACCAGAGGACTTCGTTTCTGATCACTCACTCGTACCTTGGCTCCTAAGTGGTGTATACGCACTGGTGGGCGTGAACTTTGTACGAATCACAAGGGTTGTTTCCACTTCTTTTCCTTGCTTCATAACGCACACAAATCCAGGAGCTAATAACTGGGAATGGCGTCTGGAAGAGCTGAGTAAGTTAAGTTTACTAATAACTGCAGTTTAATCCACATTAAGGCAAATTAACATTGAATGACATAGCAGTGTTGAAATCTTTACATGCTATGCACTGAGTCTGTCTAACTGCGCTAATATTTACTTTCATCTTCTTTGCACTCTATATGCTCAAACTTAAAATAATAAATATATAATTAATACTTAACAATGCGCCGATTTGTTACTGATTATTATTATTAAAATTATTATTATTATTAATCATCCATAACTAATTACAAGTGATGGACTCATGGAGAAGTCTTAATTTATGTTTCTTAATAATTCTCCCAGGAGACACCACTCGCCTCTCACTTGGCGGATTACAGTGATGTAGTGAATGTCTTCTCTCTTCCACAACAATAACACTTAACAGACGTTTTACTCTCACACCATATTTTCTCAAGTGGAAACTTCTTACTATAAATAAATTTATTAAATCAGCAATCAAATATACATATACATATAACAAATACAATGAAACGATTATTTGACATTAATATTCCATGAAACAATGTTCATATTATTTTGATACTTATTCAGTCATATGTTCTAACACATAATTCAGCAGTCAGATTAGTATCAACATAAATCATATGGCTATTCTTATAGAAAAAATGGAATTATAGACTGATATACAGTTTATACATGACCTGTTCAGTGACATAAGCTGCAAAAGTCCTTCCATGCTTAAGTAACAATGTCACAAATTTATTCTTCACAATAGAATAGTCAGAAATTACTCATCTACTCTGGACTGGTTTGGATTGCCTGAAGGTCATGTCACGTTGACATTTAATGAACTATATAATAATTAAATTTAAAAATAGGAACATGCAAATTTACTCTGCCACAAGTAGTAATAATAGTAGTAATAATATTATACTATAGTGTGCCCATTAAATATGTAATCCAGACTTTATTCAGACACTTCATATTTAATCTCTTGCATTCTATTTTGATAAAGTCGTATTTTTTTGATGAAGAGAATTTAAGTAGTAAATACTTTGTGTGGTTTTTTATTTTTACTTTTACTCTTTAAAATTGTTAATGTTAGATTTCAGGATTTTTTTTTCCAACTGAAATAAATGTGTACTCATTTCAAAATGGTGTTTCTGTTTGTTAAATTAAGCATATGTATACTGCTAGATTAACTTACTAACTAGGGATGAATATAATTGGACTTGAAATCTACCTTCATTTCATTCTTCCTATATATAATCTATAATAGGCCCTGAAATCTACCTTCATTTCATTCTTCCTATATATAATCTATAATAGGCCCTGAAATCTACCTTCATTTCATTCTTCCTATATATAAATAATATAAATAATCTATAATAGGCCCTTATAATAACTTAGTCTAAATTTGTCTGAGATGTGCTTGGATCCATCAATAACATCATCAAAATTAAAATGAAACGGTAACTAGATATGTTATAAAGCAGATATTGAGTCACTGTCACTTTAAATTGAACAAAGTCATTTAATTGTAAAGTATTAATGAACTATTCAGACTATTTTCACCTTTCAATGGTTTTTCAAGACCAGCCTTTTGCCGTGGAGAGCACACCCTGAGAATCTCAATGGATGTTTTCAAGGAAAACAGAGAGAGGCTATGTAAGCGATTGAGAGAAAATTGTAATATTCCAGAAGGTGCTATTATCATCCTTCAAGGTGGTGTTTCAGAGACAAGACACTGCTCTGATCATGAGCCTCTTTTCAGACAGGTAAAAATAATTGGTTTGTGAAAATTGCTGTTATTGATTAATAAATTTAGATTGTCTTTAAGAAGTTATGTGCATTTTCTCTGTCTGATTGCTGAAGATTCTCTTGCATGTTTAGTCTCTCCCTGCCAAAGTAAACTTATGTGTTCTCAAGCATTATCTCTATTAACTTTCTCGGCTTAATATTAGTTTCCTTTTCTTTTTTTCCCCACTACACATTAACACTTTTAATTTTGCTGTTTGATTGAGCCTACTTATAACACAGAAATTTCTGTTATGGTTTTCTTTAAAATTTTTGATGAAGAGAAATATTTTTTTCTGAAGGAATCTTTCTTTCACTGGATGTTCGGTGTAGAAGAGCCAGACTTCTACGGTGCTCTGGAAGTAGACTCAGGCAAAGCTATTCTGTTTCCTCCTAAGCTGCCTGATGAATATGCTGTGTGGATGGGCAGGTGAGCTGCCGTAGTTGTACAGCAACTTCAAGGGAAGGTAGCACACAAGTAACAAAAGCACTATTAGAGTAACAAAGAGAAGATAATGTGACAATGAAAACCTTTTTATTTATTCATATACCTGAAATTCATTTAATAATAATAATAACAGTGGGTATGTTTTATGTATGTAGTATTTTCTTGGAGGACTTGAAACATAATCCTGGTCACAAAGCTCAGTATTCATAAACTTGAAAATAGGTGAGAATTGATTTGAAAAAAAACAACATTTGCATTCAAGGGTAGTGCCTGTGTATCACCTACAAACTCTGAACTTCCAAGAACAAACAAAATAATATTTTCCACACAAAATACTATTTTCATTTTTAGCAGATTTCAACAATCTGTTTTAATTAGGGTTCAAACGCCTAGATTATTGACCTGTTAATATTTTATCATAGAAAGATATTATAATATTTCAATATTTGACTTTTACCAGTGTAACAAACAGGGTTTATATATATATGCAATATCTTTCTGATGAATATATTTGATTAAATTTTTACTCGACGACCAGCTCTTGTGGTAAACCTCTCTGCCATCTTACAGCCCTCTCTCAAGCAAATCTTCCATAAGTTTGGGAGATGTAAAAAATCTGTTGAAAAAAAGAACTCTATATATGAAGTCTAGTTCTGCTGGCAGCTTTGTGACATAATAATAACCAATCCATTAGGCATTGGCCTAGGTAAATTTTCAACTCACATGAATATTCACTGTTGCAGAGCATCCAAACTTTGATACCATACTTGACTGGTTTTGATGGCTTGTACTGTAGATAAACAAGGTGTCCCATTGATTTGTTTACAGCCAAATGTCAGCCAGGTATAAATGTAGCAGCATATGTAGTTGCCAGAGTATCCATCATTCATTTCATTCATTCATTTGTATAAGTGATGAAAGTATGAAGTCTGGCTGATAAAATTTCTGGCAAAGATCGATTTTAAGCCAATATTGCTGATAAAGGGATCTACTGACTGGTAGAGATCAGTCTCTGGTAACTGAGATAGATCCATCAAAATATTGCATGCAGTATGTACTTTCATCTTGGCTTGAGATGTACTCAAAGTTGGTACATGTATCATTCTCCTTACCAAAATACAGCACACCTGTATTTGGTATTTTGGATGAAGTCCACCAATAGTGTTTCAGGAAATAAGAAAGAAAAATATTTTGTAATTCCAATGTGTTTTTACATCAAATCCATCAGGAAACAGCTCCTGACCAGCTGCATTAAAATCATTGACAGTGAATGGTGTGTGAAAATGTGTAGTCCATTCATTATTATACTATTAGTATGAATCAGTGGCTGGAACAACTTTGACATTGGAGCCAGACTTGCTCTATCACTGTCCTGATTAAAAACAATATCACTGTCATTCTCATTATCATCTGCATTCAGATCATGATCTGCCTGCATCTAAAACTCAAAAATGATCCTTCTTCACTGGATTGAAGAAAAATTGATGGGACTGAGCAGTTAACATCACTTAGAATCGTTAGGAAATCTCTCTGCCATTTGATATTTGCACATGGCACAATGGGGACGCATGTTTAGAAGTTTTTTTAAATATTTTTTTAATAAGCAATGCATGTTGATGTCAGGCACTGAAAATGAACTAATTTACAATTTGATTTCAAGACACCAGTTTGGCGTTATGCATAAAATTGTGTTATTGAAAATTGATGCACTAAAATGCACTTACAACTGTGAGGGAGCATGGCATGCAAATGTGCTTCTGCATTTGAGACAGCAGAGCATACAAATGCTTATGTCTGTGAGAGAGCAGGGTATTGCAAACATGCTTATATCAGGGAATGATTTAATGTTTGCAACTCTGCCTAGCTATATGGTATAAAGTAAGGATTCTGAGCCACTTGCATTTGATTGACTGATAGTTTAACAAATATTGTTCATTGTAGTACAGTAACATTGACAGATGTAAAAGCTAGTGTTGTGACTACAAAAAGCAAGACTTTGATATGTTGCTTAAAATAACAGCTAAGCTATGATGTGTTCTGTTTCTTTGTTTATATTGAGAATGGATTGTTAATTTGGAAATGTTAATTTTAAAGCATTCTCAAATCTCAGTTAACTTTCATTACATACAAACTATTAAGTGCTGGGGCTAATTAAAATGTAAAGTCCCAAGAGTGAGTTCTGGTAGAATAACACTGTGGCTTTAACTGTTCACCATTCTGATTTTAAACATAGTAATATTAAATATTTAATATACCTGTGAAAGTTAATTTTAAAAGTACTTTAGGTTCTGTATTTTTGAAGTGAATACTTTCTGCTCTACAAAATAAAATTCTGAGGTCTACAATGCCAGCACTTTAAAGCGCTGAAAACTATTTTATCTTTCATTCATCTTATTTAAAAGTAATTAATTCTGAGCATTAGTTTATAAAGATAGAAAGAGAAACCTTCAGGTATCATCAGTATTTTAACACTCATTTAGACTGAATATGTGCCTGTATCTTTCTTCTAACCATATCTGTGCAATTTGCAAGGATAATTATTGTATGCAACTATTCCACATTTCTTATGTAAGTTTTTACTTCCTTTAGTCCCAAACTACTTGAAAAGCATTTTGATTAGTTTATGAATTTTGCTTTGTATGAATACTCATTTCTTGCTGTGTGATAAATTCAGGCTATTGTCCGCTGAAGATTTCAAGGTCCGTTATGCTGTTGATGAGGTCCATTTTGCGGACAGTGAGTCTGTGAGTATACCTGCAAAAAACTTGACAAGCATTCATTTAATTGTGTTTTTTGTGTATTTTATATATTATTAGTCTTTCTTAATTTTTGTATGGATTTATTAGCATAAATATTTATTTGACTGTTGAAAATAATATGTATATAAATTATTCTTTATTTAGATTGCTGACATCCTGACCACCAAGAACCCTTCTCTTCTGCTGACATTGGTAAGAAAATTCCTCTTCTTATATCAATATTTATTTTTCAAAATAAATTTAATATGCTACAAAGCTCAGGAATTTGTTGAAAATCAACTCTCATTATCTACTAACTAACAAAAGCTAAATTCTGAAGATTCATATATGTCTTGCATTCGCATGCACAAGTGTGTATGTTTGCATGTGTGTGCATACACATATAGGTATATGTTTAATTTACTCTGGAAATCTGAACATCTTTACCCTGGCAACCTAAAAAAGCTGAACATAATCATTTACAGATTTTAAGTGTATTTTACAATACTGATAATTGAAAATAAAACTCAAGACTAGCCCCTGTGTCTCACATATTCCACTGCACTAAATCTTTAAGAGAGTAGTTTATTTAATACATTTTAAAATAAAAATCTTTCATACTCTAATAAATAAATTATGTTACCTTATTCCCAAGGGTTTCTCACAAAATCTTAATGAAAAAAATATAATCCTTTTATTATTTCCTTTTTTTTTTTTAAAAACCCACTTACTTTGACTATACTGTGACACAACTATATCACTAGTCATACAACCTGTATCTATAATTTTATGAAGACTACTCTTATCATGTGACCCGTCCTTCATCTCTCTCCTATTTTTTTCTACAGGTGAAAAGTGGCTTAAAATAGGTGTGTTTGCATGTGTAAATTGTAGCCTGACAAGTGCTCATAATTTCTAGACTTTATGTCACTATTTTACTTATGAAGATCTTAATTAAAGCTATTACCTGATGGCTATGTTAGCTCACACAAGCAGTATCTAAGCTATACTCTTTCAATCCCCATGTATCACTTCCCCTTAGGGTGATTAATCTGGTTATTATGCAAACTTGATTACAGAAAATCAAAAATGCATCTATAAAATTTCCAGTTATTTAACCCACAGTCTTTCTGCCAAATATAACTTTATTTCATAGGTATGAGCTAAATTAAATATTAAAATGATTCAGGAGAACATTAGTTGCTTTTTCTTGTTTATCCACAGTCACTTTAGTATGTGTTCATTTTATTGTTTGCTTACACGCATTCAGTTTTGATAAATACTTTGGTGTGTCCATTTTTGTGTTCAGAGGTCCCTTAAAGACTTAAAGCAGTAAACTTTTCCTTTGTATTTTAAAATAAAATAAAGAAAAAAATTGTTGTCTATAAGAAATAATAGAATTTAGTGGAGGTACATTTTAGATCATTAGTTTTGGTCATGTAGGAAATAAAGGGACATTAATTAATCTAGGAAATAACATAGAAGGTCAATAATATATTCTGTGCCTTACCTATTTTATCCTTAAAAATTAGAGAAAAAGTAGTAAGTAAAATAGCACCAAAAGACTCTCGATGAATTATAGCATCATATTTGCCATTCTTAAAGAGAAAAATTTTGCTGAAATATTTCACAATTTTGAATACAAGCATAGCAGATAAATGACAGCTCATCCGCTTTTGGGTGAAAGATGTATGTAAGATTCATTGACATCTATAGTGAATCTTACATACAATGCTCTAATAACAGAGCATTGCTAAGCAGAATAAATTGGTCTTGAGCAAGAAAAATTTAATTGTTGGCAAATACTTGTAATATGTTTGATGGAAATTGATACTAAGGTGATACTGAAATCTGCAATTAATGAAAAGTATCCCTAGTTATCACTGTCACTTAGAGAAACATTGAAAAGCAGGGTGACAAATGTTAACTTTTATCCACTTTGAATGATCATTTTTATGCCTACTTTTGTATTCAGCTTCTGTTTACTTTTCTGTTCTGCTTCTGTTTTTTGTTGTTCTGAGCCCATTTCTTTGTTTTACTTCTGTTTATCTGCTTGCAAGTCCACTTTAACTGATCTGCATTTTTGTATTTGTTTATCAGCTTTAGTGTATTAGCATTATGTATCCATTTTAACGTATGTGACTTTTTAAAAATTTGTCTTCATAGCATGGAAAAAATTCAGACAGTGGTAAATTTAGCCAAGAAGCTGTGTTTCCAGGAATTAACAAGTAAGATGCAGATTTTGTAAAATGTTAAATATGTATTTTTATGTATACATAAAATCAGATCTTTGATTATCTATCATCCATTGATGGAAAAATAATTATAAATTCACAGCATATCAATGCAGAATTCAAACTTTTAGTTATAACATTGTAATTTTATCATTACTAATTAGATTCCTGGATGGATTAAGGAAGATAGATTCATTGCTAATAAAGATTAAAATATTTATTTCAGGCATATAATTTTTTTTAAACTATACAGTGAATACATTCTGTAAAATATTTATTGCTGAAATATAAATACCAGTATATTTTCATTGTGCAATCATATAATTTATCGCAATCATTATCTAGAGTCCCATCACACAATAATAAAGCATTACTCTTTATAAATGTCATTTTTGACATGTTAGCAAAAATGTGTGTGAATTGCCCTGGCCAAACTGAGACATAATGCATTAAGGATGAACTGAAACATTGGACAAGGCATTAAATGTCATTTTTGTCCTTTTTTAACTTGTCATCACATCCACATTTTTGGTGTCCTTTTTAACTTGCCATCATATCCACACTTTTGGTGTCATTTTAACATGTCATCAGATCCCTCTGATGTCCTTTTCAACTTGTATTCATAATCATATCACATATTTTTGGTGTCCTTTATCATCAGATCCCACATTTTTGTGTCTTTTTTTTTTATGTATCTTTTTTAACTTGTCATCAGATCCCACATTTTTGGTGTCCTTTTTTAACTTGTTCTCAGACCCCCTATTTTTGTGTTCTCTTTAACTTATCAGACCCTACATTTTTGTTGTTGACCTTTTTAACTTGTCATCAAATTAAAACTTTTTGTTCACTGGTTTGTTTCAGCTAAAATATTATCACTAAATTGTGAAAAATAAATTGTATAGGTACTTTGAATAAAAATTCTCTAATTTTATTCAAACTTTCTTTAGTAAACCAAGGAGAGCCTCTGAAGCTATATATCATTGTAAAGGTCTGGGAGAGCTGCATTTTTAAATGTTTAAAACTGGTGACAATCTTTCTTAAACTGATATATGTCATAAGAGAGAGATTAGATTATTTTCCAAGAGGATATGACTGCATTTGATGTTAAGCCATTACTCTTTATCCATTTAGTTGTATAAAACTTTTTCAATTTTCTCATGCGTATATATATACTTAATTTGCATCTTATTCCAGTTTCTAAATATTGTAAGTCAGGTTAATAACATTTAAAAGTCACAGAGAAATAAATTTTCATATTTATTACTTGTTTCTAATCATTAACAAATTTTTGTTTGTGTTTACAGATTTACAGTGGATAATTCCATTTTGCACCCTGAAATATCAGAATGGTGAGTACTGGCATAATCTGCCTAATTTTGATGTACTGACTGTTTCGTGATAGACTACGTATCATCTTTCTTGTTGGCACGAAGTTTTACTTTGTCTCTATACATGTGGACAGGCAGTGTTCATTGGGAGTCATGGCTTTGCATTCTGTTTTATTGTTGATAATGGTTTTATTAATCCATTAAAAGATATGAACACAAAAGTTTTATCAAAGAGTAACATATCTGAAACTGCAGGTCTCTCACTGTTTTCTTTTTAATAATACATTTATTTATATACTTATTTTTGAAAATCCATGTTGAGTCTTTTGTTGGGTTAGGTCCCTTTCTAGCTACATTAATATTTTTCAGTCGAGTGTTCAAGTCTGACAAAGAACTGGAGATTTTACGCTATGTCAACAAAAAGAGCAGCGAGGCCCACATGGCGGCAAGTTTTTTTTTTTTTTTAAATTTATAATATGGTTTTAATCCAACTTTTATTTGGGCATAAAGCTACAGCTACATATTAATTCTACTTTTTGTTAAAATGAATTTTACTAACGGTGCATTTAGCCAATTTTAGTTATGATATGCAAATTTCTGCTGTCATGTTATTTCCTTGCACTTTCATGCATGACAGCTTATATTTTGTTCTGTGAATAGTGCGTCTTTCACATAAATAACATCTTTTCTTTTCTCTTTTTTAAAAAACAAACAGATTATGCAGAGTGTGCAACCAGGAATGTATGAATACCAGGCAGAAAGGTAATTGCAAAAATGTTGGTGTGAATACCAGGCAGAAAGGTAATTGCAAAAATGTTGGTGTGAATACCAGGCAGAAAGGTATTGCAAAAATGTTGGTGTGAATACCAGGCAGAAAGGTATTGCAAAAATGTTGGTGTGAATACCAGGCAGAAAGGTATTGCAAAAATGTTGGTCTGAATACCAGGCAGAAAGGTATTGCAAAAATGTTGGGTTGTGTAAATGTATAACTACCTGACAGAATTATCACAATTAACTAAGTACCAGGCAGAAAGTAATCATGATGTAGTTACATTGTTGGGATTTGTGAATACCAGGCAGAAAGATAATTGTGAAAATGTTGGTGAGAATACCAGGCAGAAGGTAATTGTGATAATGTTGGTATGAATACCAGGCAGAAAGTTAATTGTGATAATGTTGGATTGTGTAGTTGTATAATTACCGGGCAGAAAGGTAATCATGATGAAGCTATGTTGTTGGGATATGTGAATACCAGGCAAAGAGAGGCAATTGTCATAATGTTGGGTTGTGTGAATACCAGGCAGAAAGGTAATCGTAGAAAATTTAGGTTGTGGAGATGTTCAGAATTTGAGTACACTCAAATAATTACATCTTTGTTTTATTTTGTTATTACTGCAGTTTAGTGTGTGACCTGCTTTTGCTCAATTTCAACTTATGTTAAGGTATTTTTTACATTAATTTTTAATCCATTGTTTCACTGTATTTCATTGAAAACAAGCATTACAATTTAGCATAAGATTGGAATGCTGGTAAGATACCAAGTTTGCAGCTACATTAAATAAAAACAAAAACTGACTGCCAAGTGGTTAGTTCTGCACTATGGGTAAAACAAAGATTATAACATCCCTATGATCCCCCTATGAAAACCTTTTCATGTCTCTGTTTGATCTCTCGTTTACAGCTTATTCAAGAATTACTGCCAGTATTTTGGAGGCATGAGAGTTCTGTCATACACCTGTATTTGTGCAAGGTCTGTGGATTGCTATAATTTTTCTGCTCACTTTGTTTGAAAGAGTGTGGAGAGCAGCATAAGGATATTAAGGAGTCATGTATGCTTTTTATGATAATTTCTCTCATGCTACAAGGTAAAAAGATGTTTATTTTGTTCCAGTTAAGTATTTTTTTTTATTGCCTGTATACTGTATTGAGAGATTATAATGATTAAAGTGGTTTCTATAATTTTGTTTCTAAAAACAAACTGTATATAAAGGTTCATGAATTTTATTTTTTATTTAAGACTATATTTTTCCAATTTTTAAAAAAAAAAGGAAATATTTTAATATGTATATTGTGTTTATGTGTTTGAACCCATGCATTATGGATGCCTTTCTAAGAGTCATTTCCCATTTAATCAAATCAGTTGCATGTAAAATTGTAATAATACTTAATCAAGGGGGTTAAACATGTAGACAAACCATATCAATACCACCAAACATTGTGCATACACAGCTGTGAATAAGTACACATATATAGAAATCATATGTGTCTAAATCATATGTCTGTGGTACGGTAATAGTATATGACAATTTTCTGTACATTAACCTTTTTCCTGTAACATTTATTGTAACTTGTTTAATTTGTTGTATACTCTATCCTTTAATTCCATATTTTCCTAATCACCCAAAATGATTTTAATTTCCTTGTTTAATTTGTTCACTGACAATGATGAAGCGGCTTCTCTTCTGTTTTCTTAGCTTCCTGTTAGTGTTCCTTTTTTATTTTGTTTTTCCTGTCAGTACTCTTTTTTTATTTTGTTTTTTATTCCCTGTTAATGCTCCTTTTTTATTTTGTTTCCTTTAAATATTCCTTTTTATTTTGTTTTTCCTCTTAATACCTTTTTTAAAGTTTTTTTCTTGTTCCTTTTTTAAAATTTGCTTTCCATGTTAATGTTCCTTTTCTTAAATTTTATTTGCTTGTCAATTTACATGTTTTTAAATTTTGTTCTCCCACTTAACGTTCCTATTTTTAATTTGCTTTCCATGTTACTGTTCCTTGTATTATTTTGTTTTTCCATTACTGTTCCTTTTTAATTTTGTTTTTCCTGTTAATGTTCCTTTTCTTTAAATTTGCTTTCCCTGCTAATGTTCCTTTATTTATATTCTTTCTATGTTAATTTTCCTTTTTTTTTTTTTGTTTTGTTTTCCCTGTTACTGTTCCTTTTTTTAAAGTATAATTTGCTTTCCCTGTTAATGTCCCTTTCATTATATTGTTTTTCCATTGATGTCTCTTTTATTATTTTGTTTTTCCATTAGGGTTCCTTATTAATTTTGTTTTCCCTCATAATGTTCTTTTTAAATTTGCTTTTCCTGCTAATGTTATATTTTCATTTTATTTCCCTGATCCTTTTTTTATTTTGTGTCCTGCTAATGTTCCTTTTTTAAAATTTTGTTTAAACAGTGGTGACAACAGTGGAACCCTACACTATGGTCATGCTGGTGCCCCCAACTGTAAAAAGATAAATGATGGAGATATGTGGTAAGAGTTTGATGAATGATAGATTAGATATATTTCCATTGATTGATAGATGTGATAAGTTTTCAGTGAATGATTGATGCTGAGATTGTTTAATTTGAGTGGTGAAAACTGTGGGACAAATGGGATGGACTGGGTGGATAGAAAGAAAGATAATTTTAGTCCACAAACTTACAATTACATACAGGCTTGGGAAA
This sequence comes from Sinotaia quadrata, assembly GCA_028829895.1. NCBI lineage: Eukaryota > Metazoa > Mollusca > Gastropoda > Architaenioglossa > Viviparidae > Sinotaia > Sinotaia quadrata. Next base: position 112,201,233 of record CM054181.1, on the reverse strand, counting down.
TTTTACTACATTTTTTTTCACAGTAGGAGACATCCAAGAGTGGGTGTCCAAAACAGCCTAACTATACTTTCTCTAACTCTTACTATTTAAACCTAGCATCTTTTATCCATATTTCCCTAACCATGGGTGGCAGATTCTACATCCAACTCCAACTTCCATAGGCCAGGGGAACATGATCTGGTCTTATGGATGGTAAGGTATTAGGTTTCCTTGTAGCAGGCTGTAAAAGTTAGACCAGAGATTGAATAACCAAGAGTGGAAACCCCAAGGTTGAGTTCATTAAAGTGTTAGAAGTTAAAATGTTACAAATTTGAAATCTCATTATTTTTATAATGATTTAAAATAGTAAAGTTTACATTTATTATTACTCAAATTATTATTAAAGTTTAAAATATTATTATGAGCTAAGATATCATTATTGTTAATAATTTTAATAAAATCGTGATAAGGTGGATGCAAAACGTCACAGATAAAACTCAAAGCAGCCTGCACCATACCTCATTGTTCTCATTGCAGCCTGTACCATACCTCATTGTTCTCATTGCAGCCTGTACCATACCTCATTGTTCTCATTGCAGCCTGTACCATACCTCATTGTTTTCATTGCAATCTGTACCATACTTCATTGTTCTCATTGCAACCTGTACCATACTTCATTGTTCTCATTGCTACCTGTACCATACTTCATTGTTCTCATTGCTACCTGTACCATACCTCATTGTTCTCATTGCAGCCTGTACCATACCTCATTGTTCTCATTGCAGCCTGTACCATACTTCATTGTTCTCATTGCAGCCTGTACCATACCTCATTGTTCTCATTGCAGCCTGTACCATACCTCATTGTTGTCATTGCAGCCTGTACCCTACTTCATTGTTCTCATTGCAGCCTGTACCATACTTCATTGTTCTCATTGCAACCTATACCATACTTCATTGTTCTCATTGCAACCTGTACCATACCTCATTGTTCTCATTGCAGCCTGTACCATACCTCATTGTTCTCAATGCAGCCTGTACCATACTTCATTGTTCTCATTGCAGCCTGTACCATACCTCATTGTTCTCATTGCAACCTGTACCATACCTCATTGTTCTCATTGCAACCTGTACCATACCTCATTGCAAAACGTCACAGATAAAACTCAAAGCAGCCTGCACCATACCTCATTGTTCTCATTGCAACCTGTACCATACCTCATTGTTCTCATTGCAGCCTATACCATACTTCATTGTTCTCATTTCAACCTGTACCATACCTCATTATTCTCATTGCAGCCTGTACCATACCTCATTGTTCTCATTGCAGCCTGTACCATACCTCATTGTTCTCATTGCAGCCTTTTTGACATGGGTGGTGAATATTACTGCTATGCATCAGATATCACGTGCTCATTTCCTGCTAATGGAAAATTCACACCTAAGCAGCGCCAAGTATATCAGGCAGTTTTCAATGCTAATAGAGCCGTCATGGCAGCATGCAAGCCAGGTAAATAAAATATTGATACTTGAAGTTTTGTACTGATTGATTAAACTTTAATATTTGCAAATTGCATGAGATCAGCCTTTGATGTTGGTAGCCTGATTATAAGTAAGCTTTTCAATATTTGCAAATTGCTTGCAGTCAGCTTTTGATGATTAGTAGCCTGGTTATGAGTAAGCTTTTCAATATTTGCAAATTGCTTGCATTCAGCTTTTCATGATTAGTAGCCTGGTTATGAGTAAGCTTTTCAATATTTCTAAATTGTATGAGATCAGCCTTTGATTTTTTGATTTTTTGGTAGCATCAGGAACAAATCTGAGGAAATGAATCAGTCATGATCAAGTTTCCATTTCTTTGAGTTAAGTTTTAAAACCATGTGCATATTTATATTAATATCTATGGCCAGTAACTCCTAAGTTTTGACAGTTGGAAGATTTTGAATTATGTAATCTGCAGTTGATAGCTGTTACTTCGCATCATAATGTAAATGTTTGACAATTTATGCTGCATGTCTGTATTTCTTCAGGTAATCAAGAACTATGCATTTGTACTGATAATTTATTGTATACTGAAATTGATCAAGTCATCATTATAATGCAAGCTTGTATAAATAGCCATCGTGTTATATATTTGTCTGTATATTTATTTGTACATATTTTACGTAAGATAATCATATGATCATTTGTATTGTTTAGTTTTTTTCCTCACATGCACTGTTCTTGGTTGGCAAAAATATGCAAGTTTCATCATAGGATCATAAAATATTGCAATTTACTTATACATCTAACAACGCCAGCTTGTGGGGGATTAGTGACATGTAGATTTGCTTTGCTGCAGGCGTGAGCTGGGTGGACATGCACAATTTGGCAGTAAAGGTAGAACTGGAAGCTCTCAAAGACATGGGGCTGGTGCAAGGAGATGTGGAGCAGATGATGAAGGTGCATCTAGGTGCCATTTTTATGCCTCATGGGCTCGGACATTTTATGGGCATCGATACACACGATGTTGGTGGATATCCAATGGTAAGCATACAGGGAAAGAAGACAATAATATTATATGTTATTATCTATTTATTTGTATTTGTTGTGAAGAAAATGTTTTAGTTAAAAATAATTTTAATCGCTTGTTCATGTCTCCCGAATGAATTAAATTTCTTTCTGTTAAACATTTCATGCTGTACAAAATAAGATTGCTTTAAGTAGTATATATTTGCACAATTTTGTGATATATTGTTTGTGTATTAATAGGCATGTGAATTGTCTTGACATTCATGTTTAACATTTCATCATTTTTCCATCATACAAATAGACTTGTGAACTATAGAAATATGATACATTCTCATAGACATACAAGTCAAGGCCAAAGGGCCCCCCCCCCCCCCACATAAGCTGCTATGGAAGATAAAAGGCTTAAACTGTTCACATGGTATTGTGTCCCTTGTCAAGAGTAAACACCTTTAGCACCTGTCATTGATTTTGTATATACTGGACATGTTGCAAGCCAGGACTGTGCAGTTTGTAGATTTTCTTGAGGGTCTTAGCTTTCTTCCATGTTTTTGTTTAGTTTTGCACACGTGCTTATAAATTTATTTGTTTGTTTTTTTATTTGGAGACATTTCCAGCTCTTATTTGTGACTCTCTTGCAGTATGCAGATTTAGTTGTATCATGGAAAAGGGGTTTGTGATTTATTTTGTAAGTAAAATAAGGTTTTCTTGATACTTACAACATGTGAATACACATAAATCATCCTCACTCTACCATACTAAAGACATATTACTCTCAGTAAGAGGTACTGTATATCGTGTTCCTACAGAATGCACATATAGTAAGTATTCAGTAAAATATGTTTAGTTTGTATACTGAATATATTATATAAAGTGTGTCAAAACTCAGCTAAATTTACTTTACTCTTTTTTTCATTGACAATATAATTTTGCTGGTATTATTATTCTCACCCACCTAAAAAAAAAAAAAAAAAAGAGGGGGGGAGGGGAAGTTGTAATCAACAAGTGATGGTTGACTCACTTTCTCACCAGGATTACAATTACTTAGCTCTTTATTGTTTCCATTTTGAAATGACAGAATTTGCATTTAGAGTTTTGCTACTCTACAGTTTCATGAATAAAAAAATTATTACCTAACTTCTCTTGGGAACCATTTATTTCTCTATTTACATTCATTCAGAAATTCCACTAAGCTTTTTCATATGACTACAAGTTTGTTCACAACCAGTGATAATTATACAATTTCTCACAACAGAAGATTATGATCTTTTAAAATTTTAATATTCTTTATTTACTAATTAAAACCTTACTTGCAGCTCTATGCAGTAAATTGCATCCTGAATCCTTTCTTTAAAGCCAGTTATTGCTTTGATATGCATGTTTTCAAATGTTTGTTTCAAGAACTTTCTCTGTTCCTTGAAATTTTGGGAGATTTTCAGGACTTAGATTTTAAATTCTAATTTTTCAGGGTACAGAACGCCTTAAGGAACCAGGCCTAAAATCTCTGCGCACTCTACGGACGCTTGAGCCACGCATGGTGTTGACCATAGAACCAGGATTGTACTTCATTGACGTTGTAAAATGTTTCTCTTTTTGTTTTAGAATGTCACAGATTGTGTTCTCAATGAAACATATCTACAGCTCTTATTTTGGGAGTTCACTTAACCTTAATAAATATCTGTAATGTATTAGTTACCATAATCATTGGTATAAGTTACTAGAGAGAGAGTGAGATGGATGGATAGTCAGCAGACGGAAAGACACATAACCTTGTAATCCTTGCTCATGCTTCTGATTCCACTCATCCGTGTGACATTTTTTTCACTGTTTAACAGCTTCTAGATGCAGCATTGAAAAACCCCAAACAGGCTGCATTCCTGGTACCTGAAGTCATTGACCTCTATCGTGGTATGGGTGGGGTATGTTGTTTGCATTACTTTTTTCTATTCTATTAATTATCTGCACATTCTGCAATTTAGGATTATAATTAAAATACCAGTTGTTTTAATTTTCAATTAATTTAATTTAATTTTCAATCTTAAGTTGAAAGAGACTTTAAACCAATACATGTGTAACATGTAGCAACCATGACAACCAGTTTCTGATTCAGTAGGCATTTAGCTCAACATCAAAGAGTAATGAAATTTAAATTCTGTCCCATTTCACAGGTGCATATCAGAGACATCATTTACCAATACATATGTAACATGTAGCAACCATGACAACCAGTTTCTGATTCAGTAGGCATTTAACTCAACATCAAAGAGTAACGAAATTTAAATCCTGTCCCCTTTTACAGGTGCGTATCGAAGACAATGTTGTTGTGACTGAGCATGGCATCGAAGTGTTGACATGCGTGCCCCGCACGGTTGAGGAAATAGAGTCATTGATGGAAGCAGCCAAGAAAAACCATGGAAAATTGCCACAACATACACAAAAACAAGAATAGACAGGATTTTTAAGCTTGAGTTTTTAGATGAACATTTCAATAAAGTTCATTGCTTTAATTAAATTATGCAGTACAAAGAAACAAGACAGATTTATTAACTGTTTTGATCTGCATTTTTAAATCAGTAACACTCTTTCTCTTTATGGTAATTTAGTCCATAAATATACTTTTTAAATTTTATTTTTGTTACCTATGATGGATTTGGGGATTGTTACTAATATTTTCATATGTGCAGCCAGCTGTAAACTTGTCTCTAATTATTTACACTCCAGAAATGTTTTGAACTGCTAGCTGCATATTTTATACAGTATTTCAGGCAATAATGTGATAATATATGTTTGTGAAAAGTGTGCAATTCCATGTTGATTCCTCTAACTCTTTGAATTCATCTTCACGTCCCTTTATTCACTAAAAATTATTTCACACACCCTTCCTGAATTTGATGTGAAAAGGAGATGCTATCTATCGACATTTTTTATTAATTTGACACACTCGCACACACATGCATGCACACATGTTTTGCTCTTATTCCTTTTTATTTAATGATGGAATGTGGGTAGCTTTTTTCATTATCCCCAAATGCCTGAAAAACAATGTTTCTCTTCATTTTTACTTGATCAGAAGAAATTCAAATATGTTACCCTTTGTATGGGTTTAGGTTTAATTAATATTTTATCATTATTTTTAGTTTATCAGATGCCTTTTTGATCTATAACTTTTCACAAACTCTTAGATGTTTTTTTGTATATACCACTGAATGTGTCAATGTCAAGTACACTGAACCAAGTTATTTTTCTATTGAAATCTTATGTGTAGCATCAAAAGAGTTGTCTGGTACAACCACCAGGTTTGTTGGTTAAAGTTGAATAAAACGCTAAAAGCTTTCATGAAGTATACTAGTCATTTAACTTTTTATTTAATTTTTTAGTTCATTTTGAAATAACTTGGGGGGGGGGGTTGTAGATTCAGGGTAGAACTGCAGTAAATTATTATTATTTTTTTTAATGCTGTTATTCTTGTTTGTTTTTTTAAACCACTTTTCTCATCCAGTGTATCAAGATATGCTTATAGTAGTTGTTAATTTGTTGCCATTTTCTCATCCAGTTTAGCAAGATGTGCCTATAACAATTGTTTTGTTTGGTATTTTTTGACATATTCCCATTCAATATAACAAGATATATTTGTACTAGTTGAAGTTTTTCTTTCACTGTTCTCATCCATTATAACATGATATGCTTGTAGAAGTTGTTTCCCCCTCCCCCCCCCCCATTTTCTCATCCAGTTTAGAAAGATATGCTTGTAATAGTTGTATTTTTTCCACTTTTCTCATCCAGTGATAATATGCTTGTACTTGTAGTAGGTTTTGTTTTTTTTCCACTGTTCTCATCACTGCAATGATATGCTTGTAATAGTTGGGTTGTATTTTTTATGCACTTTTCTACTGTAGCAAGATATGCTTGTAGTAGAAATGACTGTTAACAGCTAGACTTACCAATATCAACAGAAATTCACTGTTATAAGATTTCACTGCTACAAGGCTACAAGACTACTATTACAACATTAAATGTCACAAGTATTAATTTCAGGCAGGCTTGTTATTAATAACAGCTGAACTCAACCATAGTAACCAAATTCTAAGATCATTTAACATCTTCTCAAGCTGTGTCACAACATTCTGGGAGTTTTAAAGAATTATAATAATTTTCATTAGTATAAGATTAGTATAAGATTGTTTAAGTTATTATTTTAGGTGGTCACAGAATCATAAAATATGAGATCCTGTGTTTTTATGGCATAAGTTTGTTTATTAAAGCCATTTGCTGACAGTGCTAAATTTAGCTTCTCATGATGCTGGTAAATATTATATCTGAAGCTGAAATTTTTTTAATTTAAAAAAAATTTAAATCTTAATCATAATTTGCTCATAATACCAGATAATTTACCGGCCTCATTGAAAGTGCTAATTTTAGCTTCTCATCACCATTGTAATAGATGCTGGTAAATATTATTTTGAAATTTAACTTTTATTTTTTTGCACTTAAATTTTAAACGTCATTTTCTAATAAGACCAAATAATTTACCGGCCTCATTGACACTGCTAATATTAGCTTCTCATCACCATAGTAATATATGCTGGTAAATATTATATCTGAAACTGAATTAAATTTTTTTGTTTTTTGTACTTAAATCTTAAACGTCATTTGCTAATAAGACCAAATAATTTACCAGCTTCATTGACACTGCTAATATTAGCTATTCATCACTATATTAATAGTTATTGATGATCATTATTTCTGAATCTGAATGATTATTTTTTGTTGTTGTTAAAAGCTGGGATCTTAACAGTCCTATGCATACAATTCTAAAAACATTACTAGCTTCACGCACTGTGTTGTTTGCATGTTTGCCTTTGAAGAACGACAGGTAAATATGCATTTTTTTTAAAAATATAAAATAAAGAATTTTTGCAGACATATGTTAATTGTCTTATATCTTATTTTATAGTGAGTATCTTAATGATGTGAATGGAAAGTAAAGGATGTTTGTATGTTATATGGTGTCAGAATGTATTTCTGTGGTCTGCATATTATATATAATGTCAGTGAAAGCATGTATCAATCAACCAGTTACTAGCATATTCTTCTATCACAGTGTCATAGACCTTAATACCATAAATAGAAACACTATATCATAGACCTTAATACTATAAATAGAAACACTGTATCATAGACCTTAATACTATAAATAGAAACACTGTATCATAGACTTTAATACATGTAATATAAATAGAAAAACTGTATCATAGACAGTAATACACATGTAAATATATAGCTGGGAGGAGTTCGCTTGTGGTAGATTCTGATTTTCCCGCCCTGACAAAGGCTTGGGTGTAGGTAGAAAAGCTTGTTTGGCTGCCGTCGGCCCTGATAGGGGATAGGAATGGCATTCGCACGGGTCCGTCTTCTGTCCATCTTTGATTCAGAAATCTGGGGATTAAAGTGTGGAGGAGAGAATTAACACATCCAATCAGCAAGACTACTTGAAATCGAATGTGAAGTTGCCATCTTCTTCTTCCATTAACTTCTTTATCCCACAGGAATTGCGTGAAAACTTTTCATCTGCTACAGGGGTCGGGAACCTTTTTGTCTGAGAGAGCCATGGACACAACATATTTTGAAAAGTAATTCTATGAGAGCCATACATTATGTTTAAAACTAAAAATTCAAGTAAATGTGTAATTTTGTGTAATTTTCACACTAAAAGTACAATAATTATGTCTCTAATTCTTTTTAATAACATTATTATGCTGTTGCTAATCAATAATGAGAATTTCTTCCCATTAATGCGACTTCTGGTGCTGCATGGCTTTGCTGATGGCTTTGTAGTCTGGTTGATACGTGGTGAGGTTAAGCTTCATGCAGGCGTTGAGACTTCCATCCGTTAAACGTGATCGCAGGTTGGTCTTAATGTTCTTTAGATGTGAGAAAGACTGCTCGCATGCATACGTAGAGCCAAACATTGTCAGTACAGCAATACTCACACGCTGCAGTGTATGGTATGTGACGGGAAGCGCGTTCCAAGTTTTGACAATCAGCTGGTCTGCGTGTTGAAGTTTTTTAATTTCTGCCCACTTGTGTTGGCTCGCCAACTCTGCTTGCTGTCGTGCAAGTCTTTCCAAATCTTCATTCAGTGACTTGAACTTATTCACCCACATGTCTGAGGCCTTCAGGTCAGCAGCTTGGAGCTCAAAATCTCTGACGGAGACACCGGGGATGCAACTCAGGTCAGTGCTGTCCACTGCACACTCGTGTGGATGGGTGATGAACTTAAAAAGACGGGTGTGCTCGCGAAATTCTCCAAAGCGCGCTTTAAATGACTGCAGGAGATTAGACGTGAAGCCTGCTAGCTGCTGAAGATTAAGATGTTGAGCAGGGTCACTTGATGTGCACATATCTTTGAACTCTCCCAGTTTTTCAAAGTGTAGTAAACGACCTGTTTCAATGTCGGTGATGAAGAGTTCTAGCTTGTTTTCAAATGCAAACACTGCTTGTTGCAGGGATAAGATTGTGTTTCCAACGCCTTGCATTTTCACATTGAGCTGATTTAGATGTTCAGTCATGTCTACGAGATAATAGAATTTCAGAAGCCACTCAGTGTCAGATAACTCGGGATGCTCGACATTCTTCATTTCAAGAAAAGTCCGGATTTCGCTCAGACAAGCCGCAAATCGGCTGAGCACCTTCCCCCTTGACAACCAACGCACGTTGCTGTGCAGAAGCAGACCAGGATAATTATTCCCAACCTCATCAAGCAGTGTTTTGAACTGGCGATCATTTAATGCTCGGGCAACAATAAAGTTGACTACCCGAACCACCAGTGACATCACCTCACCAAACTGTTCGCCACACATCTGAGCACAAAGCGCCTCTTGATGGAGGATGCAATGAAAGCTTATGATGCGTCTGTTTTCATGCTCACAAAGAAGAGCGACAAATCCTCTGCTTTTCCCAACCATGCACGGAGCACCATCAGTGCACACCGAAACAAGTTTATTCATCGGTAGATTTTTTTCTTTAGCGAACTCAGTGAAGGACTCGAACAAATCCTGCCCTCTTGTTGTGCCTTTCATAGACAACACAGCAAGACTTTCCTCATGTAGTGTATCACCGACAACATACCTTGCAACCACGCTGAACTGGGATAAATTACTGACGTCTGTTGACTCATCCAAAGCGAGAGAAAAAAACGGTGCCGCATTTATGTCCTTGACTTGCATTGCCTCAATTTGATTTGACATCATGATGCTACGATCGTGAACAGTTCTTGCCGACAGAGGCATGTCTTTTATCCGTTTAATTATTTTGTCCTTATCCGAAAAGTCATCAAAAAGTTCATTGGCAACATCAAGCATGAATGCTTTGGCATACTCCCCATCTGTGAATGGCTTTCCGTTTCTCACAATAGCTAAAGCGCCAGCAAAGCTAGCCGAATTCAAGTCATCTTGTTGGGTCCAAACACGGATTTGATGCTGACTAGCTTGCACTCTTGATAGCAGTTCTTGACATGCTTTCTTCCTGCTGTCTCCCGCAGGATATTTTGATGCAAATGTAGAATGGCGTGTCTCGAAGTGTCGCTTTACATTTGACCGTTTCATAGATGCAATTTTATCACTGCATATTAGACACACTGCAGAACCCGTTCTCTCCACAAAGGCAAATTCCTCTGTCCATTCCTGCTGAAAAGTACGATACTCATCATTTTTCTTTCTTTTAGCCATCTTGTCAAAAGGGTTTCTAAAATTAGTTAGCTGACCACGCGATTTAAACAAAACTTTCTGATACGACGACAATCTGTTGTGCGGACCCTTTTGCACATACACACATCGGCCGCTATTTTCGAAAGCTATATATGGCAGCCCCAGTTGAACAATGTCAGATATAGACACAATGACATGTATTTTTGTCACTTTTCCATAGAAATCCACGCTTTTAGTAAGGTTGGACTTCCACCAAGGAACAGCTAGCAGTTGAAGTCTGAGTTATAAAGTGAACTCAGGAACCGGCTGCAATGCATAGTTAATCATGTTTCAGACTCGTGTGACAATAATGATTTATATGGGCCTAATAACAGCAGTGTTAATCATTCTTTACAATTTCCACTAACTTACAATTTACATTATGTGAAAATCCAAACATCTAAAATTCTAAATCTTTACAATATATTTCTCCATTAATCCAAAGTTGCTAGTAATACGATTTAACTAATGAATACGTGGCGGGTTTTGACTCTCCCGTGATAATTAATCAACGGTAGTTCAATTACATACACGTGGTGTCCTCACCACTACTATAAATGTAATATCGCTGTGCCACTTAGCTTTGTAGAAAATATATTATCAATCAGCAATAAAATGCACAAGAAAATTCTACATACATTCACAATACAAAATATATAGAATTAATTCAACTCAACACAGAGAAATCAAGATATTACCACTATGTTGTGTTCTGATAGATCCGGTCCTAGTAATGAATGGACGCTCTAATTTTATCCATGTAAATCGAGTGCAATGCAGGTGTGCGTCTAACATGGCCCGTTCATTCAGGGGTCTATAATGAATGAAAGAAGAGGTCAATTCACAACTTAGCGCTACGTCACATTATCTGAAAACAAGTGACCGTACATGGATAGTTAGTATCCGACTTTTGATGCGACCTTCACCTCTGGTTTTAGCCTGTTTCTCTGAAGGAGTAAACAAGGTATTTCATCAGTCTCTAAGCCTAATCACTAACGGATGTCTCTTTATGGAGGCGTAAGACTGGGAAAACTCAGTTGTTGTTTTTTTATAATCGAACATTTGTCTGAGAGCCAGTTGCAGCCATCAATAGAGCCACATATGGCTCGCGAGCCATAGGTTCCCGACCCCTGTGCTAGATGTTATCATTTTTTTTTTTTGGTAGTATTCCTGTGGGGCCTTCCTCCTTTCACTTGTATTCAAGGAGGGTGGTGGTGTTCTGTGTTGTTGTGTTTGGATGTTGTTTTTCTTCGTCTGCTCAATGTTGCGACTGTTATGAATCCATTTTTTTTCTTTCTTCTTTTTTAAAAATTATTCTCCGTTGCTGAGCTACAGTTGATTTCCCGCCTAGTTTGAGACTCTGACAGTACTTTCTTCTGAATTGCAACTGTCCTCGGTTCCAGGCTTGTGCCTGGTATTCTGTTGGTAGTATTCAGCATTGGGTTCCGTATTGCTATGACCGCCATCGGTTGCCGTGTTGGCGGTGTTGTACTGGCGAGTAATGTCTTTCAAATGTGGTATAAATCCACCATAAAGCTGTGGGTTGACGTTGGGCCTGCTGTGCTGTTCTGTGTTGTTGTTGGCTGTTGTCTGTCTTTGTTGTTCTCTTACCCATTTGGGTGGCCTTCTTCGTTTTTTCTTTGTAGTCTGTATGCTTGTTTCATTGGTGATGATTCCCGTAGTTGTTGTCTCAGTTGCGAATGTTGACGTTTGGCTTGTTTTCGTTGGATTTTATTTCCGTCTGTATTTCTATGGCAGCAGTGGGGAGGGGGGGGGGAGTATGCATCTGTTGACTGATCTGTAGTTGACGTTGTCACTTGAAACGTTTTGTGTTTCGTCTTGGTTTTCATGGTTTGATGACACTTGGTGTGACTGAAAACCTGTCTCTTGTTTTTATTGTTATGATTTGGGTATTGTTTGAAGTTGTCCCCATGTCTGTGATATGGTTGAAGCTTTCATCGTCATTTCCGTTTGTGTGGGCGCTGGGGGAAACATCGGCTGTGTGCAGTCTATTGTCTGGATGTGACTTGATCGGGTGTGGGTGATTTTTCTTGTCCGTGTTTGTGGCTGCATTAGTGGCCACGTTGTCTTTGTGGTAGATGATTGTTGTCTCAGATTATGACTTTGTAGAGTTACTGTTTGTACTGGCATTGGAGTGTCGGGTTGAGGCTGTTGAGTAGTGGAAGTATTGTGTCATTTCATGGGCCGCTGCTCTGGCTTCGACTGATGCGATTTTTTCGTTGATGTAGGTGTCTTTTAAGGAGTCTAGTATATTTTGTAGTACTTTGTAGGGTTGTTTTGGAGTTAGTAGAGTGGTGTATTTTGTAGTGCTTTGTAGAGTTGCTTTGGAGTTAGTAGAGTGGTGTGGCTGGTACTGACGATAGAATGGTGTATTTCGTCGTCATGTCTTGCATCTTACTTTCGTGCAGTTGTATAGGTGGTGAGTTGGTGTACTCATTTTCTAACCTCAGGTAGATAAGGTATCGCTCCGCTCAGCATGCGTGTGTATCCGTCGGTGATCCGTAGCGAATTCCACCTGCGAAGTTGACCTTGTGATCTCTCCGTAAATAGAGTTCAGTGGGTTGGAAGGTGTGTGGCCAATGATCAATGCCCGCGCGTCGGTGAAATCAACAACCCTCGCTTTCGTCAAAGCTGACAGCTTTGGTAAACAGGCCTTTGGGGTTGTTTTGTGTGTGTGTGTGTGTGTGTGTGTGTGTGTGTTGTTGTTGTTTTTTTAGGGGGTCGCATTCGTTTGATATCCGTCATTAACATTCTAAAAGACAATAAGTCATTAGAGTCATCATTGAAAGTAGTTGACGTCTGCACAGCGTTTCCATTGCCCGCGATGTTTGCTGTGCAAATCAATCGTGATTTTCATTGATTAAACACTCGATTCATTGAACACTTACAAGGTCCTGCAAGGATGGGGCCGATGCAAATTCAGTCGAAGTAGATGTTGGTTAAATATGCACGTTCACGCGCGTGCACACATATACACGCACGCGCGCAGATTTACGAGCATGCTTTGTGTCAAAAGACAAAAGAACAGCCGTCTCGGCAGATTGCTTGTGTATTAATTAAGTATACATTCTGCATTTATACTTAACTTCTTACATCTTGTGCCAGAGTAGTTTTTAATATTGTCTTTAGAGCTGGTAAGCATGTCACGACTGGGATAACAGGCCCCTGCAGGTAGGTCACGACCGGGATAATGGGACCCTGTAGGCAGGTCAAGAGCCGGGGTAGCATAAGTTCAAGCAGACGTGACCGGCGTAACACAGGCCCCTGCAGTATGTCGCTACCGACCTTACTGCCGACATCCAAGTCCTTCTCAGGGCGTGATGAAGAGATGAAAGAAGACGAGAAAACAAAAGATGGCAGTACAGACAATGGTGATGTATTCATTGCAGAGGGATTCAAACTAAGACTACAAAAGAAAACATTGGTTTGATGGCAATGACGGAGCAGGTTATTGGAAAGTCGTATGGACTATCAAATTACTACACCTGATGAAGACCTAATTTATTTTTTTTTGTTGATACAGTGCAATGTTTAATCTACCAAAACAACAGACCAACAGATATAGAAGCGCTGATAAACAGAATGTTTGTATTAAGAAAGCATCTCCTGGACCACTACAACCACCTCTCCAAAACTACACTGACACCAAAAACAAAAGAAACGCAAACCTCACCCACACCAAAGAATGACAGAGATCAACACCAACATTGTGTGGACAATACTGCCAAAAAAAGAAAAACAACTCTACACAGACATTGAAATAGAAAAAAAAACTTCACACAGACTCCAACAAAGAGCACATGAAGCAAAAAGAGCCAGACTCCAGCAGGATGAAAATGAAACACAAACAAAAACAGAAGACAACAACCTAAAGAAAAACCACAAAATAGCCAACACGCAGACTAAGACGCCAGAAAGAAAAGAAAAATACATCCAAACAGCAGCACAAAGGAGGGAGACAAAAACAAACAGAGATAGAGGCCGCCGCCATCGTCGAACACGAAAGAGTACAAGTGGCCCCTCCACTCTCACCGCTGCCAGAGTCAACTCCAAGGGCAGCAACAACATCAACAACAACAACAGACAGCCATGAAGGAAAAGCAGCACAACAGGACTCAAAAGCCTAATGACAGCGCCCACCACCACACATCAGAAGACAACAACACCAGAATCAGCAACAAGAACAACAAAAACCACCACAACAACAGCAACACCAACAAAACAACCACCGCCGACAACACTGGCGACGACACAGAGAGCAGCAGTCCTTGCTGTTGGGATATTTCAACCATCCCATTGCTTACATGATCCAACTGTTGCTTGACCACCTATACTGGCCGTCAGCGCCGGCCTTCACACATCCCAACGGATACCGGGGTCAACAACGACGCCAGCGCCAACAACAACAACATCAACACCACCAGTGGGGAGGACAGGGGGTTGAACATCATGGGCGCATGTACACACTTGGTAAAGACTTGGTGCGCTACTGGCCTGGGCTGTGTAAGATCCCCTCTCATCTTTTCACTCTAACATCGAAGGCGATAACAACAACGTCAACCAGAGCTTTAGTCCACGGACTACCTGTCTAAAGCCTGCCTCTGCCAGGCAGACATGAAGAAAACATCAGACGAAAGAACCCCGCTACACAAAGATTCAACAACAGACAGCACGGCATCCATACAACATCACCACAACAACAGCAAAACCCGTCACAATATGGACAGATCAGCAATCAACTGACAACGCAACAGGCACAAAACACAGGGAATTAAAAACTGCAGACCTACACCAAGGAAGAGAAAAAAATAACACCCACTACAGTCGAAACGGAGCATGCATCAAAAAAACGAAAAACAACACCTACTGCACACAACGGCTGCCACCCTCTTCAGAACACAGTGAGAAGACCCCACAGGAATCCACCAAAAACTGAGAATTTCAAGATGAAAAGTTTTCCTACAATTCCTGTGGAGGATAAAGAAGTTAACGTGAAGAAGAAGAAAACACACACACACACACACACACACACACACACACACACAACACTATATTTTTCCTGCTTCACAGTCAGCTGCCACACGCACGCATTCTCTTTTCTCCCTACTTCACATTCAGCTTTGACTCATGCGTTGCGCCATGCGAAAACTGGACTAGCGCTTGAGTAGATTTTTCAAAAATCTTGGATCCCTTCTGTTGAAAGCCCCCCCCCCCCCAACACTGCACGGATAGGAGTAATACGTCACTAAATTTCGACGTTTCTCTCGGTGTGATTCTAACCGTGGGGGAAGAGCAGGAATATTCGATGCTATTTTTGATTTAATATTTTCACAAATTAATATTTATCGTGTCAAAAATTAATATATCACAAATTAATGCATATAACAAAAATAACGTTAATGTTGTATATTACAAATTGTTTAATTGTTTGCCACAGACTGAATTCGTGGCAATAAAATTATTTCTTTGTAAAAGATCTCCGATTTGTCGACATTGCAAAATTTATTACGATCCCCGTCCGCGAAATCAGTTAGGTTGGATGCGAACATCTCCAAATAATCAACCAGGAACCGTGACAGTGTCACCTTAACATACGCGTAGGTGACGGCTTGTTGGTGTCAATGACCAACAACGGAATGTCGCTGCGCGATTTTTTAACACTGACTCGTCAACACTCGTTCTGCGACTTTGGCAGACGCGGAAATCAAGAGACGACCAAGACGCTCTTCTCTCGCTCTGGGTTTGAACTCGACTTTCATTTACTGGGCTCCCCTACCTTCAACTACATACACCTGAGCTGAAGGCCGCCTGGATCCGGTCGTTCTGCGTATCCCCTTGAATAAAGACTGCGTTACACACATTTCGGGCGATCAACCAGCCCACTTTAACTGACGTTGTGACTGCTGATTAAAGCCAAGCTCGTTCTGAGTAAGCAAGCGTTATTCATCTGCGGGGTCGTTTACCGTTCTCCCTGAACTAAAGTTGTTTTGTTTTGTTCTTTTTCCTGCGTAGGCCGGGAACTTTAATAAAAAAAACTGATGTAGCAAAATCCCGTTCATGCCTCGTTGAATTTCTGCTCGGCTGACACCAATGCCAAAAGTAAGCGGCCCGACTTTTAATGAATTGTATAGAAATGGAGCACTAACTCATCTCTCATGGAGCCAGTGTCCTAGCTTTCACCAAGGTAAAACCGACAAGTGAATTTGAGTGGCGGCTTGACAGAGGGAGATAGATAGTTGGACACCTTACTACGGCTAAATTATAATGGACAATCTAACAGGTAAGTGATTCGCTTTAATACCTACATGAGTATTCCTTTTACTGCATATCAGTTTACTAACATTAGGCCAAGGCCGACACGAGTCACATACGTGAAAGAAAAAAGTCGCTTTGTAACACCTTTAAGCGTCTGTCGATCGATATTTGGGGGAGGTCACTCGGGGTTACTTCATAATCATAGTTTGTGGATGTGTTGTGTACGAGACCTGATAATCAGCCAGACACTCATAGTAGGCCTATTTGTACTGAATCTTGATTGTTATTACTCACCAGTGTTATTACTCATCATTGAACAAAGCGTTTGCTGAGTAGGCTACATCGTAAAATTGTTTGACTGATTTTATTGCTGGAGACGAGCGGCCGCCATATATAGTCCCCATCAACTATCCGGCTACTTGTTTCATGCAATTGATTGTGCGAATTGATTGAATGTACGAACTCGATACAAAGAATAGTTTTCACCATAAAGTGGTTACATAAAAAAATTTAATAAATAGCAAACAAAGAGAAAACTGTAGGCCTACAGTGTTAGTGAGTTAGTAACTTTATCTTCAGCGAAACGCGACCTTGACAAGCTACACGGCCGTACTTGGTTTTCAAGCCAACCTATTTTGAACATTTACCACTAAACTGAGTTGTGAGATAGACTTTATATATAATGTTGCTGCTGGAGTCTTAAGCCAGTATGATTAAAGCACAGGTGTCGCAATCAAACTTCTCTAAACAGTACAATGTGTGTGTGGCCGTGACCTTGCTTACCGAAAAAAGCAAAATATACAAGGTACCACTGGTCTTTCTTGTCAATGTTCAGTTTTTAGTGTGCACATGAAACAATTTTACTTTATCGAGAAAAATAGCATGCAGGTCATGACAAAATAGCATGACATTTAAAAAAAATTATTACTATACTTCATATTTCGTATAGTTTATATCTGTGTATATATATATATATATAGTGTGTGTGTGTGTGTGTGTGTGTGTGTGTGTGTGTGTGTGTGTGTGTGTGTGTGTGTGTGTGTGTGAATGTTTCACATAATTCTGCATTTCCATATAGAAGTATGCATGCTTTTAATTTATGCATTTTTGTTGCAAATTTTTATATTGAGCTTTTTTTTTTCAATGCTGAAGTCAAGTAGATGTAGGTTGCTAGTTAAATAACTCACCTAGTCAATTGGCTGATGTGTTAAACTATTAACATTACACACTAACCTTACAAAAATATTATTATCATTATGAAAACAACTAAGGTTATTCTAACAAATGGCTTGATTGTTAATGACTAAATAAGCTTATCTGCCACTGCACTATGGTTGGATAAAAACAGGTACAAGTTTTAAATACGTTTTCAAAGTATAGTATACTAAGTTAGTGTTCATTTTAATTACTTCCATGAAACAAGATAATATCACTTGTTTTTTGAGTTACTAGTGTATGAATTATTGATGCTTGTGACATTTTGTTGGGAGATGGGCAAGATGTTAGTTCTCCACCACCCTGGGCCACAGATGTTAGTTCTCTACCACCCCATCCATGAGCACATCGTTGCATACGTTTCTTGTTAGAATGAGCTACTGCTGCCACTACTTGATGTAATGGTGCTGCCAGTTTTGCAAAGTCCTTGACAAAACGACGATAATACATGTAACTGGCAAACCCTAGAAAAGAGCGCAGTTCTTTTAGCGTCGTAGGTCTAGGCCACAGGCGAACTGCTTTGATCTTGTCTTCATCTGTTGCGATTCCATCAGCCGAAACAGTATGACCAAGATAGCTCACTTTGGACTTGAAAAAGTTACATTTCTCTGGATTTTCTAAATATTGTATTGGTATTAACTATTATAAGGTTTATACATAGGACATAACAAACAACTTCATATAAACAATTTGAAGCACATATGCTAAATAAAACACTACAAACTAATGAATTCATAAACAATATTACAAATTGAAACAAATAAATGCATTACAAAAATATAAATAAATAAACAATATTAAATGTTGCTAAAAAATTATTTTATTTTGTTAAATGCCTTGGTCAGATCAATCATGAATTATGATCTAGTCAGCCATTGATACATTAAAAATTTGACTACAGAATCTGGAGACAATGACTTTTAGAATGTACTGATAAGACTATAAATATAATGTAAAAAATATGCCAATACTAATCAAACACTTGTGTGCATGCACACATGCAGACCCTCAAAAACAAATATCAAAACAAACTAAACATTCACTATTCTTGTTGTTTGAGATTACATTTTGCATAGAGTTTAATTCAGATTTTAAAGTTAATGTTTGACCAGTGTTCATGTTTTACTTACTTTCATCTCTCCACGTTCATTTATAATTAATTATATAATAATAATTTGAATGGGAACAAAATCATTGTTAAATACTATATTTATTGTGATCCTTGTTAGTCTAGCTCATATGCAGCTCTTTTTAAAAGCAGTCAGAAAATTCAGAACACCATAATGTAATGTACATGCCACACAACTCTGAGTCATAGATAGATAGCTACCATCACTTATGCCACTGTCTTGAGTCAAGCCAGAGCACTTTGTCAGGTTCACAGTAATTAAAAAAAGTTGGTGTGCTCATTGCTGGCTTGTGATGTCATGTTTCTGAGTGTACTGTATTTGAAACTGTAAGGTGGGATGGGGGTGCTCTTAGTCTTACTCTTAGTCTTACTCATGAGTTGCAACTAGATGTAATTAGTTCAATATTAGGAGATTATGGAGTTATAAAGCATTTGGTATCATTGTATATATATATTCTTTTATTTGTTGTTGTTATCTATGAATAATTTTGTTAGCTAGAGAGCATGTTTCAAACATTTATATGTGTGAACTTATATGCACATAATGCATACATTACTCTTTAAAATTAATAAAATTCGTCCTTTTTTTTAAAATTAGCTTTCTTTGGCTTGTACTGTAGAAGTGTACAAGTTGTGTGTGTTTCTCTGCTCTTTAAAAACCTTTTATTTCACTTTCTTTGGCTTTGGCTTTAATGAGTCACTCTAGCAGTTGCCAAAATGCCAGCTAAAGCGGACAAGAGGTATAAAGGTTGGGTGTATTTCTCTGCTCTTTAATAACTTTAATTTAGCTTTCTTTGTTTTGTATTGTAGGGTTATATAAGTAGGTATGTTTCTTGGTATTTAAATACAATCTTGTTAAGCTTTTTTGGCTTGTAGAATGACAAGGGTACTTATTCCTTTTCTTTGGACACTGCCAGTTAGGAGAATGGACCATTGTGCCTTACTACTTCTCTGGTTTATAAATTTTACTTCATACTGCTGCTTTAATTTTTGTGTGTAAAATTTTACTTTGTACTACTGCTTTAATTTGTGTATGTAAAATGTTGCTGGTACTTTAATTTGTGTGTATAAAATTTTACTTCATATTTTGGTACTTTATGTATGTACAATTTTACTCAATGTTGCTGGTACTTTAATTTGAGTAGATAAAACAAAAATACAATAATGCATTTTTTTTAACTGTACACAGACCTTCTCTTAGTTACAATTTAATGTTTTGTATTTATAAATGGAAGTAGGTAGTATTTGTGCCAATCATGAATTTATGGCGATAATTTTTATTTATTTAGTTAGTTCACTTGTAATTTCTTTATAGTGGTGTCTATTGTTAAGTGGTATCAGTCTAATTTACAGATTGAGTTATCTTTAAAAGCCAGTTAATTTTCATCCCATTATTTTGAAGTACTTCTTTAGTAATTTTATTCACCAATCATTCTTTATTCATGGTATTCATCATTCCATTCATTGTTTACCAATCTTTATTAATTTTTTTATCATGCCATCCTTTGTTCACCAATCATTCTTTATCCATGCATTTATCTTTCCATCCATTGTTCACCATTCATTCTTTATTAGTTTGTTTAATCATACCATCCATTATCCACCACTCATTTATTCATCATTCCATCTATTGTTCACCATTCATTCTTTATTCATCATTCCTTCCTTCCCTTCTTCACCACTCATTCTTTATTATTCCATCCATTGTTAACTACTCATTGTTCATAACTCACTTTTTTAATCTTTATTTCATCCATCATTCACCACACATTCTTCATTATTTCATCCATTGTTTACCACCTGTTCTTTATTTATCATCTCATCCATTGTTCACCCCTCATTCAGTATTCATCAATTCATTCATTGTTCTCCATTCATTCCTTATTTATCACTCATTCCATCTACTCTTCACCACTCATTCTTTATTCATTTATTCATCAATTCATCCATTGTTCAACATTCACTCTTTATTTATCACTCATTCCATCCATTCCTCACCACTCATTCTTTATTCATTTATTTATCACTTCATCCATTGTTCCAGACTCAGATGGTGCTAGTATTAGCAGTCATGCTCATGAAAGTGTGGAATCTACTTCTGGCATTGCCAGCGAGTCCTTCAGGATAGAATCAGAGGTGCCTGACCACAATGATTTAGCTGGTGGAAGAACTTTAACTGGAAATGCAGACTTCAGAACTTTTCCAGATATTGAAACACAGGGTGATAACTTGAATGATTCAATCAAAGGAAGCCTAGCATTTGACTATCTTCCTGGCGTCAACAGAACACAGGATTATTCTAGCATGAATGATTCATTCGACAGCATCCTGGCACATAAGGACAGAGAAAATCGTAATAACTTTAACAACCGGTTGCAAGGATTGGACAATGAGGCCTATGATGGTGATGCTGAAACAGACATAAGTCATGTGTATCAAGTTAGCCCTGTAGAAGAGTTTCCTGAGAAGAGGAGAAAAGAGAATAGTGTTCCCTTACCAATAAGGTGATTATGCACACTGTTTTCTTATTAAAGACACAAACCTTTTGGCACCACCTTTAAATTTTATGTACCATTTTAAAAAACAGTATTTGTTGTTTTTCCGAAGACACTACCCCTGAAGGTTTCTTGTGATACTGATAGTTCAATAGACTTTCCTAGTGATAATGAAAATTTTGATAGTAATTTGTCGGCTATATTTTTTTCATCCATTATTGACACTAAAATCTGTCCGTGTAGAAAAACACTATGTCCATGTAGAAAACACTACCAACAAGTGACTCACTGCAACATTATCTGAACAATCTAAAATCATATAATATTAAATAGGTTTTCAATTTGTTTTGAAATAATGTATCTATTTTTAGTCTGGTGTGTTTGGCAGCATAGTAGCCAATAACTTTTCAGTCATGCTTGGTGTACACCATCTATATTGTGTCTACCACTGGTCGCATGTTAATCCATGAACTTTTTAATTATATTCTTTGTACACCACCCAGATTCTGTCTAGCTCTGGTGTCGCATGTTAATCCATGAACTTTTCAATCATACTCTTTGTACACCACCCAGATTGTGTCTAGCACTGGCAGCTAAGTGTTAAATCACTGTACATCTATATATCTGCTATCTTATCTCTCAGTTTAGCACATGGCAACCCAGTAAAATTTTCTTCCTAAATTAATATTGTACTATATTTGTGGAAACCACTTTCTAAAACAGTGTTACTGATATCTCTTGCTAAATTAATGTTATTCTGTGTCCTGTTAAACCACTTTCAGAAAAAGTATGACTACTTTTTTTATGTCAGTGTTTTTATATAACATATGACTAGCTTTAATTGTCACCAGTCTATTTATTGGTTTAAATACAAATTAGAAACCAGTTATCTTTCTTGTTGAATGGCTAACCAAAGGCTGCATTGAGTCATTGTTGTGTAAACAAATCACTCTCTCTGTATGTATGTATATCAATGTTATACTGAAGATATTGTATTCCTAATTTAATATTATCATAAATCCACAATGAAGGTGTGTGTGTGTGTGTGTGTGTGTGTGTGTGTGTGTGTGTGTGTGTGTGTGTGTGTGTGTGTGTGTGTGTGTGTGTTATGGAACAAGAGAATGAGTTATAAATAACAGGTATAAATTGTGTTAATCAGTTTACTGTTAGGACCTGTAACATAATGCTTTACCAGGGTTTATATACATCAGTGTGTGTGTGTGTGTGTGTGTGTGCATGCTTGCAATTGTATATTTGTGCATGCATATTTGGTATCCATGGAAACAGCACAGGGAACACCAAGTACCAGAAGAATCCATCAGTAGAACGACGAAAAGGACCACATCTTCCACCTGGACCCTATGATCCCCAAGTTGGTGTATACATCACACCACCAATAACAGTATGTTACTATTTTAGTTGTATATTAACTCTTTCAATGCTTAGAACAAATCCTCTTCAGCAGTGAAAATAAAACAGTTGTTGATAATTATATGGCAGTCATATTTTTTCATTATTTTGTACTTTTGAGCTAATTAAAACACAAAGCTCTCAGCAGTAAAATTCATACTGTTTAAAAACTCCTTTGCATAGGAAGGGTTAAAAACCACTAAAGTCAGATGTGAATGAACTTAGAAGAAATGCTAATATACTTCAATTTAACATTTTAAGTTCTGTTTACCTTTCGGGGGCTCTTTCTTTATATTATGGAGGGTGCAATGGCTCAGACTTTTGCCAATGTCTCACATTGGCTAACAAGCTATTTAAGACTTTGTGATGCAAATCAAAACAGAGAGTATCAGCGTATCAACAGATTCAGAAAATTGTTCAGTTAAGTCTTTTTACTCCATTGTAGTGTCATGCATCTTGGCAACTAATCACTGGATTATGGAATTAAACTGCTCTGGCTTGACATAGAATATGAGTCATTCTAGAAAAGCATAGCACATCAAATTCAGTTTACCAGTCTGTCCATAAATAGAATAGATAAGCAGAATAGATATTTACTTGTCTGACTGAGGTTTTGCCTGACTGAAAATGTAGACTTTCAGGTAGCTAGTCAAAGCTTCACCTCAAGAACTCTCCACTATGGACTAACGAGCTTAAAAATATAAATAAAAGCATGCAGAAATAACATTCCACCCACACTCTCATCTTCCTGCAGTCGAAGACAACAATTCACCAAGGGATTCAGTTGTATGAACATGTAAAGATGGTTTCATTCTTTTTGTTTTTGTTCATCCAAATCGTGCTAAGGCTATGCTTGTATATTTTCATCTTTTGCCAGAGGTGACAGAAAAGAAGATAAAAAACCCCCAACCTAACATACTCTTTAGTCCCGATGGTTGCTAGAATTGCACTACCTCAAAATACAGTTTCAGACAAAATATTATTTTTACCTGTCTCACTGGACTGGATTGTCATGCTTTCTAAATGTCTGACAGTTATATCATCTGTTCTAGACAGTTGTATGCGATCCACCCTGACTTTAAACAATTTTAACATGCTAATTAACTTATAAACATGGATGATTGAAGTTTTTTTGTTTCACATAGTTTCCATGTGACACAAGTAACTTTTTTCAGGTCTGATACCTTCATTGATTCTGTCTGATTGCTACTACACATAATTCTTTTTCAGTGAACATTTAAATTAACTGTCATCTTGAGATAAGTTGTTCATACATTAAGAGAATTACACATTTCATTGTTCTTTTGTCATTGTAATTAGTTAATGTATCTTTCTGTTAAATGATATTTAGTAGAAACAATTTTTATAATTGTTTATATTTTGTATATCTATCATGCACTTGCAGTTTTATGTTTCATTAATTTCCATTTGCATGCTTAGTCATCTTGCTGTCTGATTTTTGAAATCTTTAAATGATTTGAGTATTTGATGCATTTGTACATGTAGTTGCATATATTTGTAATAACTGCTATTCTCTTTCACTGCTTGTTCTTTGGTACAGAAATCACCACAAGCCTCATCAACATCTACAAATGTGCGCAAGAGAATCCCACGTCCACCCAGCAAAGGACTTATGCGGTTTGCATATGCCTGGTCATGCATCACTTGCCTCCTGGGGTCCTTTTTTTGTGCTATTCCAGCTCTGCGCTACACGCTGACTGTGAGAATACATTTTTTTTTTATCTTAGTTTGTTTAGATTTGTTCAGTGTACTATTCCATTAGAGAAGTTAAAACAGTGATTAGCTGAAATAAATTTGCCTTTAAATTTAATATATTGGCAATTATCAAAATTATAAACCCTAACCTATAACAACAGCAACACCAGCATCAGCCTTGCTGCTATAAAAATAATTCCCATGGTTAATCACCATTGGAGTTTTTCTAGTGGATGTAAGGGGAAATGTCAGGCCAAGTTTATACCCCTTTATTGCAACCATGTAGAGAAACATCTGAGCATCCCAGCATGCAGGTAGCCAATGAGTGACAACAGTCAATCAACCATTCCATATCTTCTGTTAAAACTGGCTATGAAGGTCTGATCGAATATCATGCCGTATTTCTTAAACTTTTATCACCAGAGAGAACTCCAGCCATTTCTGTGCTTTAATTTCTCCCTTGGTCTTAATGCCCAAAATTGATGACATTCAACAGAAATTGATATTTCAGTCAACTAAATGTTATTGAAAAATCTTCATAATTTAATGGGGATTTTGTGTGTGTTTGCTTGTTTTGAGGCATATTTTATAAAGAATTTGTTCTTTTTAGAATGACTGTTCTAAAGTTGTCTCCCTTTACTTATTTAAAACTTGCTTATGGTGGTTGTTTTGTGTATTTTACTTTTCATTTACCCAGAACAGCTTATACTTGATGGTGAATTAACTAGAAAGAATATAAATGCAATAAAGTAAAAGGTTTGATTTCATTAAAAATAAAATATCAATGAAACAATGGACAAATAAATAATGGAATAAAACCCACAGATATCCAGTCCTGTTTGGTTGCTAATTAAAAGGAAAGAAGAAAATCTTATCTTTTTCTTCTTCTGCCATTGTGTTCCAATCAATTACTGTCTTTGTTCCAGGCAAGCGAGTCAAAGAAGATTGGAGACTTCAACAGTGCACATTCCTATATGAAGAAAGTAATAATTCTGTGTGTGGTGGCTACAGTGGTGGCTGTGACTGGTTGGACATTAATAATATTGTATCTCACTGGACATTTAGGATAAAAAATGTATATTGTATCTCACAGTCACTGGAAATCTGCAAGGATAAAAAGTGTATATTGTATCTCACTGTCATTGGATATCTGGGATAAAAAAAATATATATTGTGTCTTGCAGCCACTGAATATCTGGGATAAAAATGTATATTTTTATCTTGTAGTTACTGGATATGTGGAATTTAAATGTATATTTATCTTACAGTCACTGGATATCTGGAATTAAAATGTATATTATATCTTGCAATCACTGGATATCTGGGATAAAAATGTATTTTTATCTTGCAGTCACTGGATATTTGGGATAAAAATGTATTTTTATCTTGCAATCACTGGATATCTGGGATAAAAATGTATTTTTTTCTTGCAGTCACTGGATATTTGGGATAAAAATGTATTTTTATCTTGCAATCACTGGATATCTGGGATAAAATGTATTTTTATCTTGGAATCACTGGATATCTGGGATAAAATGTATTTTTATCTTGCAATCACTGGATATCTGGGATAAAAATGTATTTTTATCTTGCAATCACTGGATATCTGGGATAAAAATGTATTTTTATCTTGCAGTCACTGGATATTTGGGATAAAAATGTATTTTTATCTTGCAGTCACTGGATATTTAGGATAAAATTGTTTGTTTTTTTCTTACTGGGATCTGGGATTTTATAATGAAAAGCTTTGATGAGAGAGAGGTTATTGCCCTGCACTATTGGGTAAATTTATGATTTACATTCTATTATTAAAGGTAGTGGGATAGAAGGGTGTGTGTATGTTTGTTTGTTTGTTTGTGTGTGTGTGTGAGTGAGAGAGAGAGAGAGAGAGAGATACAGTTCGCAGTGTTGCATCAAGAAATCTTGAATCAAGTATATTACATTTCCTGAAAAGCATAATCCATTTCAACCCACTTCTCAATAGGGGTTTCAGGACTGTGTGTGGGTTGTTTTATTGTTGAAAGGCTAAAGTATTTAATGTAATATGTTTTAATGAATTCTTTCTTCCTTCATGTCATTCAAAGATCATGTTGGAGATTATGTCACAATAAGTGATATAAGTACAGGTAATTAACTCAATCTGCATGAGAGATGTAAGGGAGATTGAACCCTTGACAATTTCTTCCCTCCATTGTTATGTTATGACTAATAATAATATGTTTACAGAGCAAAGCTATATGAAAAATATATTTATTGGGATTAGAAATCCCTTGCATTAAATGCAAAAATTAAAATTAAAATAATAACACAATGACTGGTAGAATGTATTGAAATGCAACAAACCAATGGCAGCACATGTTGCAACAAAACAACCACAATACACATAGCAACAAACCAATAACAGTACATTTAGCATACATAAGATTTTGCCAGGAATACTAAGAGGCTACAAATAAGTATTTTATTAGCACATTTGATGTACTAGTAAAACAATACCACTGTATAAACTTTCTTTCGATTTATTTTCAGTGTAATGTTTTAATTAGTCTGTTGCTAGATTCTGTAAATTCACGCAATTTCCTGGATAAATAAATTTAGGCACTGACTGAATTCCAGAGTCCTCGCACCCCAGACAAAATTAATGAACTTATCAAGGTGGATCAGCCATGAGAGCATTAAAAATTGAAATATTTATTAGTATATGCATATTAACTGATGAAAAAGACTTTTCTTTTAAAACAAAGAAGGTGTGTGTGTGTGTGTGTGTGTGTGTGTGTGTGTGTGTGTGTGTGTGTGTGTGTGTGTGTGTAGAACTACATAAGTAACATCAAATTTCAGAAAGTGTTCAAATACAGCTAAATATCTTTGTTTTATGGTGCATGTTAATCTATAGTGTTAACTTCTTTCAGAACTGTTGTCAGTTTTACTATTTGCATCTTAGACATTTGTGGTTAATTTATTTCAAATGAGAAATTTTGTATCTCTTATTTCTTGGAGAAATTATTTTTCTCTCATTTAAACTCTTTCAAACATGAAAGGAAAATACTGTAAAGTTAAGCTCTGAGATTATTTAAGTTTTCTTAATTCTTTTATGATTACATTAGTCAGGCTTTATGTTTTTCTGTATTTCCTATTCATGTTTTTGAAGTTTTGGATAATTGTGTTTAATAACAATTCTATTAATTATTGTTTAAGTAAATACTTTTTATATTAAAATATATTTGCTTGATGCATGTCTGCCTCTTAAAATACTTCATTTATATTCTCTCCTTCTGACCAGTCTCATAAACAATCATGAAATTGTTGTTGGTTGCTTTAGTATACATACCAGCATTTTAAATTGTGCTGTAACACCTTTTATTGTATGTTCATATTTTATGGTATTAATATGTGCACACGTTTTGTAGTCTTGTTTAAAATTGATATGTGTATATGTGGTCTGAGTGAGTATATGTGAAATGATACTTTCAAATGTGATTGCATGCAGAGACAGTCATGCTTGATTTTTAGAGGTGATAAAATACATATCAAGAAATTAGTCTTTTCCAGTTGTCGGAGTGACTGTTTTATCCTTAAAAACATTCAAAGTCTTACTTTTTTCAATCATTACATCCATAGCACATGTATAACCACACTCTTTTGTACATATTTTTTTTACTATTTCACAATTACATTTGTTAAATAATAATTTATGGTATTTTCAAAATACAGAAGCAATTGCACAATATAAGGTATTTCTGTTATTTTATTCAGAAAGTTAAAAGGTTTTATATGTGTTTAGTAATAAATGCTATAACACACACATCTAACCATTATACCCACTCATACATAGACAGGCATGCACTCTTATATATCCAAATACTTTTTAAACTGGCTTTTATGAATTCAAAATATTTGTTTTGACTGCTAGCCATTAAATTATAACATGTTTAATTGTAGTCCTTTTAATTGCTATTAATAGTTTGATTAATTGTCATGTTCAAACTAAAAGTACTATGTTAGACTTCAATAGAAACCTGTAGCCATTCAAGGGTATTGAAAATAATTCCACATATCTCCAGAAATCAAGGAATGTATTTCAACATAAAATATTCCACTTATACATCAATAAAATTTTTGAAATGATGCCAAAATGTAATGAGTAACAAAGGACAAACACATTAACAGCAGATAAAAAAATGACAACTGTATTAACAACAAACAAAAACTGAGAAATTCATTAATAACAGACATAAACTGACAAATGCGTTAACAACAAACATAATCTGAGAAATGTACTGAGCCAAGACAAAATCTGACAAATGCATTAACAACAGACAAAAACTGGCAATTGTACTGACAGCAGAAAAAATTGACAAATGCAAAACACAGACAAAAACTGATGAATCCAAAACAACACAGACAAAAACTGATGACTCCAAATCAACATAAAAACTGACGAATCCAAATCAACACAGACAAAAACTGATGAATCCATAACAACACACACAAAATCTGATGAATCCAAAACAACACACACAAAATCTGATGAATCCAAAACAACATAGACACTACTCATTAATAGCAGTAAAAATAAAAGACAACTGAGAACTACTACAAAATTAATAGACAAAAACTGAAAAATACATTATAAATCAATCAGACAACACAAACTGTAAATGGAAGAGATCGACAAGGAAGAATTGTTAAGGAAGTAGAGCTATTTAGTGCACAGCTGGTTTTACTTCTTTGCTTAATCAACACACATGCACTTTAATACTTCTTTGACTGAAACAAGAGAGAGAGAGTCCCATATTCAATGCAGAATGGATGTCTTGAGGAACCATGAGTCTTACAATCAACCTGTTGGAGATAAGTGAGGGTAAGAGTTCAAAAGGATTATTAGTGATATGAAACACTTAATGAATGTAATATACATATTGTCTGGCTTCACAACTACCTAGCAACATTTCTCTTCCAGGAAACAAGCACAAATATTTTGTCAACTGTTATTTTTTTACTAAGCACCATGAACAACTTCGCAAATCCTCTCTACAACTGTTATCTTTGAAGTATATTTAAATATGTTTGTCTCCATAAGTTTCAGGGAAAAGCTACTCCAAAGTACTCATGGCCAGGGGAATTGAAGCACTTGTAGGAGCACAGCAAAGCTCGAATTGGGATCTTTCCAGACATGTTGGTGATGTATAATTCCTGCAGATGTGAAATGTAAGAAAAAATTATTAAAAATGAGAAAACAAATGAATAATAGAACAGATACACACAAAACTGGAAAAGACTGTGTGAAGTTTATTGAAAACTAAATAATGCAACTCCAAAATAATCTATGAATCTCATGATATTTTACAAGGCATCTGGATTATATGCCCCCTTTTAATTAAACAAATAAACTTTGCCCCCTTCCTGAACATCACCTTGGCTTTAGTGAACAATAAACAAAATTAAAAATGTTGCAATGTTTAGCCTGTATATACTGTTAGGAAACCATTGCTTAGAAGAATTTGGAGACACACCTTGGCATCAAGAAAATGCACACACTCCAGCCATGTATTAAGGAAAGGTTCTCCACACACGGCACACTTGCTGGACTGGGCCAGCATGTTTCGAAGCTGTGGGTAGTGGCGGATCAATTGACGCAGGTTTGAAAACCTGTTATGTAATAAAATAAAATAATCATAATAATAAATTTAAAGATTAATTTTAAAAGAAAGATATGTTAGTTTGACTAAATTAAATGACAAATAATTCAAACCACTTGATAGTATAAATATATAATAGATAAGCAATACATTTGCATATCTACATGTCGGTTAACAGATGTGAGTGTTTAGAGTTAGTTAGGTTTTTGTTGTGGTTGCCTAGGTATATCATACTTTGCCATTGTATTTTGTTTCACAGTTAGTTTTTGTAACACAATTCAACAAAAAATATGTGATAGATCTCACTTATGCACAAAGATTTAGCAAAGTTACTTGCCTGTCACGGAGTGCTTTCATGACATACCGAGCCACTATTTCCTGCAATAAAAAACAAACAAATGTGTTTTGTAAGATGATGTGGGGTTTTTTTTAAAACATTTTTCTAAAAATTACTGCCTATTTAAATACATTATTCATGTACATAGATCATATTTATTTTTTCAGCAACAGCCAATTTAACTTTAAAAGAATTAAAATAGATTCTCTATAGATATTTGTACTCTTTATCTATTAATAAGGGAAATAACTCATATTGGACATGTTGATTGCTAAATGATGGTGTACAGTTCACTTGAAATTTATTTTATGTAAAAGATACAGTCCTATGTGTTGCAAAATGTATTTTTTTGCAATAATTTTGAGATATTTAGCATTGTAAAGAACATCTTTCAGTAATTCACAATTATTTGCCTATACATTTCTGTCCAAAAGGTATTGATTTTATAGAAAATTACAGTCTATCAGGGCATATGATAGTGTTTTCTTTATTTTCCTTGACAGTCAGCCCTGCTGATTTCTGGATATTGTCTATTTTCTTGCAGAGCAAATGCACAACTTACAGAATATCTTCACAGTTGTATGTCAAACTTTCAACAGAAACATAAGTACAAGCAAACATAATCTGCACTCTCTCTCCAAACTTGTCAGTGACACAACATTTAACAGATGAATTGCCAAAGTTGATTTTGTAGGGCTACATATTGCCATTAATTAATATTTACACATGTACATATATACCACAGTTTACATATTACTGCTTTAATTTAAAATGAAATGTTGACTTAAGGATTGTTTGCCCAGCTCACTTTTAGAGCTAGAACTTCCTCTTCCTGTAGTGAATACACTGGCATGTGAACCAAGAGAGGGTTTCCTTCACAGTGCAGCTCCTTCAGAGGTAGGATGGATAGCTAAACATTAATAGAAGAATAAATATGTTTCAAGAGGTAGGATGGATAGCTAAACATTAATAGAAGAATAAATATGTTTCAGAGAAGAGAACAGCCATTTAGTATTGAGAAATATCATGCATCATTCACTCCTGTGCTAAAATTGGTAATAAAGCAGTCTTGCAGTAAGGAATAATCTTATACAAAATTAATTCCTGTGCTAATCTTGGTAGCCAAGCAGTACTGAATAATCTTAAACAACAATCATTCCTGTGCTATTCTTGGTAGTCAAGCAGTACTGAATAATCTTAAACAACAATCATTCCTGTGCTAATCTTGGTAGTCAAGCAGTACTGAATAATCTTAAACAACAATAATTCCTCTGCTAAGCTTGGTAATCGAGCAGTAATGCAATAAGAAATGATCTTAGATAATTCATTTGTTATTATTAAACTTGGTAATTGAACAATAATGCAATGCGAATAATTTTAGTTTACTTTCTTTGCTATCTTTGGTAATGTTTCTTATGTACTGAATTAAATGCAAGACAAGCTTTTAAAGGCACAGTACTTGCCTACACTGGACATCATATTACAAAATATATTCAATAAATTACTTGCCTGACAATCCTTATTATACTGTTAAATGTCATGTTATCAGCATTAAGTAGAAAATTCAATGATTAAACTTTTATATTGTATTCTCAAAATAGTTTCTTATTTCTGAACAATATGGTGATCAAAAGCTACCTTAGGTATTCTTAAGCATTAAAAATAAAATGTTTTTAATTCAATTTTACTGTCCATAAATTGAGTCTAGAAAAGAAAAACAATTAAATGTAATGATGTCACTTCTATAATGACATACTGAAAAAGAGTACAGGTAAAGAAATATAGGCACATTACTGCAGAGATGTTACAATGAACAGAGTAGATACAATTCCACTAGCACAGATTATTCAATGTAAAAAAGATGTAAAATTGAACTCTTTCACTTTTCAGACATGAATATTATGTGCAGCTCATGTGAATAAATGAAGTATGCAGCAGTTAATGTCATGATTCATATGCAAATATCTTCATTAGCAAACTCTAAATACTGATTAGAGATGACTGGTGTTCAGAAATTAAAAAAAAAAACATTAAAATTTCACTCCCAGTGGTTTAAGATTAAGTCTTGGGACATGATTAAAGTTAGTTTATATTTTGTATCTATAATATCTTAAATTGTAAACATAATTTTTGTAAGATAGCATTCAACTCAAAATAGTTCCCAATTTAAGGAATATAGGTCAAAACTTTTCCTTTATATTACTATAGTATCATTACTCCAATATAATAACAGTGATTGCTCAGAGAAGGAAAGACATGTCATTATGTCGATTTGGTCATATTGGCACAGAAGGATGGAATTTTACAGATTTAAACAACAGCATATAGATTAGCATAAGAATCAGAAAATTTAAAAAAATATATTTGGTTCAACCAAACTTTTAGCTTGCTAAATGTAACGCTAGAGTTATTACATGTGAATGTACCTTTAAACTTGTCAAATTTATATACAAAAAATACATTTTGACAATCCAAAGTATCATTTGACAAGCTAACAGCTCCATTTAGCAAGTTAAATGATGCATTTGGCTAGCTAAGAGTCCAAACTTGGATTGTGGCCCAAACCACCAACATAGGTGGAGGCTCCCCCCTATCTAACCAGGATTACAAGGGTGACAGTTACTTAAATCAGTGGTTCCCAATCTTTTTACATCTAAGGACCACTTTTCCAACTTCATATTTACTGGATAATACAGCTGTGGACCACCTGATAATGTACCACAGACCACATACAGGTTGGGAGACACTGATTTAAATCACAAGCAGGCATCATGTTTTGAGAGAAACCCATTAGTGTTTCAAGATAAAGAGAACACAGCTTACTTACCTTTATCCATTTTCTCAAAACCTAAGCACTGGTTGTACTACTTTAATTTTAAAACTACTATGTGATCACTTATAAAAGACTGAGAAGAAAATTATTAATTAGTTAATTCTGACAATTCATTTTGCAAATCAACAAAATAATATTTCCAGAGATCAAGAAATCAACAGTAATACCATGGACTGACTAGGAAAAATAAAATGACTGATATGCTTAACACCTATTGTCATCATGTGCTGATTCTGCAGATGGAAAAGAAAAACATGTACAAATAATATATCTTGCATTAAACAAAATAAATACATTCTTAAGGTGCTACAGAGCAATGAAAAGAGCTAACATAATCTTGGCCATAACAAATTAAGATATTTATTACTGTTCTACCTCTGTAGGAAATATGCGCAGTTCATTTCCAGCAACATCAATAAATTGTAGCCGGAAACATTTTGAGATTCCCTGGAATTAAAATAAAAAACAGATGATTTTTTTTTAAATACAGAAGAAAGGTGATTCTTTTTTCATATAAAGACAAGTGATTCTTTTTTTTTTTAGAGAGAAGACAGGTGATTTTTATTATATGGCAAACAGTAGATTTTTTAAATATTGAAGAAAGATGTGTTTTTTAAAATAATGAAAACAGGTGATCTTTTATAGAGAAGACATGATTTTTTAAATACAGAAATAGGAGAATTTTTAATATTGAAGATAAATTACTTTTATTAATAAAGTGGACAGGTGACTTTTTATAAAGAAGACATGATTTTCTTTAATACAGAAAATAGGAGATTTTTTTAGATTGAAGATAAATTATTTTTATTAATAGAGTGGACAGATGACCTTTTATAGAGAAGACATGATTTTTTTTATACAGAAGACAGGTTATTTTATTTTAAGTAACTTTTCTTTTTTTTTCATTTTCTCTAAGCAATGCTGTCAAAAATTAAATTTTTCTATTGTTTGTATATAGTAGTTAAATATACTGCTTTTTCTGAACAATAAAAGATTGCAGAATCAATGATTGTTTTTTTGTCAAATTTATTTGGTAACATTTTGAGTGATAAGAAGGCGGTGTTGATAAGCCATTCTGGTGTGCACTATCCCACAAACATCACTGATTACATGGAAGAGAAAAATACAAGTGAAGCAAATGAATAGACTTTAAAACATTTTCTAAGTGGTACATTAAAATTTACCATTTGTTTGTATTATCCTTACTTACATTCTAATTGCTAAATGACAACTGTTACAGGACACTTATACTTGAACAAACCCATTTATTAAAATCATAATTTTAAACTCTTCATTTCATGAAAAGGAAACAAATACCTTAAACTAAAATTAGTCCCATAGAAACACTCAAGAGCATACATACACACTCATGAATATATACAAAGACATACACATGCACAAACGTTTATACATACAAATTAGAGCAAATCTACTTCACATACACTGGAGACATTCTCCATAAAGAAGAGAACTATAACAAACATGCACCATGCTGAAAAGAGCTAGGTGATACACAAGCAAAACATATTCTCTAATTCACTACAAATTGAAACACTAATAACACATGTATGCATAATTACATACATACACATGCATAAAAGTAGCATCAGTCTCTAAACAGCTATACAGTGGTATGCACACACACACATTACAGTATGTCTAACAGCTACACAGTGACATCCATATGCAATAGAGTAAGTGGGTCAAACAGCTACACAGTGACATCCATATACAATAGAGTAAGTGGGTCAAACAGCTACACAGTGATATCCATATACAATAGAGTAAGTGGGTCAAACGGCTACACAGTGACATCCACATACAATACAGTAGGTGGGTCTAGTAGCTACACAGTGACATCCACAAACAATACAGTAAGTGGGTCTAGTAGCTACACAGTGACATCCACATACAATACAGTAGGTGGGTCTAGTAGCTACACAGTGACATCCACATACAATACAGTAGGTGGGTCTAACAAGTACATAGTGATATCCTTATACATTACAGTAGCCATTTTTAAGTACATAGTGACATCCATATACATTACAGTAGCCATTTTTAAGTACATAGTGACATCCACATACAATACAGTAGGTGTGTCTAACATCTACACAGACATCCATGTACAGTAGGTGTGTCTAACAAGTACAAAATGACATCCACACACAATATAATAGATCTGGCTAACAGCTACACAACAACATCTACATACAATACAGTAGGTCTGTCATGACATCCACACACAATATGATAGATCTGGCTAACAGCTACACTGTGACATCCATATACAGTACAGTAGGTCTGTCTAACAAGTACACAATGACATCCACACACAACACAGTAGGTCTGTCTAACAGGTGATAAAGCCACTAAATACATATGCATGAAAACCACCACGAAATGCAGCACACACCCCATAATCATGCACATTGACACAATATGTACAACACACCTCTGGCAATTCCCTGATCTTATTCTTCTGAAGATACAATTTTTCCAGTCCTTTTAGGTAACCAAACTCCAGTGGTAAGGATTTAAGCATGTTTCCAGCAGCATGAAACTCTTGTAGTGTAGTAAGGGCACAGAATTCCACGGGGAGCTCTTCTAACTGATTGTAATCGATGCTAAGAAACTTAATACTTCTCAGGCTGAAAAAAACATTAGAATTCACTGTATTGCTCTGTTTTATTATTTTCTATTTATAAGCACATCCAAATACACACATACACACACACACACACACACACACACACACACACAGACACACACAGACACACACATACAGACACATGATGTATTAATTCAATGACAGAACAATTCTAATAAATACTAATAAAGTATTCATACTTCATACTTTCAATAAAGGATCATCCATGCAGCAGTCTGTCATTGAAGGAACATTATTGCCTATAAATACATAAGGAAAGTTGTTTGAGAGTTTTTTGTTTGTTTGTTTTAAAGACTGACAGCAATATGGTTTTGTGTGATTGTGCTCATGTAAAGTAAATTTTAAAAATATTTTCATTTACTTACCTGACAAAATGTAATACAAGCACATGCAGAGAAATTAGTGGTTCATATCATTCTTCATTGTTAGTGGAATCTGTGTATTGTCTATACTCTATACTACCATTTTATAAAAAAATTGTGTGTGTGTGTGAGTGTGTGTGTGTGATTACCACTTATATATTACACTGATTTTTTTAATAATTACATCATTCATATATAGTTTTACATGTACCCCACAATGGCTGTCATGGAATCGGGCAAATTATGCCTGTCTTATTTACTAAAGTTTTATCTTCAATCATTTATTAAGCTCCTTGATGTTTTCATTTTTTGTGTTATACATTTCTCTAGACTGTTGATGTGTGAGTTGCCAAAGGACCCTCCCACCAACTGATGATATAGATAAGTGGGCATCTGACAGACTCTGAGATAAGAAATTTGTGTTACGATCCATATAAACAATCAAAGACAGAATAGGTGGCCCGAATGACCTTTGTATTTATATGTACTGATTATGGATTCACTATTTTGTTGAATATTAAATTTTTATATTTTTTACCATAATAATGGAGATTGACTAATTATAAGGAAGAGAAAGACTGAAAGAGAATTGGGCTGGGGGCAGAGCCAGTATGAATGATTTGTATGTGTAATTAGTTGTTATTAGGATAATGTGCCCAATTCACACAATAATTACACAATTATCACACACAATTACACAGATTCATCTGTAACTGTAATTAATATCTAAACCAAGAGAATTAATTGAGGAGACAGAAGGGTGAGTCTGGCAACCAGTCTGTCATCAGCATAGTTGTAACACTAAAATTAACAATCTTTAAATCCTCATGCTGAGACAGGGTCTTTAAACAAATGCTGGAATGTAACAATGGCATTATTGTATCATAAGATGAACTTCAGCATATTTAAACAAATAGATCTTTGCATATTTGTCAAAGATAATATCAATTTCTAGCACAAAGGGATCTAAGTTTAATTCTAAATTGGGTCCTAAGGGTTATTACCCTTTCTTTAAAAATTCTTGCCATGCAAGAGAGATAATCACTTAGATCACAACACTTACTTGCATATTTCTGGAGGCAATGTTGTCAGGCTGTTGTTGTTCAGATTAAGAAAGGTAAGTTTTCTGAAGCAATCTTTTGGCAAAAGAAATAAAGGAAAAAGAAAATAAATCATGACACAAACAGATAATTTCACCTTAATAAATATTAAATTAACTATTCTTTCACCATACTATTAAAAGTATTTCTACTATAATTCACATAAAAGTGAATTTATTTTAATGGACATCAAATTAAATGAGAGGTTTAAATTAGAGGAGTAGATACATAAGCAAAGAGAAAAACAGTCAGGAGATACAGAAAGAATAACAAATTCTAGAAAGAGAGAGAATGTGAGAGAATTTGTGGAGGGGGTGGTGGTGAGAGAGAGAGGGAGACATCTTGCAAACTGGATGAACAGAAAAGTCCTTATCTAACACTTCATTACCATTGAAAATGAGAAGACTTAGTAATTTTAATCAAGTTTAGCCCATCGGTACAAACAGCATCCATATGAGATACAGACATGATAGATGGCCCACATATATATATTTCTACTGGTCTAGGTTCATGCCTACAGGCTTAGCCACTTAAGTTGATTGTAACAATAGACAAAATAACCAACAGGTCTTCCAATGAATCATTTAATTTTTCACATGTGTGCAAGCAATGCTAGAGTCACCCACTTAATATAAAGTATACTATTCTATATCATCGGTTGGGTTTGAACTTTACGAGGAAAGATGTCATAGTCACCTTCTGTTGGATAAATCTACATTAAAATAAATGTTCTAATCTAGAATCCATCTTTCAAATGTTGTACACCTTGGATTTATAAAGCACACTGTTGATGGTTAGCTGAATGAATCTAGTGGTTATCATAACTATACTTAACTGGCACATAGTGTACTATGCTAATTGTAGTATTGTCAATCTTTGCATTGCTGCTTCCCATGGTTGACACATTTCTTATTTAATATCTTGTGTAGTGTTACATATAATGCTACATTAGAAACAGTTCATCTATGCATAACATGAATATAATGTCATGTGACAACGTACCATTTATGAATGAATTAACAAGCTTTGTCTTGAAACATACATCTCTAAATTCATACCTAATAAGGTGGCACTGGAACTTCCTAAGCAGACCATCAAAATTTATTGATTATTTAAACATGGCACAATATCAGTTTTATTGCATTGCTAATACTAATGTAACACTGTTCAGCTTACTAATTCATGGGCTATATTGTTGTCAACTTCTGTCTTCAATTTCCTAATAAATGCTTTTTCTTCCTAATGTTTGCATAACATATATTTTATTATGGAATTTTATGTGTTGTTACACTATTATCTTGAAGAATCCTTCATGTATGCATGCTTCATTTAAAAAACAACAACCTGAAATGGAGGTGGGTTAAAAAATACTGACTTACCACAAAAAAATTATACAATGAAAAATATCTGCACTGAAATTTTCAAAACTGATATGCTGAACACTCTGAGCAACAAATGGTGATACCCCACTGTAAGTAATAAATGATGATACCACAATGTCAGCCACAAATTGTGATACCACATGGTGATACCATAACTATGTGTGAGCAACAAATGATGATACCACAATGTAAACAACAAATGATGATAATATACTGTAGGCAACAAATGGTGATATCACACTGTGAACAAATGGTGATACTTTACTGTGAGAACAAACAGCAATACTATGCTGTGAGCAACAAATGATGACATAACATAAGCAATAAATGATGATACCACAATGTAAGCAACAAATGTATCACACTGTGAGCAAGAAATGATGACACCAAATTGTAAGCAATACATGATGGTACCATAATGTGAGCAACAAATGGCAGTATCACAATGTCAGCAATAAACAATATCACAATGTGAGCAACAAATAGCAATACCATACTGTGAGCAATAAATGATACCACAATGTAAGCAACAAACAGTGATACCTGTCACAAAATGGCTTACACTCCTCCTCTAAAAATAGACTACACATGTGTTAGTGAGTGACTCACATGTTGTCACTCACTAACACATGTGTAGTCTATTTTTTACAGTCTGTCACCTGTATTTACTTACTATCCTGGCTGATGTATCTTGGGGTGGGGGGCTCAAGCTGTCTTCTAGAACTATCACTCTACTATTCTACATTATCTATCATTCATCATTTGGCCAGCCAGAAGGTGTGTTGTTGGGGATTAGCCTAAGGTTACAGGTGGTCCACGGTGGCGGAGAATTAGCATCTTGCCCATCTCCCAGCAAAACATCACAATACCACACTATGAGCAACAACTGGTGATACTATACCATAAGCAGCACTGTGAGCAACAACTGGTTATACTATACCATAAGCAGCAATCTGTGAGCAATTATGAATCTCCAAAGCCAAAGTTTGAGCATCATTAATTATGGCCTGCAATTAAGTGACTAAGCCATCTGCAAGGAGCAACCATCCTATGGATGCCCCATTTTATTCAATAAAAAGCATCTCTTCAATCACAAACTCCCAGTAAAAGATAGTTTCATCAACTACTCTAGTGCCTGACCTGATGATGAACCCTTTTGTAATTGATCTTTAAGTATTGCTTCATAATTATACCATTATATCATTTAAAACATATCAAATAAATAATTGTCTTCATTATGAATCAAACTTTTAGTGAATTGCTTAAATGTCTTGTAATGCTATGTATAGTTTGTAGATTTTAGTTTTAATTTTAAAATCAGAGTGTGGTGGCTGAACCAGATTTGTTACTTATGTTCAATTAAATCCACTTCTCACTGAGACCCTAAGTATATGGGAATAGAAGGCTAATTAATGAATTTGGGGGGGGGGGGACACCAGAATAGACAATCTCACAATCATTAAAAAGTTAGGAAGATCATTACCTAGTTGAAAAATAACATAATAGATGGAGGTAGGGATGGGGAACTTGGAGAAAATATATATGAAAACTACACATACCACTAAACATGCATGAAGAAGGAATTTTTGAAATCCTATTGCCAAAAAGATGCAGTTTTTCAAGGTTGTAGAGTCTCTGAAGTATGATGG
Source organism: Sinotaia quadrata (assembly GCA_028829895.1). Lineage (NCBI taxonomy): Eukaryota > Metazoa > Mollusca > Gastropoda > Architaenioglossa > Viviparidae > Sinotaia > Sinotaia quadrata. Next base: position 112,160,788 of record CM054181.1, on the reverse strand, counting down.
GAAATTCCTGAAACTCATTGTTACCTAAGTTGAGAACTTGCAGCTGTAATAATATATATTATACATTATTGTATAAGTTATTTAATAGAAATCAAGATCTCATAAAATTTCAAAATTCTAAAAATATACAACTACAATAACAGCATTAATAAAACATGATGATGGCAGTGATTGCAGTGGCAACAGCAGCAGCAGCAGCAGCAGCAGCAGCAGCAGCAGCAACAACAACAACAACAACAACAACAACAACAACAACAACAACAACAACAACAACAACAACAACAACAACAACAACAACAACAGCAGCAGCAGCAGCAGCAGCAGCAGCAGCAGCAGCAGCAGCAGCAGCAACAACAACAACAACAACAACAACAACAACAGTAGCAAGTAAACTAGATGGGAGTTATTATAAGAATTATGGCATGTTAATATAAGAAAATCATATACATGTATATCTAACCAAAAAGCAACCAATAAACCATCAAATAAGACTGTATAATTTTAAGCCTCACTATGCCAGAAAATGTATTTACAATTAATAGCAAAATGGACATCAACAATCCCTGACAATTTATTTTTTAATTAAAAAATTTAACAACAAGGAGAATGACAAAATTGAAAAGTATCATAGTCATACTTTCAGGTCCTATAGAGAATGAAAGTTGAAGTAAAACTGGCATTAAAATGAGTACCAGCAAATATCCCACCTGAAGTGGAAGGTAGGACATGCTTCTGTTAACAACAGACACTGGTAACACCCATAGAATTTCTGACCTCTCAGAATCCTGACAGGATTCCATGACCCAAAATCATAATTAGCAAACCAAAAGACAACAGGAGTCTTGAGAAAGTCAATGATAATAATAATGATGATGGCAGAACATCAATGATGATGAAGATGATGATTAAGATGATGACAATACTGATGAAAAAGATAATAAACTGGTTTATGTTGTAGGCTAAACATGCTGGCATACTGAGGACAGTTTCAAATATTCCATCTGTTCTATCAGCTCAAGGAAAGGAAGAATGGCTTCTTCCAAATTAGACCCCCACCCATCCCAATCATACTGGTGAACCTATTACTGATTCATCAGATATCACCAGGGTTGATAAGGTTTGTGTTGAGGTGTGCTCTGTAAACAGTCTCATATATGCAAGATCAAGGGTGAAAGAAAAATGTATGCCTACTAGCCATCCAAAGTACACAATAATAAACAGTAGCAAAGCTAACAAACCTGGATTAGATGTGTAAGTTCATCAGGTAAAGTTTTCAATTTGTTGTTTTTCAAGTTTAGATGACATACACATTTTAATTTTCCAATAGCTCTAGGAATCTTGTCCAAATGTTTATTGCAGAAATTTATAGTCTTCGGCTGGCCCTTTAAAGCTCGAATGAGTGTGTTAATAATTGTATCGCCGCTACTGTCTGCCATGTTGTTTATGTTACCTTGGGTTCTTGACAGAGCTAGCTCTGTAGACTATACAACTAGTATTTGTTCTTTTCAACTTATAGTGTTTTTTAACCGTTAAATTAAGTTAATTAAATATGATCAATTATTTACTAAAGTTAACAAAATAACATGTAATTAAAGGCAATTAAACGCAAATAGTAGCTCTGCTTGTTGAGCTTTTATTACTTTATAAACACAAAAGAGCTCCAAATTCGATCGTAGACTCACGATGCAGACGAATACAACACAATAAGGCAAAACAACTGGTTATTATTTATACTTTGCAAATACTATTTATGCTATTGATACAATAAAATCTGATTAATTTAGTGTTAAATTACTTCACTTTTGATGATCTATCTTTTTTACTGCAGTCTATCGAACATTCACCAATGTTCATCTCTACACGCTCGTCACTGTGACTAACACTAGTAACAGTAAGACTAAGTTTGGAATCTTCGTAATAATATTTGATTTTTTTTTCAAAAAAATTCTTTTCACTCCCCCTGATGTATATTTATTATTGTGTGACATAAACATGACCACTTTAAATTTTGATGATGATGGAAGTATCCATCGATTAGAAGGGTCTTCTGGACTTGAACATGGAGGACTCGTTATCATGAAAAAGAAAACACCAGGAGAAGGACATACCTTCAAAAAGCCAGATATGCCTCGTGTGTCCTTGCTTGGGCTTGATAAACTTGCTGCATCCAAAAGACTCACAGAGACATCTGATAATAGTGCGACTCCGAAGCGATCGAAAGTGTCTTCATACAGAGACGAGGATGATAGAGAAGATGATATAGAGGAAGAGAAGGTTGATGCGAAGTATACTAGCAGCAAAATACGGTAAGAAAAATAATGCTCACAATACTAACTATATAGTTTTATTTAACAATTATTAGAAAGAATATTTTAAATATAATTTCTTTATATTTATGTGTGTGTGTGTGTGTGTGTATTACTACATTAATACTTTGCTAAATATATTTTACCAGTTTTTAAAAAAGGAAACCTTTATCAAAGAGAATTGTTGCAATTTGATATGTTCATTTATAATTATTAATATTATTCCTTCAATTGTATTTAAAAATGGGGGATTTTCATCTTTAAAAAATTAAAAACTCAGTACAGTTGACATATCTGTAAAGATTGCAGCCTCTTTTTCTTTGCCAGACACAATTTACCAAGTTATGATCATAGTTCATTGAGTTGGATACGTGGTAAACACTAATCACATTTTAATTGTTTTGATAGTGTAACATACATAAACTTCTTTTATAGTTGTCTGCTCATTTTAATAATATTGTTTACAGGATAATAAATCCTCTTGGCACATTTTCATGATTTTGAGATATTTTCTTTACCAGTCCTGTTAAGTAAATTGCCTCAGTCTGTCAACAGTATCAAAACACTAGTGCAATCTGACATTTAAAAATATTATTACACCACTATTGAGTTGTTTGTTTTACATTTAAAACCCCTACAATCATAGTAGAATATTGTTTATTTTTGAAATTTTATATTTGTTACTACAAAATATTACTAAGACAAAGTGCATATTTTAAAATGTATTTCATTGATTAGAATTAAATTACATCATTTTTACTAAAAATTAAATTTGAAATTTATGAGAGAGAGAGAACAGATTCAAAGTAAAAAGAAATCTTGCTAGAATAAACTGCTCTTAAAATTGACACTCAGTGAAAAAAAAAATGAAGCAGTAATCTATTGTTTTAAAAGAGAAAATTCTCATTTCCTGTATAACTAAAGTGTAATTAACAAAAATTAAACCAAAAGGGTTAAAATACAAAATTACATTTATTTAATTTTCTTTTGAACAAAATTATTTCTCCCTTTAATAAATATTATCATTATCTTTCTTTAGGCATTATCGTCCACCAAGAATTGAAACTCCATCCCATCCAGGAGGGGTGAGTGCTGAGGCACGTGAGCGGATGTCAAAACATAATCGAGACAAAGAGAGAGGCATTTATTTGTCATCAAAGAACCGAGACAAGGATCAAAGCAGGGACAGTCACTCTAAGAGAGAAAGAGAAAGCTACAGAGAGAGTTACAGGGATAGAGGTATCTGATACTTACAAAGTAGGCATGGTGAATTGAAGTCTTGATTGGGTGCCATTTCTCAATTGATATCTTTTAAAGAACTATAATGCTTCACCTTTCCCCGCAGAAAGAAAAACAAGACAGCATATATCTTTTGTAATGTATTTCATTATGTGCCTTAATTATTTTGCTAAATTAGCAATGAAACAAAAGTTATTATTGTTAGCTTCATAATTGTTACATTTTGGTGAGATTAAAGAGCAGGAATTATCCAGGGCATGTTATCATGTGATTTCTGCAATTTTAATGACAGAGTCGTTTGTCTGGCAGAGTTTTCCAGATTCCATCAAAGATTTTAAAGAAGTTAAGCTGTTGAGTTAGAATTTTGCAAGAAGCTCATAAATAAATGCACCAGTAATTTTTATATCATCTAAGCTATGGAACTAAGCTAAGGCTTGGGAATATGGTAAAATGCAAGAGAAAAGAACAAGTCCAAAAAATATAGCTGTCAGTAGGAATATTTTGTTTGGTCTGCTAGTTTGAGTAAAGAAATGATCATCAGAGAGACATCACACTTGGAATTAGTAGAAATACTAAACAGCAAAAAAAGTCTGTTAAACACTTCCTGATTGTTGATCCCCATTAACATTTACATAATATAGAGGTAAAGTAGTACTAATAGTAATATATTTACAGCTAAATCTAGGTCAGGGGTGCATAAACCGCAGCCCATAGGCCGCATGCGACTCAAGACAGGGCTTTATGCAGCCCCCCCCAGAGGACTTTATTTCATTATTTGTGTTGTTTTTTTTTCTACTGAGCCATCCTTGTGCACTCTGACTTGCAACCCTCCACGCACTATCAATGGAAATTTGGTCCTCCTGCCTAAAAGTTTGTGCACCCCTGATCTAGGTCTTCATTAAAAATAGCCCATAACAGTTTAAACAAACTCAAATGTTATGGCTGAATAGAAGGCAAGACATTAGGCAAACGTTTGGCCCACTCAATGCATGAAATATGTTTCAGTAATGTTAATGTATGCAAAATGGTTTTGATCAAGTGAGTGCTTATTTGAACATCTTCAGTGTAAACCAAGGTGCTCTTAGTATTGTAGTCTTATATTTATGTAATTATGGTCGTGAAAATTTTAATTTTTCTGATAAATTCAGTTAGCTTCTCAAAATTTAGAGAGGGTTCCCTGAGATAAAGGCAAGTGGGCCCTTAATGTTTTCACTGGCCCAAACATGATTGTAATCAGGTAAGAGAATATTAATCTTAATAGAAGCTTTATCAAACATTTATTTCACAGTATCATTTTTTTGTGGAGAGTTTTGAGGACAAACATTAAAGCTAAGTATTGAGGTATTCATACTGCACCCCCACAGCTCTGGCACAAGGATATATTAATTATTATATGACATTATTATTTACATAGAAGAAAATTCAGCTTGATATTTGCACCATAAAAAAATATAAATCTGATGATGATAACAATTGATAATGTAATTTTTTGTTACATTATATGCCAGCATTTGCATATTGTAATTATAAAGTAATCAGTTTTAATTTATGTATAAATTCAAAATTTCAATGCAGTTACTAGGCATATGTTCCATTTCACTGTCTGTTTATGATTCATGTCTCAATTGTTGCACCAGTGCACCTCTATTCATATTTTTCATTCTACTGTCTGTTTATGGTTCATATCTCACTTGTTGCACCAACGCACCTCTATGCATATGTTCCTTTTTACTGTCAGTTTGTGATTCATGTCTCACTTGTTTCTTGCAGTAACACTAACAGTCTAACTGGTTGCTACATTTACAAATCTTCACCAAGTGTTCATATTATAACTTGACTGTCTGGTGCTAGGCAGCTTCACTCACTGTTGATTTGTCACCTCTCTATCTCTCTTTGAATGTACAAGTCCAGATATAGAATATGCTGTTTCCATGCTTCTTCAGTCTTTCTATATTTTCTATCATAAAAATAGATTTCCCAACTCTTTTGAAAATGAATGTCATTAGTGACTGCTACATGATTGAGTTATTTACTTTTGAATATGCTTTGAAGTAACTTCATTCTTAGGTAAATATCTGTATAATTTATAGCTAACTATTTCTTTCTTCTGAATTTAGCACACAGTGCAATAGTTGCACTGTAGTTGTACAATGCAATAGTTTGAATCAAAGTTATATGACACAATATTGTACAACACTGTAGTTGTGCAATGCAATCACAGACAACACAGTAGTCTCCCAGAAAAAGCACTGTACAGTTCTATGTCCTAATCAAAGGTGCATAATGTCACATTTGTTGATCTTTGATGAGTTTTAAAAGGATTATTTTGCACACGGCTTAAAGCTTAACCTTTCTTTCAACATATATCAGTTCATTCCAGTGAAGTTGTGTTGTTATTTTATAGATATAAACTATGATGCTATTATATAGTTAGAACTTGTTATGATATAGTTATAATGTTTTACTGTTAAGTTACAAAAAAATACAACTACATTTGCATGCAATATTTTCCTCAGTAAGTTGTACAGTATAGACCAATATGTAGAGAGCATTCTTGCTTTAATGCATTACATTTATTCATTTATTTTTAATATTACCTTTTCATTCTTTTAATTGAGATTTTTAAATGTATTCCAGGAACCTTTGATTAAGAACAGTTGGGAAGTCCATTAACTGTTACAGTAAGATGTGATATATTATTATTTAATTTTTAAAATATCATTAAATTTTGCACTTATCTATAAAAAGACAGTTTTAATTCTTTTTTTATGTCCTTCAAATTATTTTCAATAATTCTGTTAGTCATTGCAGATGACAGTGATAATGATAAGAAAGGACACAGGCGATATGAAGAGAGGAGTTCTCGAAGAGGAGATCGTTCCGACCGAAGGGATTCAGAGAGGAAGCATAGGGAATGGGAAGAAACCCCAAGCAGACAGTCACGTGATGAAATTGAAACTCCCAAACTGAGAATCAAAGGTAAGTTTTGTTTGTGATTTAATTCTTTTATTGATATATGACAAAATAAAAAGAATCAAAGGTAAGTTTTGGTTTAAGATTTTAAATTTTTTTTTATTGATATATGGCAAAATAAACAGGCACAAAAACACATACAACTTTGTTCAGTCCAGTGATACTAAAGAAACAGCTTCATATAATTCATAGAATTCAAATTTAATTTTAGCTATTGAAGACAAAGAGGAATTCACAGCAAGCTCATATACATTTGTTATTTATAAACCCATGCATGTAAACAAAGGCCACAGCAACCTTAAAAACTCTTGAAAAATGAGAGACATCTTGAAGAACACTTGAATTATATTTTGTCGTTTGAAAAGCGTTTGAATTTGCCTATATACCCTTGAATTAGTCGAGAAACTTCTTTTGGTTTTTAAAGAAATATCCCACATCCTTTTTTCTAATCTTGGTAGTCTTATTATTGTTTGAGTTTGAAGTGACTGAAATATTTGAGCACTCAAAGTCAGCATGGGCTGTAGTTGTGCTAGAATCTAGTTGGATGAAAAAGAAAAGAAGAAAGATGAAAAAGTAATGCTGAAGGCATTTCTTTGCAGACACGCCTTCTAGATCAGCTTGGGATGAAGACGATACTACTCCTCCAATGAAATCTAGCTGGGATTTGCCAACACCTTTAAGATCAGATACAGAGCGTGATTGGAGCGAAAGAGAGTCACGCAGTCAAAGGTCTTCTTCATATGAGAAACATTCAAGTCATAATAGAAAGTGAGTTGGCAGTAATATTTAAAACCTTGAAAGGATTTTATTTCTGTTTGTTGTCTCCCCATTTGCAAGAAACCAATCATAAAAATGTAAATGGTCATTGTTTCATCTTTTTTTCTTTTTCTTTTTCTTAGCTGAAATGAGGTAATGCAAACAAAATAAAAATAAAAACATTTTAAATTAAATTTGTTGTACTTTGCTTCCCCTTTCCCCAGCCAGTAGTGATTATTTCAGATTTGTATGTTAAAACTTTATTAATATTTGTTTTCATATATATTACTTTTGTTCTTGGTCATTTAAAAAAAAAATTACATCTTAGGTTACACAGGCAGAAATTCAGCATCGAGTATTTAATAGCAAAGGCTTTCAGTCATTTAAATCTTTAATCAATTTGTAGGATTGCTTAACATAAGCATTAAACATCTGGAATTGTTTTGTTTCTTAAATTAATTAAATAGGTCAGACTTGAAGAAGAATGATGAATTCACACCAAAAGCTACACCTACATATAAATACAACGAATGGATGAATGATAAGAAGAAAATTGTATACACACCCAAGGATCCATCCAAAAATGGTCGGTTTGTTGTTTTGGAAACTAAACTAATGTCATTCTGTCTCATCTCTTATATCACTCTTTTCCATTATGTATGTCAACCTAATCCATCATAAATGCAGTCACTCTGACCCATTTGAGACGTGTCTAATCCTCTATGTTACTCTTTATCATCTTTATTGTCATTGTCTCATCACTAATTTTATACTAAAGCATCACTATCACACTGTTCCATACTGAGTCAGTCTGTCCAAATGTAATGACAGTAACACTAGAGATTAAATCTTTAACATTTATTATATACCTTTGTAATCAAAATATAAATCTATTAAGATATGTCATCTTGGGGTATAAGCCTATTTTGTTTTGTTGATCTCTTCCATTTATTCATTTATCTTCTTATTTTCTTTCATGTGTTTGCAATTTAAATTTTGAAAATGTTATACCACTGATGAATAGATTTTGATTATTATTAAGGCAAACAATAGTGGTACAGGGATTATTCAACCTTTATTTTGACTTTGACTTGGTCAACATTAATATTTCAGCAGATGCATGCAGTACAAAGGAAAAAATATACAAAATTGTTGTGTTAGAAAGACATTGGGAAGTTATTAACACTTCCAGTAACTGATTAAATTTTCTTAAAATTAATTTAAAAAATGCACATATTTTAAGGTGAAACTTTATTCACATCAATGAAATATTTCAGAGAAAGAGAATGTTGAATTTACATCTGAAGAAGATCGTCTCCTATGGGAGCAGGAACAAAAGCGACTGGATCGCGAGTGGTACAGCATGGATCAGGGCTATGATGATGATCACAACCCTTTTTCTGGCACATCTGAGGAATACACAAAGAAGAAAGAGGAAGAATTTGAGCAGAAAAAGAAAAAACGCATGAGTGCCCAACAGCGACAAATAAACAAGGTAATATAGACATTAGAAATACATTGTGCGTATTCTCGTTCTCTCTCACATATACATATGCATGCACGTGCACATATGCCATAAATGATCTTAGTACATAGACTATTTTATTGAATTTTGTAATCTTTTTCTGTTACTGTCAGCTTTATGCTTTTACATTTATTACAAATTAGGTGAAATTTGTTTCATATAAAGTACCGATATGCAGCAAAATGAGATAGGGCACATTTTTTCTGAGAAATATTTTCTTTTGTTTGCAGGACAATGAAATGTGGGAGACAAACCGCATGGTGCGGAGTGGTGTGGTAGCAAAGACCAATTTTGATGAGGATTTTGAAGACGACAATGTGGCTCGAGTACACCTTCTTGTTCACAACATGGTTCCACCTTTCTTAGATGGACGCATTGTTTTCACCAAGCAACCAGAGCCCGTCGTCCCCATTAAAGTATGTTCATACCAGTCTATCAGAAAGCAATAGTTTTATAAATATAGAGGATGATATGAGAGAGCATTGACATATGAAACAGTGGTGGAGTAAATTTGCCTCTACCTATTTTAAAATTAAATTGTTATATAAATTGTCAGAGTAACCCGATCTTGGGCATTCCTTATGATGGTATTTTTGAAAGTGTCTGAGTTGAAGTAAATGCTCTAGAATTGCTACTGTAATGCAAACTGGTGAATAGGTTTTATTACCCAGTGTTTATGATTTTTGAGAACGAGACCAGCCAGAGGGCTGAGATTAAAAGGTTTACTGCTGTAGAAAATTCTATTCTTTAATCACTTTGAATTTGAAGTGGCAAAGAAGAAGTCCAGTTTTCAAAAGCAGCCTTTAGCTTGGTGGTGAGTTAAACTGACTGATTGAGAGAGAATGTACTTAGAAATATTTCATGCATTTTGATATTGATATGTTATACTTGTGTTTTACTTATGTTCATAGACTATTATTTCTACATTTTTTAAACTAAGATGCTTATATATAGTATGCTAAACACTTGACATTGTTTTGATATGCTGTATTTATTATGCTGTACATGTGTATCGGGCTAATGAATACTGTTGCAGGAAATTGTAAGTTGAGACTGGAATGTAAGAAAGAATGGAGTTATAAAGTAATAAACTGGAAATTTAGGTTTGCTCCTTAAATATATTTTGCGGTGAGCAAGTACCCTTTCCATTTATCTATTTTCACATGCTTTATGAACCTCCTGGTTTATTGTTTGTAAACCCCTACAACCAACCCTGATAAAGGTGGGAATGGCATGTAAGTGTAAGAACACCTACACTCTACTAATGTATGGCAGCAAGATTTGTTGACTATCTAAACAATTCTAGTATAGAGAATTTGTTGAACATCGCTACATTTATTGTTTGTTTGAAGGAGTTGGCATGGTGAAAAGAAATGCTCAGGTTAACTCTGAGTAGTGGAACAGTGCTTTTCACATGCAACTGACAGGTTACATAAGACTATTATTACTTATCTGTTATAACTCCATTTCTGTTCTCTGATAAGACTATCCTGCGATTTGTATTGACTCTATTGTTGAATTGTATTTATGATAGACTGTGTAATTATAAAATTATCTGAACATGGGTTCGTGGAAATATTGATGTCAAGTAGTCTATTTCATTGTATTTGTCATATGTATATTTGATTGTTTATTTAATAAATTTATTGACCTTCTTATGCATATTGATAACGTTATGTTGGAGAATAAAGTGGGTTGATGGGGACTCACTAAATACAGCTTAAAAGACGGATTTGTCTTCTCCTTTAGTAAGAAATATTCCATCTACGGAAAGATTGTGTGACTATTGAATGTTTATCTTAAATGTTGTGGAAGAGAAAAAACGTTTACAGTGCCTGCATATCTGCCAAGTGAAAGATCATTAATAAAATAAATTAAAATTCTCATCACTTGTAATTAGTTTGGGATAATTAATTAATTAATTATAATAATATCCCTAACTAAGTGGTGTTGGTGTCACAGAAGCATATTAATTGGGGTTTTTTTATACAAAATTATGTTAATAAAAAAATGTATTACACCACCACCACCCAAGAAAAAATTTAAACATGTTATAAATCTTGCTTTAATTTTAAATTTGTGAATTATAATATTGAATGAATGATGCTATTTTATATTAATATTTTTCCTTCTTTCCATTTCATGACCATCACTCTGACTATCCCTTTTGTTGTAAAACAAGAATTGATCCTTGGATTAGTTTTAACCAATCATGTTTGTTAAAATAAATGACATGCCATAAATTATAACTGGTTTCTGAAGAGATTATCAACACATTTGGTGTTTTATGTATATGATTTATTTAGGATCCTACATCAGACCTGGCCATTGTAGCCAGGAAGGGAAGTGCTGCAGTTAAATCGCACAGAGAGCAGAAAGAGCGCCGCAAAGCACAAGCAAAGCACTGGGAGTTGGCAGGCACACAGTTGGGAAATCTGCTAGGCATTCAAAAGAAGGAAGATGTAAGTTCCTTCTTTTAAAGAAGTTATGTCTATATGTTAACCAAATGAGTGTCTGCTTACCCTCTAAATATGCTTGTCTCTGCTGATGTTTTATAACCCAAAGAATAATTAAAGAAATGCATTGTTGTAAATTTATTAATTAAAAAATATATTAGTCTAAGCTAAGTTATATTATAGTGCTTTTTTTATTATGCAAAAATCTAAAACTGATGAAGGAATGCAAAGTATATTATAGTGCTTTTTTTATTAAGCAAAAATCTAAAACTGATGAAGGAATGCAAGGTATAGATTAAGAAATGTAAACATTCAATGTTGAATTTGCTGAATGTTTTGTCTTGTATAATAAATCAGTTCTTGTTCTGAAGATTGACAGTTGTTTTACTTTTCTTTTAAAAAAAAAAGAAAAATAGTTTTCTGATCAGTGATGGAACATGTACTTTTCCTTCACTCACCTTTTTATCACTTCTCTTTCCTAATCATAAATGTTTTACTTAAACAAAATCTTTCTCTCACAGGAAGACACAAGGAAAGAGGAAGATTTAAAGGCAGAACACAGGTTCTCAGAGGTTATGTCTGATAAAAATGAAGCTGTGAGTGATTTTGCCAAGCGACGGACCTTTGCACAACAGCGACAGTATCTACCAATCTATGCTGTTAGAAATGAGGTTTGTGCTGCTGTTATTAGAAAACAAAGAATGCAAGATCTTTTTATGCAGGAACACTTAGAAATTATTTTTCAAGTAGATCAGTTTGATAGCTTCTACACTTATATACTTGTGCCTAAGATTATTTTTAATTAGAGGTCACTAGTACTTTCTGTAATTTTTAAAATTTTGTAATACATCATTGTGAAATATAATGTCAATTTTTGTTTTTATCTCTGCATTCATTTAAGAAATTTTTAAAAATATTTTTGACAGCTGCTAAATGTGATCCGAGACAACAGCGTCATTATTATTGTAGGTGAGACTGGTTCTGGAAAAACAACACAGCTGACTCAAGTAAGTTTACCGTTTGCCTCCTTCCCTAAATGTTAGTGGGTTTTATGTTTTGATTGGAAGTTGCATTGAGTACAATGGAAAGCATTGAAATGATCAGAAGTTACGTTGAATAGTCTCCTCCCACTAGAAAGCATGGAAATGATTGGAAGTTGTGTTGAATACAGTCTCTCTCCTCCCTGGAAAGCACAGAAATGATTGGAAGCTACACTGAGTGTAACAGAGCTTCCATTTTTCAGACTTTTCTGTCTTCTTTAATTGCCCTTGATTTCATTATGCAAGATGCCAGGTTATCCATGGCTTGAACTTGTAGTTTTAACTATCATGCGTACTAGTGCTATAAGAATCACTCAGTAAATGGATAAGAAAACATATTTTACATTAAAAGTCATGATACACTTTCATTTGTGATCTGTGATTTTGTTACTTCTAGTACCTTCATGAGGATGGCTACACAAAGTTTGGCATGGTAGGTTGCACCCAGCCTAGGCGCGTGGCAGCAATGTCTGTGGCTAAACGAGTATCTGAAGAGATGGGAGTGAATCTTGGAGAAGATGTCGGCTATGCCATTCGGTTTGAAGACTGCACTTCAGAGGTATTATCCTTGCTGATCTGCGAGCATAAATGAGATCTATTTAGTTAACCTGTGTTATTTGTTTCAATTTTTTCCTTTTAGCAACTTCTTTCATGAAATAAAAGCTGCATAATGTGAAACAAACGAAATGACTCATACTATAACTCATGCTATGATATCTGAAATAATTGCTGATTAAACCTATTTTCTATGGAAGACAAGACATATCTATGCTGCACAGCATGTATTTTTGTGGTGGCTAGCAATCATTCTCAGATGGTCGTCAGTACACGGCACATATTAACAACACGCTCTGATCTGCTGTCTCAGAAATGAATGTGCTAAAGATCTGTAGTCTATTCAAAACTTAACAGATGTGTAGATCATAACTTTTCTTGAAACTTGACTGCATTCATAGATATCATTTATCATTCAATGTATATACCCAACTTAGTTAATAAAAGTCAACAGCGGTAAATCAGTTTTTGATAAATAGCTGATTTTCTTGGTTATCGATATACCACTCTTTGCTGAACAGTGCATTGTCTCCCTTTTATTCATTGCTAGATGAAGTGAACTTGCAGTCTTTCATAATAAACTCGATCAGCTAAATTTACTGTCTTTTTCAATAGCTGAGAAGGATTTACATTAATCTCTCTCTCTCAGTAATTTATCTCAAATTTATTGTTTTCTGCTCTCAGAATCACTGTAAAAACTTGTACTATTGTATGTCCTGTGCTTGTTAATTATGCAATATCTTTGTTTTGACAAAGAAGCATTACTGCAAAACCATGCTGTGACACAATGCCACCCTAGTTATTGGTTATGATGATTATTATTATTTAATCATCCATAACTAATTACAAGTGTTGAGAATATTAATTTATGTTATTAATAATTCTCTAGAAGACACCACTCATCTCTCTCACTTGGTGGATATGTGGGTGCTGTAAACGTTTTCTCTCTTCCACAACATTAAAGACAATCATTTACCGTCACACAATATTTCTTTACCAGTGGAGAAGATAAATCCATCTTTTTAATCTATATTTAGTGAGCCTCCATCCACCCACTATCTCTCCAACCTATGGTTATCAATATGTGTAAGAAGTAAATAAATGTAACAATAAATTTATTAAAACAACAATCAAATATACATCATATGCATATAATCAAAAGAGTGTTGACATTTACATCTCTTAACAGTAATGTTCAATTAACACTAGACAATTGTTTATACTAGCATAGATATCAGCAGTCAATATATATATATATATATATATATATAATCAAATTCATGGATTTATTCATCTCAGAACTGAGAGTGGAGTTTTAGAGAAATAATTAAAGTCAAAATGGATAATCTTTTCAATGATGGCCACTGTCACTAGCATGTGTTCACAATCACGTGATTTGCAACAAGTCACTGTCTTTCATATTTGGATTGCATCAGCAATTTCTAGCATATTCTCCACCTGAGTTGTATACTCCAACTCAAAAATACCATCTTAAGCAGTGCCCCAGTTCAGTTCACTTTGACATTTAACAATTTATATAACAATTAAGTTTAGAAATAGGAATAGGCAAATTTACTCCACCATCAATGCATATGTGAACTACATATGATTGTAGCTCTCTTTCTATTTAAAAGTTGGGAAATTGCCAGATTGTTGATTTTTTAAATTGATCTGATTTACCCTTGTATATTGTAAATGTATGAAGTGTTTTTGATTCTACAGAAAACTTTGATTAAGTACATGACGGATGGCATCTTGTTGCGAGAATCATTGCGAGAGTCAGACCTAGACAACTACAGTGCCATTATCATGGATGAAGCCCATGAACGCTCGCTTAATACTGACGTTCTCTTTGGTCTACTGAGAAATGTAATTATACAGAATTACTTTTTCGTTTTTAACCTCTGGAGAGAGTGAGAAATGGACTGGATTCATGGAGTCTACATACAAACATGCACACACAATCATGCACTCAAAAATGCACACACAATCATGCACACACAAACATGCACACACAATCATGCACACACAATCATGCACATACAATCATGCACACACAAACATGCACACAGAATCATGCACACACAATCATGCACACACAAACATGCACACACAATCATGCACACACAAACATGCACACACAATCATGCATGTAACACAGATGCATGCACCATTTCTAATCTCTCCTTTGTA
Source organism: Sinotaia quadrata (assembly GCA_028829895.1). Lineage (NCBI taxonomy): Eukaryota > Metazoa > Mollusca > Gastropoda > Architaenioglossa > Viviparidae > Sinotaia > Sinotaia quadrata. Next base: position 112,145,745 of record CM054181.1, on the reverse strand, counting down.
GGATTTTTTCTCATTAAGGAAAAAGTTTCTTTGAAATTATTTTTTTAGTTTGTTTTTTCTTCTGTTTTATATTTTGTAATATCTTCTTCCTTGCTATACTTATAAAGCACATTTTTTCCTCTTTACACCCTTATTGAGGTGAACAGTGACTTGATCTGATTGTTATGGCTATTTTTAACTCACTCTGCAGCTTGGCACTAGGTCCGTTCAGTACAATGTTAGTGGTCTGGTAGTAAAAGTTATTTTAAGGGTCATATTTTTATCACAGATATTACATCCAATGACACCATTATATAAAAATAGAGATGTCACTTATTCTCTTAGGCACATAGCCTCCCCTTCTTCTCCACAAAGGCTTGAGCCCAAAAGTAGTTGGAGTATTTAAAAAAATTTGTCGATGTTAATTCAGGTGGTTGCACGGAGACATGATCTGAAGCTAATTGTGACCTCAGCCACCATGGATGCAAGCAAATTTTCTCTGTTTTTTGGCAATGTGCCAATCTACACTATTCCTGGTCGCACATTCCCAGTTGATGTTCTGTTTTCAAAGAATTCAGTGGAGGATTATGTAGAGGCTGCTGTTAAACAGGCTCTGCAAATTCATCTCCAGGGTCTTGAAGGTATGTGAGAGAGTCTTTGTGAATACCAAGTAAAGGCTTGATAATTGTCATTTCATTTACGTATACTGAGATCTAGCTGACAGGGAGCTGCTTACAGAGATGTGGAACTATACTCTGGCATGCTGTTTGTTGAATTTTACCTAATTGTAGAGTAAATAATAACTTCTTAAGGTATCTAACATTAAAAACAACTGAATCCATTAAAGTGCATTGTTCAGCAATTTATTGTATTCTGGGCACTTATATTTACCCTTAAGTAAATAGTAATTTCTAAAGATGTCTAGCATTAAAAATCAACTGCTTGAGTTAATTAAAGCATACTCTTCAGCAATTTATTGTATTCTGGGCACTTTTTTATCAGTCAAGTCTGAAATAAACAACAGAGTTAGAAATTTGAATCTTTCTGACTATGGTTACTGCTCATGAGATTTCAGTTTAGCCTCAGCTTAGTTCAGCATGAATGGCAACAGTTAATTACCATGGCTTTTAAGCAGAGTTTATGGTTCTCATACTATAACTCTGGTATTGAAAAAAGAAAAAATAGGCTTATAGCTAGTGTAAGATCCATGTAAACAATCAACAGGACATAAGGCCTTAATACAGACTTGTGTAGTTCATAGTTACTGCTTGGCCATTACTGAAGTTCACTTCCATATTTCTTATGATTGTATTTTGTAATTAAATATGTTCTGTCATTTATTGAAGGTCTGTGTTTTATAACCTCATTTTAATAGTTCTTGATTGTACTTTCTAATTATACATGTTTAGTCACTTGCCGAAGACGGATGTTTGAGTAGCTCAGTTTTATGTGTATTTTTCAAATACATATGCATATACATGTATTTCATTTGTTCTCGCTTACCTCTTTGTCATCCATCCATCCATCCATCAGTATGTCTTTCCAGCCATTATTTCTCCCAAAAATAATTGCTTCTGCAAATTAATGTCATGCATATGTGTATTTTTTTATAAACAGAAGCATGATCAATTAAGGATTAAAATAAAAATAAGATAATTGCAAATTTAACAGAATTACGGATTGTTTGGATTAACTTAGGCCAAGGGAGATAAAATGTCTTGATAATTTGTCATTATAGATAACGAATAGTTTCATCAAATTAGAATTTGGATACAATGACATTCAGATGTAGTCAATGTTTGAAACCTGCATTCTTGTTGGGTATTTATGACACCTAAAAGGCTAGCTCGGTAATATCAGCTGATTTCTTAATATAGAACATATTTTCAAATAGGTAACAGGTAAACATTTTCTTGATATTATTGATCAAGTTCAGAACTTTATTTTGCAGATTTAGATCCGTGTACTGTATGCTTAAAATTAGTTGTGACTGGTAAATTAGACATAGGTAGCAATAGTGTCATCTATTATTTCAGCCCTTGAACTGAAAATATCTGAGCAGGGTGTTTGTTCATTTAAATAAAATATGCTTATTTTTGTTACTGGTTGTTCCCTGATCTTTATTCTTGATTCTCTTTTTTTTAGGTGATATGCTGATTTTTATGCCTGGTCAAGAGGACATTGAAGTCACATGTGAACTTATTGCAGGTAATAATTTACATGAGAAAAAGTCACATTTAGATGGTGTTGATACATTTTTTTTTGTGTGTGTATAATCAGTAAGTTTTATCTTTAAAACACTTGCATAATTCATCAATTGTTGATTTTTTTCTTCTTTTTTTTTTTTTTTTTTTTTTTTATTAATTTGAAAAGTTCATACAGTGAATATATTCACTCCCCTGCATGCACACATATATGCTTATGCACAAATACACACACACACACACACACACACACACACACTCTCACATACACATCCAGATTAGTAAGGTTCTTTCAAAGGGATGTTCAGAAAAAGGAAAAAATATACACCTAAGAATCTTTTAATTCATTCCAGAGCGACTTGGGGAACTAGATGAAGCGCCACCACTGGCCATCTTGCCAATATACTCCCAGCTTCCTAGTGATCTGCAAGCCAAAATCTTTCAGAAAGCACCAGATGGTATCAGGAAATGTGTTGTAGCCACCAACATTGCAGAAACATCCCTTACAGGTGCTGTTCATTGATTGGTCTGATATATATAGTATGTGTTGTGGATCACCTGAATGTTTATAGAAATCTGTATTTACTGTAGGTCATTTAAGTGCAATGTTTCTTACAGGTTTTTCCCCTAATTATTATTCTAGCATTGACAATAGTCAACAATGGCTAAGGACCATTAACTGTTATTGTACATAAATACCCATATTATTTTTCATTGTTATAATAACTCTCATTTAAAACAGACAGAAAAATTATTTCTTGATCATAGTATGTGTGTACTAATTAAATAATGCATCCATTTTATTATTTATGTTTGGAGGGGTGGAGGATGTGATTGGCATCAGATATGACATAATTTGTTCTTCCCAAAGTAATTTTGTCACATTTAGGACTTATAAAACAATTTCATAATAATAATAAAAAAAAAGAATAATTAACTTTAGAACTCAAGATAGTATTATGAAAAAGAATAGTCGAATTTTTAACTTGAGATATTTTTATGAAAAAGGATAGTCAACTTTAAAACTTGAGATAGGATACATCATTGAAAAACTTGTGATGTCACAAAAGGGGCAAGCTAAGGGTAAGAAAGCAAAGCCCGGCGAACCAAAGGTTTGGCTGCTTTTTGTGAGGTGTCAATACAAGCGTAGGAACTGTTAAGAAGACCGTCACAAAGTTCCACATGCACACCACCATTGATGTCTGTTTGGCTCTTTTTATTATCATGCAAGGGTTAGGTTTTATTGATGTATTTGCAGTGAAAATGCATATAGAATGAAAAGTGTGTAAACAGTACTGGACAAAGACAAGCATAAACAACTGCACTCACCCCCTCTCAAATGTATGATAAAGAATAAATCATCTTGAGGACTTGAGAAAGTATTATGTAAAAGAATAGTCAACTTTAGGACTTGGGATAGCTTCATGAAAAAGAAATATTCTCACACAGTTTTGCTGCTCTTTTTAATACCTCTAGTCTCACATTTTTGTCTTTTGAATTTACATAATCATTGCTCAGCTATTTGACAGTCGTTAGCTATATTTGCTTACACTTGTTTCTTTTTATATAGTTGATGGCATCATGTTTGTGATTGACTCTGGATACTGCAAGCTGAAAGTCTTTAATCCCAAGATTGGAATGGATGCACTACAAATCTTTCCTATCAGCCAGGTAAGATAAAACTGGTTGGTTTAATAGTGTTTCCATAATTACAGTTTAATACTATTTCATTGGTACATATTTGACTTGGTTTTGATATTTGTACTGATTGTCTCGTTACACTTTAGTACCATTTCATTGGTATGTATTTGACTTACTGGTTATAGTTTAGTACCATTTGATTGGTATGTATTTGACTTACTGGTTATAGTTTAGTACCATTTCATTGGTATGTATTTGACTTGGTTTTGATATTTGTACTGATTGCCTCATTACACTTTAGTACCATTTCATTGGTATGTATTTGACTTACTGGTTATAGTTTAGTACCATTTCATTGGTATGTATTTGACTTACTGGTTACAGTTTAGTACCATTTCATTGGTATGTATTTGACTTACTGGTTACAGTTTAGTACCATTTCATTGGTATGTATTTGACTTACTGGTTATAGTTTAGTACCATTTCATTGGTATGTATTTGACTTACTGGTTATAGTTTAGTACCATTTCATTGGTATGTATTTGACTTACTGGTTATAGTTTAGTACCATTTCATTGGTATGTATTTGACTTATTGGTTATAGTTTAGTACCATTTCATTGGTATGTATTTGACTTGGTTTTGATATATGCAATGATTGCCTCCTTATTTATTTATCTTTGTTGGTATATTAGTTTATTTGTGTTAAAATGTGAAGATTTAACTTAGAAATTCTATTTTCTTTTAAAATGTTCACTTTCTAATTGCTGTCATTTCTCTTGTATACAATCATGTGCACAAACTTTAATTATGAAAAGGGCTCTTGTTTTTGTGTGTGTGTGTGTGTGATGCTTAAGCAACTTGTTGCCACGTTGTAATTGTGGTGAAGCGTTATGTACATACTTTTCAGAACAGAAATATTCAGATACTCTGCTTGTAAAACAAAGCTCAATTAAATTCCATTTTTATTTTTGATGTTTCATTTTTTTATCATACAGGCAAATGCAAATCAGAGATCTGGCCGTGCTGGCAGAACTGGGCCTGGGTAAGAGAGTTGTTACATTTAAAAAAAATAATTATTTCTTTTGTGTGTGAGATCTTTCTTTGTTAATTTTAATTTTAAAAATAATTTATATAATAAAATTCATATCCAAAATATGTCGTCTAAGATATGATCCACTGAAATGCCCTGAGATTTAGAATGCACTCCTAGCAGGCAAAGAGGCTTTGGGTTCAAATTCCTTTCCAGTCCCCATCAGTCAATGAAATGTTTTGCTGCAATAAAAGTACAAATGATTTATTCATTTGATCTTTTTTTTAAAAAAACAATAACTTATCAGTTAGGGATGGAAAAGTATCCCTTTCCTTTTAAGATTTGACATAAATTTTAAGTTAATTTAAAATGCACTTTGATGGTGGACAATATGAATATGAATTAACATAGGTTGCTGCATTTAATTTAAAAAGAATAGAGGAGGGACATGTTTTCATTGTTTTCTTGACATTTTGAATTGATATCTTTATTTTACAGTCAAGCCTACAGATTGTACACCCATCGGCAGTACAAAGATGAAATGCTGACAACAACAGTTCCAGAAATCCAAAGAACCAACCTGGCCAATGTTGTGCTGCTTCTGAAATCACTGGGTGTGGTAGATCTCCTTACATTCCATTTCATGGATCCCCCACCTCAGGTTTGAACCTTCTATTGCTTATAGCTACCCATCTCTGTTCAAGTTATAGTAGAGTTTTTATTAGTATTTTTTTTTTATTAGTATTTTTTTTTAAAGTGCTATCTCAGTTTTCTAGTTTTTATATCATTCTGAACTTGAGATTATTTAGATGCACAAAGAACTGAAATCTAAATTTTTTTTCCCTTTTGTCTTTTCTTACTAGTGAGAATCATCAGACACTTTACATTGTCAGAACTTAATTGGTAGAACTGAGTTAGCCTCTTTTCATTTCTCCATTTCCAGGATGCACTTGTATTGCTCAAATTTTCGATCATTGTTATGACAATGGTTTTCTTTTTGTACAATATTCATTCTGGCATGAACACCAAACACTCATATGTTTAAACACATTTCAGGTGTGATTATGTGGAGTTTAAAATATATCTGGATTTTTGACATGCAAGGAATTTATCCATGTCTTGATTTTTTTCCACGTGACATGCAAAGAATTTATCCATGTATGGATTTTTTCCCTGTGACATGCAATCCCAATGAAAAATAACAGCATTTGTTTTGAGAGTTCCATTAAATTTTCATTAATTTAGGATCGTTGGACTTTTGAAAAACTGGAACAAAGTCAAATTTAATATCTGCAGGTGTATTTTGTTTTTTAAATGTTGTCAGCCATAACCCTTTCTGTTTTTCTTTCTGTTTTTAGGACAACATCATGAATTCAATGTATCAGTTATGGGTCCTGGGAGCCCTTGACAACACTGGTGCCCTGACTCCTCTTGGTCGCAACATGGTTGAGTTTCCGCTTGACCCAGCCCTATCCAAGATGCTTATTGTTTCAGTGGAATTAGGATGCAGTGCTGATGTTCTGGTAAACTCTTTTATTTTCTGTTGTCTACGATTTCAATTCTGTAGTGACAGTATAATTGATGTGTGTGTATGCACAAACTAGTAATTTGAATTCTGTAAAGGTTTAACACTTCTAATGGTCATGATGGGTTGGGTTGAGTTGAACTGGTTGGTTGGTTTATCTTCACCCAAATTATCTATCTGCATTAACTAAAATTACAGTCAGAGTCTATATTCCAGGATTGGACTGCAGAGGCTACTCTGTGGTTCTAGTGGCAAGCCTTTTATTAATGATTAAACATTAACTATAAGTGTGATTATGATTGGAACTATAATTATGATGCTATAATGCAGTTTTCCACTAATCATTGAGAGGATCAGAGTTGTGGACTTCTGGCATGTTTCTCAGGAAATGTCAGTATTGAAATGAATGTTAATTATTTCAATGACAGCAGCAAGGTTGCTGACTTATCTCTCTTGTTCAGTAGAGGTCAGGCCTCACCTTCAGTCTGCGTTTGACAGGCTGGATGTCAATACAGCATACACATTGGCTGCAGGTACTCTTTGGCTTTGGTACAGGCTCAGAGAGCATGTCCTTAGTGCACATGCTGGTGCGCAACTGTAGCAGTTAATCACAACTGTTACATGCTGCCCTCTAAAGAAAAAGGGTCACTTTTACCATGAGTCCATTCTAGCCACAAATAACTACAGGTGTGTCTCTCTCAGACACAACAATATGCATGATAGCTCCTGGCTAATACACAAGGTTATTGAGAAAGGGTGTGATAAGACATTAGTTGAGATGACTTGACATGACCCTCCTCTCAGTCATTATACAAGTTAACTAAATATACAGTATTTAATCACACGTACAATATTTAAACACAATCAAGAATGTTATTAAATTGTTAAAACTTCATGTAAAATAATCAGTGTGTGTCAGACATTTTTATAGTTATCAATAAGACATTTGGTTGATTATATTAATCACACAATGAAACAAGTAGTAAATGTTTATCTAACAACTACTGGAGTTTCATGTACCTTAAATTATTAAGAATGAATTAACAATGTGTTTAATATGATTGTAACTCTTGCATTGCATTAGTGAAAGTAAACAGAGTACCTGAATACTTTTGTTCTGAAGATTATATATCACAATTATTGCTTGACAACAAGTTGCTTAATCCAAAGCCTGTTTGGGTCTCACACTTACTGTTCATTAAAATTGGATATGTATCCTGTTATAGTATTGTGTACCAGTTTGTTACCACACAAGCATTTTCTTAGTCCTTCAAATGAGCCAATCAGTATGAAGTAAATACATGTATGTGTTTCCCTGACCATGCAATCGGTATCACTTTTACTACTGGAAAGTTTTATTTAGGCTGTTACTGTAATAGAAATAAGCTGGGGTTTGGGGTCACCAGTTGTTTTGACACAACATCAACATGGAAGTCACGCAAGTCCTGTCTTCAATTGCAATCTACTTCGTTAACAGTCTATGTCAGCATACGGTTGATTTGGACTTTGAAGTAAATGATTCTTTTGATTATTTATGAAAAGTACTCATCATACGGTGAATATTTGCCAGACCCTAGTGATTTTCAAATGGATGAAGAGATGCTGAAACCAGTTAAAAAAATGGTGTGCTGTGAAACCAGTTGAAAAAATGGCATGCAGTGCTCATGGATGGGTTGCAGTGCTTGAACAAATGATCAGTGGATTTCAATGTGAATTATGCAGTTGGACTTTTATTTGGTTGGGCAAAATAATGATAATGATAATGTGCTTTGATAGTTTTGTGATTTATACACATTACATTTCTATATATATACATATATATAAAATTGTAATGCTCAGCAATGAACTTTTCAATTCAAAATGCAGTGTTGTGCTGGAAAAAAATTCTTATAATGAATTTATTTGAACTGTGCAATTCCTTGGAAATTTTCTTGTGTTACAAAATAAAATAGCATTTATAAAATTGACACTTTAGGAGTGTCACACCATTTTTGCTGACAATATCTGAGAAGTATTTTGAAGATATTCATTGAAAGGTAAGGAAACCTTTTATTGTATATTTATTTTTGAATGTTAAATATTTCAAAATGATAATTTTTAAATTCTTTAGTATATTGAGCATTAGCAAAACTGTACTTTTTCAAAATCCATTTATTATTACAGCCGCTTTTCATTTTTTTTAGTAAGATCACCCATACAGTTTTTTGTGAGTAACAAAATAGCCTGACAGGCTCACACACCGCAATACTATGTGATGCTGACAGGCAACAGGTTAAGCATCACATTGTTAACTGTATTATGTTGGTTTCTTACATGCTTAATTGCACCATTATGCTGGGTTTATTCTAGGTATCAAATTTTCCAGAAAAAATGTCATAATAAAGTCAATTTTAACTATTTTAAAAACTATTTCATGCAAGCACACACACACACACACACTGCAAAACAAGAATCTTTGTTCTAACTAAAATGTGTGCATATAATTGTATTCAAGAGAAACAACAGCAATTTTTCACTAAAAACAGCCAGTCATTATGCTACCCCATTTATATTTTTCGAATCAGTACTTCCTTCCTGCCTTAGTTTCTTTCTTTCTTTCTGCTGTGTTTACAGTTCTTTTTGTATCAAATGTATTCTGTATTAAAATATATATTTTAGAAATTGTGGAGTAAATTTGCCTGTCCCTATTTCTAAACTTAATTATTATATAATTTGCTAAATGTCAGCATGACATGACCTTCGGGTACTGTGCATGATGATATTTTTGTAAGTACCAGAGTTAAAATAACAACTCAGGTAAAGAATATTCTAGAACTTCCAAGTGGATGAGTAGTTTCTCTGACTAATAGTCTCACACTTGTTCATCCAATTGGGATAGACTGAAAGTTACTTTATTGAAGAAAGTTCTATATTTTAATCAATTTAATTTTGATGTGACTCAAGTCCACTCATGAAAGGTGATCATTAACTTATGAAAGGAGCATTCCTTTTGATGTTTTGTAACCTTGTATTCACCTCAGACTGCAGTGACTACTGAACTCTACTGGATCATGTTGGTGTGTATCCAGCATTGTTGTCGAACTTATCAGTAAATTTGTTGCTGTAAGTTAATTCTTGTGAATTCTGTTAATGGTACAACAGAAATTGAGGCTTGAGTTTGGTCTCGAGAATTCACAAAGATTTTTTAACATTCCTCATGGTGTGCTTGAGTAGTGCACACGAAGATTCTGAGACATTCCTTAATAATAATCATAACCAATAAAAATTAATTTTATTTATATGTTTTGTATATTCTAGGCACATTTGAAACTTGATAGTAAACATGTCTTCAGTCCTTCTCTTTAAAAATAAATGTGGACAAATATTTAAGAACTTCATCATCTTCTTTCTTCTTAATAATCGTTCATAGACCAGCAATGAAAAGAGTTTGTAAACAAGCTAGCCAGTGTTTTAGCTTTCGCCATTAAAAAATATAGTTTTGTTCATTTTCTTTCACTCTCTCCTCTTATATTCTCTCTCCCACCTTCCATTCTTGATGACTGCGATGTTTACTCTATGCAAACGTGGCAACTTCCTAATTTTTTATGTGTACATATGTACTCTATATTCTTAAGATTAAACTTTGATTGGGAGATTTGTTTTTGAAACTACCAGCTCATCTTGTCTATTGCAAGAACATTTGTATCATCATCTCATGACTAAGATTTATATAATTTTTTTCACCTCAAGACTAGATGGTTAGTTAAAGGGAAAGAAAATCAATACATCTATATTAACAATATTATTACTGTCATATTCTATAATAAACTCAGCTGAATTCATGAATTTTCAAATTAAATATTTGTATTATAGCTAATGAAGATGGGTAATGATAATAATTATAAGAAACAAACAAATGTAGCATTATAAAATAAAACTTTATTATTTCATTTCTTTGTTTTCTCTTTTTCTTTCTATCCTGTCTCTTTCCTTTCCTCCTCCTCTCTCACAGAACACACACACACACACACACACACACACATACACACACACACACACACACACACACACACACACACACACACACACACACACACACACACACACACAACTATATATATATATATTTCTATAAAAACAGAAACATTTAATATTAGAAATATTAATAAAATATGTTTAACAAATCTTAATTAGAAATCTCCAATACATTTAATACTTGACTTTGAGGTATTTTAAAATTTCAATGGTTTGTTTAATTTCATCAATATTCCAATGATTAAATAAAATACTTATGAAGTAAAAACCGAAATAAAAAAATATTTAAAATTTATTATTGTATATAATTTGTTTACAGAGCTTACTTCCTCTGTTTTGTTTACACTTACTTTGAGAAAACAATGTTTAAATAATAGTTTATTTATGAATAGGATTCATCTTTGAAGATTCTTTTGTATACTGTGTTTCTTTTCAAGGATTAATTCTTAAACAAAGGATATAAGAATGGGATTTATATTAAGTTTTGTTTCTAGACAGGATTTATGATGATGGATTACTTCGAGTACTTTGGGATTTCTTGGTGAACAGGATTTGTGTACACAAAATCTTTGTAAACAAGATTTATTTACAGAAATTGTTTTATACACTGCTTATTTTCTTCCCCCATCCCCTCAAATTACTCCGAAAATAATATTTGTTTACAAAGATTCTTCTTAAAAAGGATTTATTTACAGGAAGAATTTTGTATACTATTCCCTCAGTGATTGCTATTACTGTAAACAGGATTTGTTTACAGTGATTCTTTGTAACCATGTCTTATTTACAAAGACTTCTTGAACATTGATTTAATTTACAAACACATTAATTACATTTCTATGTAGGAATTTATTTGCAATGATTGCTTTGTACACAATGTTCACTCATTGTATACAATGTTTTTTAATAGGTCTAATTTATGTATTGGACTGGTTAATACTCTTTTCCTTATACATACAAACTGTTTACCATTTGTCTACAGGATTTAAGTTAAGAAAAAGTAATGGAGTCCTAAATTAAAACTGCTCATATGAAAATTTGTTGTTGTTTTAATTAACTGACAATTCTGATTTTTTGGGATGGGGGGGGGGGGTTGTTTGGCTTGGCTGTAAATATTTATTAAATTATAAACAAGCCAAGCTACCAACTCTTACAAAGATGTTTTGCTACAGTAATGCATGCTAAGCTGCCCCAAACTTGATCAATCTTTAGTAATTTATAGCATTTTCATTATTATTCATTAAATTCTTAGTAAGTCAATAAATAAGTGAAACAATTTTTAAAATAAAAATAAAGAGGTGCTACAGAACTTGAATTTTTCTGAAACTAAGTCACAGTGTTATTAGTTTTACACAAATTCATATATGTCCTCAGCATTTAAAAAAAATAAACAGCTATTTAAAAATTATCAGAGGAAGAGAGTTCCTATTCAGTCTTAGATGGAATATGCTGACCATAAACCAGAAACTTTTATTTATTTATTTTTATTTTTTTATGCATGGAATAGAATCTTGCTGAACAGATAAATTTATTATCGGACTTTGCAACAATAAAAGTAGATTAAGAATCACTTTTTTTTTCAGAGTTAGTGTTTGTGATTGTTAGAGGGTGTCAATTAGATTTTAATAATTTTTTGCACTCTTTTTCAGCTCCTGTCTACCTTGTAAGTAGTTAATCACAGTAGTGTAGTTTATTACTGAACAAAACGCAATGTAAATTTTAAACAGCATAAACTGTAAATGCAGTCTGAAAGCACTGTTGCATATTGAATCAACAATTTATAACTGTCACTGAATTTCTCCATTTTACAAAGACGTAGATTCACGCCCAGGGTCAGTGCATTCTTCACTGTGATTAAAACAAGGATTGTCAACACCTTTACCACTGCTTTGCATCTTTTCACTGCAATGTTCTGCCTGCTTCATGTCTTCTACTGGTTCACTCTTCAGCTCATCTTTGATTGCAAACTGTTCGCTGATGGAAGTGCTCTCTGCTGCACTTTTTAATGAGTTGGAGTCAGCAGTTGCTGATTGAGCATGGAGTGTAGTAGGTGCAGGTTCTGTTGACCTTTGGACTTTTGGCACCTCGGTTACAGCAGATGCTAGTGCAACTTTTGGCGTGTCAGTTACTACAGATGTAAGTCCGCTGACTTCCTCTGCTGATTCTTTCATCATATCCTTCTCATCTTTTGAGTCTATGCTTGTGTAGTAACCATTTTTTCCCATTTGGTAGTCTCTAATCACAATGTAGATGACAGCAACGATGCAAGGAACAATGAAGACCACTCCAGCTAGGATGCCCACTACAGTGTTTGAGTTACCTTCACCTGTGAACACTTCACATTCACTTTGGATTTTGATAGAGTTGTATACTAGTGCTTCCACACACACACGATAGTGCTTCTCCAGCTCTTCAGGGACAAAAATGTAACTTCGCTGATCTGCTGGCAACTGTGGAGATTTAATCTCATCATTTCCTTCGGGTACATAGTTCACAAAAAAGCCATCAACCTCAATGTTTTCACTTTCCACTGTCCAGGATGCCATGATGTTCCCATCAGAGGCAGCCACATTAAGTTCCAGCCTAACCTGCAGATGAGGAGAGAAAGTCTTTTTATTTAAAAAAGAAATATTCAAACAATGCACCTAATGCCAAATGTAAGACTTAAGTGCGTTATTTTCTAACTGTCAATTAATATTTCAGACATAGTTGATAAAATATACACCTGACTGTTAGGTTGTCAGTATGTTTGCAGACAGTAGTTACAGAATTTGCACCTGACTGCAGGATTTCTGATTTGTTTGCAAATTCACATAACTATACATCAAAATTATAAAAAGACAAAAAAAGAACCACCCTACTTTTAGGGCCCTTGACCACAATCAACACTAGATAGACTATAGTTAAAATTTTGAAATTAAGTAAAAAGTTTACCCTTTAGATATAAATATGATTTAAGCATTAGCAAGAGAAATTCAATCTACATCAAATGCGGATTGGGGGATGGGAAATCAGTATGAAATACATACCTTTGGTTGATGTGTTGAGATTTCCAAGGAAGGACAGTGGTTCTTGATATCTACACAGTCTGACAAGTTGGCAACCATGATCACAATGCCTGGTACTTGTGTTGACTCCAAGCTGTTATGATGTGTCAAGGAAGTGACGGATTGGTTCAGGGTAGAACTTCCTATGGTACTGGTTTTAGTTGCAGAGTCCATGAGAACACAGGTCCAGTTGCTGTTAAAACTGGCATTTCCAACAGTCTGTTGTTGGTTGAGATACCAAGTTTGCAGCATATGTAGTTGGCAGGAGCACTGTTGATGCATACATGTTCAAACATGAGCTTTAGACTCGTGCAATAATGGACTATGATATCAAAAAGTAGGTATTGAAGACATTGTAATAGTATGTACATATGCTAAATGCTGTGAATGTTAAGTCATGCTTTAATTGAACTCAGTTTTATTCTCACCTGCAAATGGTTGCCTTCCAGTCTTAGGTCCACAAGGTCTAGAAGCTGACTTACTCCACAGTAAGAGATGTTGCTGAGAGCACAGTAGCTCAGGTCAAGGCTGGTCAGATGGCTAGGGAACTGTAGATCCGTTACATGGGTGAGGTTGATGTTGTGGGAGAGGTCAAGCTTATGCAGATGCCGAAGATGCTGCAGTGTGAGTGGCTGAATGCTTTGGATTGAATTGTGAGACAGATTGAGAGCTGTCAGGCTGTACTTCAGTGAAGGAAACATGTTCTCTTCCACCTGCACCAAGCGGTTGTTGCTTAGGTCCAAGATGGACAGGCGGGTCATGGAAGCAAATAAGTTGCCATCAATGCTTTTGATGAAGTTGCTGGACACATCCAACTCTGTCATATGTTCAAAATCCAGTGCTGTAGTGTTCTCAGACAGCTGCGTAAGATAATTCTTGGAGAAGTTCATGGTTTTCAGTCCAGAGATGTTAGCAAGGAGTTGGAATGACACAGATTCAAGGACATTGCCCGATAGATCCAAGTTTTCAAGATGTTCAAGTGTCAAGATTGCTGAGGGAATTTGGGAGAATTTATTATTACCAAGAGACAATACAAGAACTGTGCTCACCCCTTGAAAGAAATCTTCTGGCAGACTAGACAGATTATTCCCTGACAAGTCAAGTAAATCTATGGCAATGTGGGTGTTTGCTGTAGTGTTTAAGAGAGGCATTGTTTGGCTAGTTGTGAAGTTACATCTGATGTTCACAGATTCCTTGGATTCTGGCGTGCAGAAGCATGATTTCTTTTGCAGATTGTTACACATTTCTCCTGTAGGTGCTGCATATGTTGGGGAAAAAATAACAGCTGTTAAGGGCAGCAATGCTAGGACAATGGGTAAGATCTTGTTCTCCTGCATTTTTGAGCTGTTGATTATGTTCGCCCTCCTGGGAAATAAAAAAGTCTTGGGATGTTTTAATATGACAACATTTGGATTTTATTAATGATTACAGCTCAGGTGAAAGCATAACTCATGCACATCACATACACAAAACATAAAGTTAACACAAACTCTATTTAAGTCACAGAAATGTGCTGTTGAAAAGCCATTATAGTATATACATTATGAACACCAGTGAATGAGGAGTATTATCTAAGACTTGTGCAAAGAATGAAAATTATTAGAATTGTGCTGTCTAAAAGCCATGAACATGTATACAGTATGAACACCAGTGAATGAGTATCATCTAAGACTGGTTCAAAGAATGAAAATTATTAGAACTGTGCTTTCTAAAAGCCATGAACATGTATACAGTATGAACACCAGTGAATGAGTATTATCTAAGACTTGTGCAAAGAATGAAAATTATTAGAACTGTGCTTTCTAAAAGCCATGAACATGTATACAGTATGAACACCAGTGAATGAGTATTATCTAAGACTTGTGCAAAGAATGAAAATTATTAGAACTGTGCTTTCTAAAAGCCATGAACATGTATACAGTATGAACACCAGTGAATGAGTATTATCTAAGACTTGTGCAAAGAATGAAAATTATTAGAACTGTGCTTTCTAAAAGCCATGAACATGTATACAGTATGAACACCAGTGAATGAGTATTATCTAAGACTGGTTCAAAGAATGAAAATTATTAGAACTGTGCTTTCTAAAAGCCATGAACATGTATACAGTATGAAAATCATTGATCAAGGAGTGCTATAAAAGTCTTGTGTAAAAAATGAAAACCACAGAACTGCATATTTCACAAAAGCCATTAAGTTTGGAACATTATAGTCATTATACAGAATGAAAACCATTGAACTGCATATATTACTCTAGCCATTGAGTAGAGAGATTATATAAGCCAGTATGAGTAAGTCACAGCAAACATTTATGCTGTTAATAGAAACCTCTCTCTATGGTGGACTAACTTTATATAAATTTCTTTCACTTGTTAACATTGATTTGGCTTTCCTATAGTTACTAGCTTTCTACAAATTTATATCACTTAACAGTGATTTGGTTGGTTCTGCAATTACAGGTTAATGGTATTATAAATTTATATCACTTAACTGTGATATGGTTTGCTGTGCTTAGAATCACTTATAGTTATAGAATTTACTTATCACTTATTAACAGTGGTTTTGATGGTTCTGTCTGTTATATACTAACTTTATACAACTTTAGATCACTTGTTAAGAGTGATTTGGATAGCTCTACCTACTGTAGATTTGCTTTACACAACTGTATATCATTTGTTAATAGTGATTTGGATACCTCTGTCAATTATAGACTTAATTTGTACAACATTATATCACTTGTTAAGAGTGATTTGGATAGGTCTGCCAATTATAGACTTGCTTTGTACAACTTTATATCATTTGTTAACACTGTTTTATTAGCTACTTCTAACAGAAAAAGTATCTTACCTGGTAAAGTGAAAGAATGAATGAATTACAAGAAAAAATTAACTTTTTAATTTACACTTGCTCTCTCTCTCTCTCTCTCTCTCATTAAGTTGTCTCCTTATATAGCTGCCACTGTTAGAATGGTTTTCAATCATCATAATGCGACAGGTTTCAGCCAGCATGCATGTCAAAGCAGAATAAACAATTCACAATTTTCATCACTGCAAGGCAAGCAAAAAACGAGAAAAGTTTGGAGTAAAGCTGTTTTAAGATTGTGTGTGTGTGTGTGTGAATAGGAGGAGGGAGTAGGAGACAAGACATGATCATTGGCCTAATGAGGACACCAACTTAGTGGATGAATTTGATATTTGAAAAAGTTAAAGGTGCCCACAGAGAGATTAAAGTCAAGTGGGGTGGGGTGGGGTGAAAGGCGCCAGGCTTATTTATACACACATCTCAGCACAAAC
Source organism: Sinotaia quadrata (assembly GCA_028829895.1). Taxonomy (NCBI): domain Eukaryota; kingdom Metazoa; phylum Mollusca; class Gastropoda; order Architaenioglossa; family Viviparidae; genus Sinotaia; species Sinotaia quadrata. The sequence continues at coordinate 112,129,013 of CM054181.1, read as the reverse complement.
ACATGATTAAATACACATACTAGTGTAAAAGTTCATTTGTTCATAATGTCAGTGATCATAGTTTTTATTTTTAAAGTTATGTCTGGAATGTGTTCCAAAGAGACCTATGAGAATATGAACGTTTAAAATTTAATTTGGATTAATTTTATTTTAAAACGTTTGCACTAAATGAACTTGACATATAAGGACTATTTATGATTGTATTTTTTTATTAAATTTATGCTGGCGTTGTTATTGAATTTGCTAAGTATTTTCTTAATAGTGTATAAATAGGCTTTTTTTTTTTTTGGTTGTTGTTTTTGCAATGTTTCCGCTGTACTGCATCAGGAAACAAAACAAGTATATTGAAGAATTCAAGTCAAAGCTGCCCCCCCCCCCCCCACACACACACACAAATGTATACTGTTTAAAATGGCGGAAAATGGAGCCGCAAATGAGCTAAGTGTACAGCCTGCCGTTCAGTGTTATTGCCGGGAATAATATTGATAATCCCATATACATAGCATCTTTAACGTCGACTTCTACGTGCGTGCAAGTAGGCCTATAATATAATTGTGTGGAAAGAAACGAAGGGGAGACCACTGGAACCACGTTTTGACAAGAAAAAGTCAATGGAGCCGAGTCATAAAAACATGGTGTTGACAAGAATTCAGGACTCCAGAGCCGGTTATACTTGTTTGCAGGGCTGTCAAAAAAAGCGATAGGCTTTGTTTGCCTTTTTTTTTACGGGAAGCCGGGAAAAAGGATGAGAATGGAGGGATCCCTGGGATTTCTTTTTTTTTTTTGAAAACGCTGCACACCCCGTTTTTCTTGAAATCTTCTGCTAAAAATGTTCATCTTCCAACATTTGTTGATTTCGCGGGCGGGCACTAAAGCCAAGAGAGAAACTAAGATAAAGAATTAAGAGCGTGGTGGATGATGAAGAGAAAGAACGGTGATTTTGGTGACAAGTCTCCTGTCGCTCTCACTAAGATACATACGGGTCCTTAAAGCGCCTTCACGAATCGCTCGCGTGAAAGTGCTCTAGTGTCTATACATGTCTATTATTATTCACTGCTGTATGTTATTTATTATTATTATTGTTTGTTAATTATTATGTTTGTGTTTATTATTTGTTTTGTTAACTATTGTTTTTGTTATTTATTGTCTCTTAATTATTATTTTGTTTGTTATTTATAATTATGTGTTGCTTGTTATTTTATTCATCATTATTTGTTTGTTAATTTAATAATAGCATTATTATGTTATTTAATTTTTTTTATTACTAATGCTGGACATATTGTCTGCCTGTGGACTTTAAGCAGACACCAATCAGTTAATCTGTAGTTATGAAGAATTTGACACGCAGCAATTTCATTAGACCATAGTGAGACTTGTCCCTGATGTCCAGCTATAGCCGCAAGCAAGCCTGTCCGCCCAAAATGAGATTCATTTCCCACCGGGTTGATCGGCGTGTGCTTATGAATTGTGCTTACCACAGCCAAAGATAAGATCGGGGAATAACCCTCGTTTCGCGTCCGTATAAGACAGATTTACGGACCGGAACGGACCCACCCTGCCAGACGATGGCAAGCGCAGCACAGGTTTTTTTTTGTCGTTTGTTGTTGTGCGTTTATGTTTACTCATAAAACGAAGGGGATTCTTCTTGTGACGTCACGGGTGACCCACTATCTGTGTGTCCTGATACGCCGTCTCCAAGTGTCAAGGCAATAGTGAGAGGTGTGCACAGGAGTGCGGTGTGCAAAGGGTCATATCGGTGCCTGCATTCAGAATTGTAATCACAGTGTTATTTCCTGTTTCCACACCCAGCACCCAGCAGTATTTGGGGCAGAGTTGAGTGGATTAACACTTTAGTAAGCCGTGTTTGTCATTACGTGTATTGTATTTGCAGGATTTTCGAAACATTTCGTCCTGTTTTGAGAATGTTTTTAGCCTGTATATCCGTTAAAATCTCAGTGAAAAACATTAAAGCGTCCCCCCCCCCCCCAAGAAAAGAAAAACAAAGATAATTCAATAAAATAAATATGGTCTTGATGATAGCTATTAAATTATTAGCTGGACGTCAAGTTTCAGTTGACCCTTTGCGGTCTTTCTTGTCTTTGTTTATATTGATTTCACCTGAAAATCTCATTTAAGCAAATTTCAAATAGGATCCATTCTGGGAATGTGTAGACACCATTTGGTTCGGATGCAAGCCATTTATCGGGTGTGTATGCTGACTTGACTAAAGCTGATACACACCTACAGCAATTTATTGTTCCAACCCTGGTCCTTCCCTCCACCACTCCTCACCCCCATCCCCGTCATTCCTCTTTATTGAATGTTGACTTCTCAACGCGTTAACATGCTTGTTTCTGAGAAATGACGTCACTGATAACATTAGTAGTCCATTGTAGTTATGTTGCTGGATGGGAAGCGCGGCTGGAGGGGTGCAGAAGCGTGTAGCATTAGTTTTCCATTTTCCATCCCTGGTGCTCGATGGAAGAGGTTGGTGACGTACGTGTGATTGTGTACGTGTCAGTCATGATGTTTGGGCAGAGCGTTTTCAGTTAATTTTTATAGTTGGAGAGAAATTTTTGCAGTCAACATTTCGTCAAATAAATGAAGCAGAAAAAATGCGTGTCTGCCAGTTTTGTCTGTGAGTCAACATATCCTCGAAAGGAAGTTGGAAATTTTCCTGAAAATGTGGTTTATCCCCTAGACGGACATAGTGGATCAGGGTATATCTCCAGGGTCGACACCTCACCCCCACCCCCGACGATAGAGAACGACCGTTAGGTGCAACGAAGTATTAACTGCACAAAGTTAGCATGTCGCGTAGCATGTAGTACTATCTTCGGAAGGTCCTAGGTGTCCTATAACTATCTAATAGTCCTATAACTACCTAATAGTAGTGTAAATTGCACACACATACACAGTAAATATTGACACTTCATTATCAAGACAAAACTGAGAAGTAAGTCCAAAAGGATATATTCTTTTTTAAACCAAGAGGTCCGATTTTACTGAACATGTATGATGAACGTGTGCACGACTTTAGAGTAGTGTGCACAAAAAAAAAAATGTAACAACAACAAAATGTATACGCCTAGTTTATATACGTGTATGTCTCCTATTAAACCTTTTTTCTGTTTATATAAGTGTATGTGTTACTGGACAACTTGACAGGGCTGTTACAGTAAGCCTCCAAGTCATGCTATAATCGTGAATTATGACTTCGGAACACTAGTGAAGCTATCTCGTTGCGATGAGATGACGTGTTTGGATTGGATGAGTGATTTGTTGACTGCAGCAATCCTAGTGACCGTATTTCGTTCAAGGAGTGTTTAGTGACCTCGTGTTCCTCAAGGAGTGTTAGTGCTAAACACACATCCACACCGAATACACAGAACGAACGCACACAAGATTGTATTAGTTGCAAAAGAAAAGAAATAGATTTTTTTTTTGTTGGGGGGGGGGGTATTAAGCAAAAAGTGTCCAGTCAGCAATTGAGCTGACCAGTGTAATCAAGGATCTTTAAAAATCTGAGTCATATTTTTATTTGTGTCGTCGTCATAAATGATTCGTGACTAAAAAAAAAAAAAAAAAAAATTCTTTCAACTCATAAGGTGACAGAATGTAAAAGAAAAATTAACTATAAATAAATGAATGACGTGTTTGAAAGATATAATACACAGTGGTGCGTCATTTATTTTGATATAATTATACACTAGCACATTGCGTGCCACTAGTGACAGGGAGAAAAAACAAAACAAAACGTTCGAATATACAGAATTTTCAATTTACTATATGGATTGTACCTAGAACCGGTAATCTATGTGGTCTGGTTAAAAACGGAAACTGCGAACAGAATAAGATATCTGATAGAAGATGATTCATTTGTAGTTCTGTCGGTAGCACTGTTGGCTATTGTAAAAAAAAAAAAAAAAAAAAAAAAAAAAAAAAAGAAACACAATCTGAAAATTCACCCATGAGTGAAAAGAGAAAGTCTCTGGTTGTTGAAATACGCTGTGATACTGTTTGTCACAGGCGCTTTCACGCACCACACTGACGTCACAGTACTGCGTACACACCACACTTCCAAGCATTTTTCTCATACTAATTTTACACAATACGCATGTTACTTTTCTGTCATGCAATCATTCGTCGACTGTAAACCTGTGTGCAGTTGGCCTTTAAAATGATTACTTTTTTTTAAAAAGTTAAATAAAGAAAATAAGATGAACCCGACTGGTTCTCATTCACGAGTTCATCTTGCACTACTATAAATAAATCAGTCAAAAGTTTAACCTTAATAAAGTGTATTCACGCCAATAATAAATATCTAATTTTGTTTTATATCATTTTTTTAAAAGAAAGTATTTGATATTTAAAATAATTAGGCTTGTTAATTATTTCAATTAATTTGCCGGAAAGTGGTGATAGCAACACCACCACCATCTCTTGTAATAATAATACAATCCGTTATTTTTGTATGGTTTCATTGACAAGTGCACTTTGTGAAGACTAATGGAAGTAGTCCTTATTTTGTGACGCTCGCCTGTATGCTATTTTAGGCACTTGTGAAACCAGTCCGGTCAAGAGAGACCGCACGATATAGTGACAGATACCACTGAGGTCAGTTATCAAAAGTGTGTTACGTATTTGTCTTTTTAAATTTGTCAGGTGGTCAGATAAGACTGTAGCTGACCCACTTCGTCGACATTTTCTCTCGTTTGGGCATCTGGCAGCAAGTTTATTTACTGCGACTTAGGGTCAAAGGTTGTAACTAAATTTGTGACATAATGAGGATCAGCTCTAAGACCAGCAAGGAGAGAGAGAGACGGAGACAGACAGAACCATAAGGAAACCTAATCATTGCCTACCTGACTGATAGGTTATCCCTTGCTCTTCAGTGTTACTAGTCGTGGCGGGTGAGAATGGTAACGGAAATTAGAATGCAGTCGCTTTTGTGCCGGACACTGGGATACGTAGAGGTTGCCGGTATGGGGAAGGGCTTGTTTATATACCTGGTCTTTCTTTAAGACTCCAAGAGAGCTGAGTGCAAACTTATGGGCAGTGTGCAGTTGTTTCGGACTAATATCGTATCCTCTCCTTAAATTTTTGTTTACATCCGTTTGAAGCTTAACTTGTGTTGTGTTATGTGTTTCGCATCTATAAATGTTGTTTTCACAGTCACCAAAACATCCATTTGGGTCGAATCTAAGTTTCATTTTGTTGCCTGTTGACGTCATGATCACCTGCACACAAGCTATAGAAAGATTGATAAATAGACAGACAGGTGGATGGATGAATAGATAGGTAGATAGACAGTTAGTGGACGGATGGAGAGAGTCAAACTGCATCAAAGATTCGGGGAATTGTACTAAAATCTAAAGAGAAGTGAATACACACTACTAGAATTTTAGCAATGACCTTATTTACAAGCTCAGAATTTATAAAAGGCATGCCGTGACTTTGGTGTTTAAATGTTTGCGCGAGTTGTATATGTGTACGTATGAGTGTTTTCACCTCTCTTGTTATATGCGTAGTAGTGGTTGTATTTTTATTTTTAAGTTTATCAAAAGAATGGGACCGTGTGCAAATTAGGTAGGCGCGCACGAACTCTCCCCTCCCCGGCGAAAATATGATGAAGCTGTCGTTCTTTATCCTGTGACACACTGATTTGTTCCGAAGCGCATTGAGGACTTACATTCGGTTAACACTTGGATCGTTGGCTCTTGTATCATGGGGTGTATTATGCGAGTTGGAAAAATAACTCCAGGTGACGGGTTTTCAATTGTTATTCACGAAAGGCCAAAGGGTGGGCGACGCAGACGATTTTTCAAGTGGATCCAGAAATAGCGGCTGTTTTTAAAATCCCAAACGTTTAATTCCCTATTTCCTCCCCATCCACCCACCATTACTGTTTCATTTTTTTTAATTTTTTTTTTTTTTTTTTTTTTTGGGGGGGTTAGACTAAGTATGCTGTAGTTAGCATCCGATCATTTACATTTTACAGGGTAGGTAATCTGATGTAAAGGAGCGACTTTAACAATAAGCCATAATGAATTCCAATTTATCGCTATTGTGATCTTACAGTATTTGAACGAGTCGCTGCCATAATTATTTCTCTTATCAGCTTGATTGTGTTTGTGCCTACACAGTAGATCGTTAAGAGCTAGAACGAGAAGCCAAAGACTAGATCTTTTTACCTGACAAGTGTACACTTAAAGTGTGCGTGAGACGCTGCACACACACACACACACACACACACACACACACACACACACACACACTACTTCATATGTATTTGTGCCGCGCGCGCGCATTGGTGTGTGTGTGTGTGTGAGAGAGAGAGAGAGAGAGGACAGGTTAGAAGGGATTCTTTATATCTGACTCTGAGCATGTTCTTTGTGGCGAATATGCAGACGCTCTTGCTGTGAAGTGCTTACCCAGGCGATGTACGGCATTGCTCGACAGAGTAGCGAGAGGCCTGCACTGCAAATAATCGTACAATGTCGAAAATGCAGATAAAGTATAGAACATACACGTACACTTTGTAAGGTATATATATATATAAGCATGTTTCCCAAACTTCTATTTATCTACCTGTCTGTCAGTCTGGAAATGTATATACTCCCTGTGCAGATAGTTGGATTAATGGTTGAAGAATTGTTTTGATCATTAAAGAATAAATTTTGATTCTAGACATGGAGTAACTTTATGGAGGCGTGTTTATAAATACACGGTCTTGTAAGAAAAATAATAATTCACAACATTGTACATAAAATAATAATTCACAACTTTGAAATAAACATTTCAGGTTTATGTAAGTTAATATAACCTTATATTCTGTTTCTAAAAGCTTATATGATAATATGGAGCCATTTGAGGGTTTTAGAAATCAACTGAAAGATAGCGAGCAACAATTGGTCAAAGCATTAATTTAATAGCTTATAAGCTTATATTTTGTCAGATTATTTTATATTTTGTCTTTTAAAATGGGAGCTTTAGATATTTATATCTTCTATTTCATGACAAATTTTATTCAAACATAAAACAAAAAGTATTGGGTATTTTGTCCCTCTATCCACCCACAAACAATGTAATTTAATTGCATAATGTGTCGACATTTAGAAGCTTATAGAAAGAACACACATAAATTAAAAGAAAAAAAATAAGACCCTTTAATATTTTTTTTTAAAGATACTGGGAGATGTACCAACACTCATAATGCTCCCCCACCCCTTCCCCGAGATATTTTTCGGTGGATAGATGTTTGCGAAAAGCAACGCAAACTGCCAAACGAAGGAGTGCGAGCTTTCCTACCGTAAATCAATTTGAGTGGAACTGAGTGCCGGTCTCTTTGTTCACAGGTGATCAATACTGTTCAAGGGCAAAATAGGCGGGTTTTGTCCTTCGTTGGACTGGTGGGTCCGAATTTAACGACACTTTTAATCGCAATGGACCGTCTTGCTTGCTTGCTTGCAATCATTGAAACTATTCAAGGGCATAACGAGCTGGCTACGAGTGTCGAGGGTTGTCGGGTGTTCAAGGCCGTTATCTGCATTGTCGTTCTTTCACTTGTTTGCCGGCGTGTTTGTTTTCTGAACATAATACAACGCGCACGCACGCACACACACGCGCGCATATCTCTTGGGTTTGCTTCTACAGATTTTACTTTATTTTTGTTTTTTTATTCTTTTCCTTTCCTCTCCCCATCAAAGACGTTAGTCGGATTGCCTGGATATGATATCATTTTGTGATGGTCTCAAGGACTGCGTGCATACAGCTGTACAACTGTCTGTATAAAATGAAAGCAGTATATAATCAGTTGAAGATCGGCTACTGTTGGATCGAAATTATATTGCATGACTCGCGATCATTTTTTTTTTTTGTTGTAAAATGAAGCATTATTTTACGACAATCTTTTGGCGGTGATTAGACAGCAAACTAATACTTATTTTTTTTTAAGGCCATAGGTTTGGTGGTGGAACTTAATAGCTGGTGCCGTTTTATGCAATTTCCTTCCCAAAATTAAAATTTGGTCAAGATCCGTCTTAAAGAATATATTTATATTTTATTTCGTATTGATTCTACTATTTCCTGTTACTCTACTGTACAATGAGTTCTCTCTGTGTGGGATGATTGTGTTCGCCACTATAGCCAGCCTCAGGCCCTTTGATATGTCAAATAATTATAATTAGTATTTAGTAGACGTTAAAAATAAATTTAACTAGTCGATTTAAAAAAAATATATAATTTTTAATTCGAGAGCTGGCTGGCTGCGGGTTATATGAGATATTTTGTGCGTTCTTGAACTTCACGAATTTGTGTAGACGGAAGATGTGTGTGCATATGCGCGCATGTGTGAGTGTATTATGTGTCCCTAAGCTATATATATATATAAATGGAGAAGACAGTCTTAAACTGGATGCCTGTTCATAACAGAATATTGCAAACAATCTCTTTTTTTTTTTGTTATGCTTCATTGTCTGGTTCCAGTCTTAAGTACCCTTCAGATATAAATTATGCATGCACTCTTATTAGAAACATGTCATCAGAGACAATGGCACTAGTTTTAATACTCTGAAAGCAAAGTATGTTATATGGTCAGCATTCATTGGCTTACCTAGGTCTGTCTAGTGTAGGAGGTGAAGTACATTTTTAAGAAGGCTCTCAAGACACACCCACTTTCATCAGCACTGTCTGTTCTGTATCAGTGCTTGTTCCAACTGTACAGTTGTAAATTCATTGTACTTAGAGTTCTGTATTTAATTACACACCATTTTCATCAGCACTGTCTGTTCTGTATCATTGCTTGTTCCAAATGTACAGTTATAAATTCATTGTACTTGTGGTTCTGTGTTTAAATACACATCACTTTCATCAGCACTGTTCTGTATCATTGCTTGTTCCAAATGTACATTTGTAAATTCATTGTACTCATGGTTCTATGTTTAAACACAGTTATTTGTCATATATCGTCATTTTGTATACCCACTCATTTAACTTTGTATTTTATGTGTAGTAATTGTCAGTCACTTACAGCTTTTATAAGGTTAAAGCACTGTATTAAATCCTCTTTTATTATTGTTATTATTAGTTAGCTCTTTAGCCTAGCCATTGGTCTCGCTCAGCGAACTAATTGGGACCTTAAATGTCACTCTCACTGTCCCAAAGGTTGACAGGTACTACTTGAGGACTTGTCTCTCTTTCTGTCCGGCCGTGACCTCACGTTTTTACTTGCGCGAGCCGATGACACGTGTACATTATAGTCTAGCGTGCGTCCGTATACAGGTTCCGGTAGCGGCTGAAAAGGATAGGGAGTGTTTTTGTTTACAATAACCATTTCTTTTTTCCAACTTACTCCAGGGTCTTGTTTCTTTTAAAATTATTTTAATCTGCTTGTGTGCGTTTAGGGTGTTTTGTTGTTGTAAAGTTGTTGCGTGTGACATAAAACGATTTTTGTTTTGACATAACTGAACTATTTGTACCATAATATGAAAGCTGAAATGTAGACACTTTTAGTATGATTGTGATTGCTGTTATCTATTTTGATAACATATAGTTTTTGTACTAATGTGATACAAATGTAATTCAGCATTTTTATTAAGAATTAAGATTCGACAGTAACGACTTGAAGATAGCACTGTGTGTGTGTGTGTGTGTGTGTGTGTGTGTGTGTGTGTGTGTGTGTGTGTGTGTGTGTGTGTGTGTGTGTGTGCATATACAAGTCATATAAAAATATAACCTCACGAATTTGACGTAAATTTCATTAGGCATACTATCGAAAATAATTCACGCTTTCAGACCACGTGAAAGAAAAAGTGAGGTGTTACTTCCTAGTTTTTAAAGTTACATACTTTTGAGAGGAAAATAAAACAACATTTAGTATTCCTTGAAACTCTTGAAATGTGACATCACGAATAATTTGGAGGACATAAATTTGTGTTCCTTTCTCATTTTAACGTACTCATACGAAGGGGAATAATGCGGCATATAAAGAGTAGTCTTTCTTTAAATTAATCGTGTCACTAATATGCATTCTGAAATACCCATGTCGAATTTTGAATTCTTAAATATATTTACAAGTTTATTTATATTGATATTAATTACTGCTAGTTTTCATTCAATATGATCTGACTTTTCTTTGACTGAGCATTGTAAAATATACATCATGTAACATACAAATTTATGAGAGTAAAGAACTATTGACATATTTTATATGAATCAAATATAGTTGCTGGTGCCATTTATAAATTTAAAATAAGTGAAAACAAATAATAATTGTTAAAATTAAATTATCTCCATTTCCAGTTATATTTAATAATTTACAAGTAACAGCAATAAAATGTAATTATAATAAATATGAAAATTATAAAGTAACAGAAACATTTAAATTTTTTTCCAGTATCTTCATTAAACTTAAAACTGTTATAATATATTCTTTTTTTTGGCATTCTAACGTTATTAGTATGTTACAATTTAAATGATTTTCTTAATTGGATTTGATTTTTGATATTATATCACACTATGGTAAAACTTGCTCCCTATCCTCAAAATTCACACTATCATATGCAAAGATTACTCTAAAGAATTTGCCAATGGAGCTTTCATAACATTGTAAGAGTTTCAGTTCTAGTAGGCCTACATGTACTTTGCTTTGAGTCCCGTCATCTGCACATCTTTACTAGTTCATATGCTTAGCATTTTTCTTCTTTCTTTCTCCTCACCAGACAATTGTGTCAATGTTGTCAGTGCCAGCAATATTTTATAGACCTAAAGGGCGTGAAGAAGATTCTGACATTGCTCGTGAAAAGTTCATGGTACCTGAATCTGATCACTTGACTTATCTGAATGTTTATCAGCAGTGGAAAAGAAATGGGTAAGTACAAATATTTATGTTTATTGTAAGAAATGGGTAAGTACAAATATTTATGTTCATTTTAAGAAATGGGTAAGTACAAATATTTCTGTTCATTTTAAGAATTGGGTAAGTACAAATATTTATGTTCATTTTAAGAAATGGGTAAGTACAAATATTTATGTTCATTTTAAGAATTGGTTAAGTACAAATATTTCTGTTCATTTTAATACATAAGAAATTGGTAAGTACAAATATTTCTGTTCATTGTAATAAAAAGAAATGGGTAAGTACAAATATTTCTGTTCATTGTAATACATAAGAAATGGGTAAGTACAAATATTTCTGTTCATTGTAATACATAAGAAATGGGTAAGTACAAATGTTTCTGTTCATTGTAATAAAAAGAAATGGGTAAGTACAAATATTTCTGTTCTTTATAATACAAAAAAATTGGGTAAGTACAAATATTTCTGTTCATTGTAATACATAAGTTTCAAGATTACGCTGAACGTGGAAAATGCTTTGCTTTTGTTTTCTTGCATCCCAGCAGTTTAAGACATATTAACTATGTTATGCTAAATTCAGCACTTGGAAGATGGAGTTTAAAAGTTTTAATTGTATTTCTGCAGCATATCTTGATGTATATTAATTGTGATGCCTTACTCTTTTAGTGAATACTTTACAAAGTGATGCTCAACAGTGCCACCTTAGTAGATTTTGTTGAGATCGTCCCTTTGTGACACATCCTCAAGAAAACAATATAGCTTTACCAGATTTGTGATGTTTACCATAAGTTCAGCCTGGATTCTGAGTGAAATCCAGGAGCATGAAAGTATTCAACCATTTACCACACAGCAGATGAAATTACAAGTTTGAAGTAACTCAGGATACAGAGAATGGAAAGGAGATGCTATCTGTGAAATAAAAGTCAGGATTACACAGTTAAATGCAGCTGAAGATTTCAACACCAATGCAGAGAATTCTTCATAGAGTTGTGCACAATGCCCTTAGCTGACACTTTATGGTTTGGGGATGTGGATTGAACAGTGTATCTTTCACTTGCCTGTCACCCACCTAAGCATCTAAACACCAAGCACAAGGATTTGTTTCACTGTCTGTGTATGTACATGCGTACATGTTCATATAAGTGTTTGATTTGGGGTGTTATTTTGTGCGCATGTGTATACCATATGTGTCTGCCTACATATGTGAAGTGTGAATATGCATATATGTGTATTGAGTCTAGATATATATATGTTTATGTATGTGTGTGTTTGTATGATTGTGTATGTTTGTATGTGTGCATGCACTTGCCTCTGTAAGGTATTTTGGTAAATAAACATAATGAAATATGACATTATAGATGAGAAGACTATACATTGAACCAGGAAGACTATGCAAGCCAAGAATACTTACATACTCAAGAAGACTGTACATTGAACTAAGAAGGTTATACACTGAAATAAGAAGATTGTACATAGAGTCAAGAAGATTGTACTTTGAACCAAGAAGATTGTACATTGAACCAAGAAGAATGTGCATAGAGTCTATGACTCAAGAAAACTATTGATAAAATGATGATTTAGGACGGCCATACATTTTGTGAAGACTGCCAGTAGAGCCAAGAAGACTCTTCATAGAGTCCATGTATATTGGACCAAGAATACATTATTTAGAACCAGTGAATTTGCATAAAGCTATAAAAATACCCACTGTAATTTCTTTCTTTCTTTCTTTCTTTCTTTGAACATTAAAATTTTTAATTTAGTATTATTTGTCAATGTTATTTTATATAGTTTGATAGTTCTGAAGTGCTAAAATAATTAATATTATTTTACAATGATTTATACCCTCTCTCCATTTTTTTGTGATATATATATACATATATATGATGGGCATGTGTGGTGTGTCTGTGTATGTATTATGTGTGTGTGTGTGTGTGTGTGTGTGTGTGTGTGTGTGGTATGTGTAATATTAGCTGTGATAAAAATAAAATTAAAAAAATATCTGATTGTCTCTCTTAGGTATTCTTCAAGTTGGTGCACTGAGCACTTTATCCATGTAAAGGCCATGAGGAAGGTTAGAACAAGTGTTGCAACTATTTAATTAATTTAATTAACATTTTCAACTCAGCAAGTATTTGGGACTGGTGCGGCACAATAGTCTTGGTCAGCCGAGTGTAAAATATAGGTACACACTCAACACAAATAATACCATTGTAATTGAGTTTTTTTATGGTGACATCTCTCCACAGAATTAACATTAATGGCAGGTTTAATGCCCATATTTCTCATGAAGGAGGCAGATATAACTATTATTCATACACACATGTATAGTTTGTCCTGTATTTATTTTAAAGGGAGAATAATATAATGGTATTTTTTAAATTGGTCTTTCCTCCCTTCCCCTCTTCTTATTTTGTTTAAGCAATCTTTGTTCATAATCTGTCAGTAATTTTCTTTTCCCCAAGTTAGCTCTGAACCTTCTTTTAAAAATACTTTTTACAATTCTTGTTTTATCAGGTTGATTATTTATTAGAGGAGTAGTGTCTATCTTACTTTACAGTTTCTCTAACTTGATTCAAGAGCTCTTGTATAAAAATTTTATGAAAGCAAAGTAAGTTGAAATAGAACTGTTATGTTGTTTCTAGTTTAAATCAAGAGATTTTTTATTCAAATTGTATGAACACCAGAGTAAGATGAAATGAAACCAGTTTTGTTGTCTCAAATTTGAATCAAGAGTTTTGTATACAAATATACAAACTTTATGAACATAATGTTGAAATGAAACCTGTTTTGTTGTCTCAAACTTAAATCAAGAGCTTTTGCATACAAATGAATACTAGTTGAAATTAGTCTAGGTTGGTTTTTCTTATAAATATATATATTTCTCTCCTTAATTTGTGAGTTTGGTTTATATATATATTTCTCTCCTAATTTGTGAATTTGTTAGGTGCGAGAGGTACAGCAACAGTTACGAGAAATCATGGAGCAACAGAAGATGGCATTGGTGTCTTGTGGAACTGACTGGGATATCATTCGCAAATGCATCTGTTCTGCGTATTTCCACCAGGCTGCCAAACTCAAGGTAAGAAATAGTAGGCTGCCCTATATATTATAGACAATGCAAGGCTTGATTATTTTCACCAGTGTTTGCAAATTAAAAAGAAAATTCCATTATTAAGTTTTTAAAAGGGATTTTCTGAAGATCTGATGCTAAGGTTACATATTGTAAGTGTGTGTGTTGATTGATTAATTGACATGTAGACAGGCTACTCTTATGTATAGATGGATTACAAACAGATAGATATGTTTGTCTATAAGTAGAAAGAAAGGCTATGAAATAGATATGTTTGTCCATAAGTAGAAAGAAAGGCTATGAAATAGATATGTTTGTCCATAAGTAGAAAGAAAGACTAAGAGATAGATATGTTTGTCCATAAGTAGAAAGAAAGACTATGAAATAGATATGTCAGTGTGTGAATGGAATGTGAATGGTATCCGGATGCAGTAAAAAGTGGATAGAAAGATAGTATCACACATACTGATTCTAAGTTCACACATATACAGACTGATAAACTGATAGACAGACTATCAATAGATTGGTAGTTAGGCAGAGAGCTAAACATTTTGCTGTTGTTTGGGATCTGGAGAGAAGTAAAATTGTTTTTCCTGACCAATTGACCTTTCATACTGGCTTAATATTTCTTGGGTGCACTTGCAGGGCCTTGGTGAATATGTCAATACACGGACAGGCATGCCATGCCATCTGCATCCTACCAGTGCACTCTTTGGCATGGGTTTCACACCAGACTATATCGTCTATCATGAACTTGTCATGACCTCTAAGGTTTCTGCTGTTCTTTTTTTTTAAAAAAATTAATTTTATTATGATTATTTTTGCATTATAATAATAGTACAGCAGTTTGAGAGTTGTTCCTTTTTCCCATTTTCTACTTCAAGTATTGCAAATTTAAAAAAGTTAAAATTTAACCAGCAACAAAATGTAGGAGGACAGAGAAGATAAGAAGAATGTCGGGGCTTAAGACATTTTCAGAAAGCTGGGTTGACACTTGAATTTAGATCTGGTTTATAATTCATTTTTATTCATGAATCTTGCATATTACAAGACTATTTTGGACATTGTTGTAGCAACAGATTTGAAGCAAATAGTTTTTTTTTACTTGCCAACAGTTTGCAATACATGTAAAGCTTCTGTGTTTCACCATCCTGTGTTCATACCACAACCTCATTATATCCACAGTTCTCATTATGTGTTTTTCACTTTGAATAAATAAAACATTTTGATTTGTGTATGTAGTGATTCATTGACTTGAATTTTGCATTGTCATTGAAGTTAGTCAGACAGAAGGGAATGGTTGATTTGCAAACTTACACATGTCAAAGATTCATCTTTATATCTTAAAGAAACCATTTTTCTTCTCTGTATGCAATAGGAGTATATGCAGTGTGTGACCACTGTTGATGGACAGTGGTTGGCAGAACTTGGTCCTATGTTCTACAGCATCAAGGACTCGAACAAGACGCGTCAGGTGCTCAAGTGATCATTTAACTTGGTGCAGTTATTGTATGCATGAGTTTTAAACTAGAAATGATACATGATGTTTAATTATAATTGTACAGTGCTTCACATAACAGGGTAGTAAATGCATGCAGACAAACATCAGCATTTCTTTTAAAGATTTACCTTGACTCCTGAAAATCATTGTCTTTCTAATCCATGTTATCTGTGCGTCCCTTCTGCCCACTCTCATTTCACACTTCACATAATCCTTCACATGTGTATGCATGCATACATTCACAAATATACACATCCACATACATGCATACAAACACATCCATACACATGCATACAAACACATTCACACGACCATATTCAAACACATGCATACGAACATACACACACTCAAACATATACACGTTCACACAAATACACACACACACACACACACACACACACACACACACACACATGCATGCATACAAGCACATTCATGTAATTAAGCTAAACACATTCCAACTTGTCTCCTACCCTATCACTGCAAATCTCACATGAAAATGTCTAACTATTAGTCTTTGTGAACTGCTTAAATTGATAGGAGAGACGCAAACAAGCAGAAGAAGAAATGACTGTAATGGAAGAAGAGATGAAGCGAGCTGAAGATCTTATCAAAGCACGAAAGGAGTTCACTCAGTCTACACCAGCTTCCACGCGGCAGTAAGCCATTTTTCTCTTGTTGCAATTCTTTTTAATGTGAGGTGGTAACATTTTTTTATTACAATTATGCTGTAAAATATCAGCAACAAAAGTCCTCAATGTAAAAAAAGAAAACATAAGGAACAAAACCTATAGCAGGTACAGTGTACACATAATATCATCATAAACTATCTTCTGCTGACAACCTGTAAGTATCAGTATATGTGGTTGTCAGTCTAAATTGTTGTGATATTTTTAAAATTGAAAGGTATATTTATATAATATTTCATAGTAAATTTATTTGTTCTTATAGAATGATTTCTTATATTGGTCTCTTGTTTTCTTTCCTGTTCTTTTTTTTTTTAACCTTTGATATAGTTTTGATTAAAGTCCATTACTTTTGTCCAGAGAATATATAGATGGTATATTTTGAAAAAAAAAGTATTGTTTCATAGAGTATAGGCCAGCATATAAATGTTTTGATGTATGAACTTTGTATTGCAGAACGATAGTAACACCAGGACGCCGTGAACCTGGGACACCAGCTGCTACTCCCCGGCGTACCCCCAAATTTGGCATTTGAAGGATGTTTGTGTTTAAATTAAGAATTGCATCATTATCAGCACATCAGCAGATTAATTCTTGAGCTTGTTTCCAAATTAATTGATCAGTTAGTTGCTAAATTTACAAAATTAAATTACAGTGTTACACTTTGACACAGTCAGCTCTTGTAATAGTTGTCTTTTCTCTTTCTCATCTTTAGAGCATATAGAAATGACAAAGTTCAGGTATCCTTTTCATCTGTCTTCCAAATTATCATTTCTTTTAATTTTGACAGTATTTCAAATGGAAGGGGAAATAATATGCCATTATATGCCACTTTTAGCAATAACATTTCAACAATATGATCACATTGTTGAAATGTTATCGATAAAAGTTAAATCTTTTCATTTAAAGGGAGATTAAAATAAAACCAGTTTAAAAATTGAACTTCCTTAAAAATAAAATGGTGTATTTGGTAAAAATGTGAAAGATAGAATCTTACAATACATATTTTATTTTCACAGAATATGCTATTAAAAGCACTAATAGTTAAAACAACATTACATTGTTGTATAATGCTGAATCAGTCTTCTCTCTGCTTATAAGATTTGATTTTGTGTGTGTGTGTATGCGTGTATTTGATTGCAAATGTTCTTCCCCATATTATGGATTTTGTTTTAATGTATAAATGATGGATATTTTGTACATTAATCACACATTCAGTTTTGTAAAGTTTGTATTTCAGTAAGTTATCTGTGTTAATGTTTCAAATATGTTGATATGCAATTTGAAATGATCACACATTATTTCATTTAAGCAGTGCATCATTTGTGTACATTTTCATGTGTGTGTAGATTCCTGTTATGTATAACACAAAACATTGTATTATTGTGTTATTTTGATATTAGGTAGTTTGTTTTTTTTTAATAATAGCAATGTTGTAGTTGCTGTGCACTAACATTTATATTTGCATTACATTGTCTCCCTTTAAAAAAAAAATAGCACTTTGCAGCTTGTCAGATTATTGTATATTACGTTTGTTGTTTTTTAAAATTATTTTGTAAGTTGTGTATATTTTCATTTGTACAAATTTTGCATTGTCTCCCTTACCAACTCAAGGTGCCTATTGAAATACACGCTCACACATGCACATATCCATACACATGCATTCATGCACAGATAATAGGAAGATACAGTTTCAGTCAAGCTTTGAAAAGGTATTTTAGTCTGAATTTAAAAATTTGAATAAAAAGCATGCAAAATAAAATCCACTTGCTAAGCAATGTGTCTTCTACCATCTCCCTTGAATTAACAAATTAATGCATGATTCTCCAGCCTTTTAATATAGCATAGGTTGCATAAAACATTTATGCACACACCCCACCCCCCTCAACTCTTTTAAAAAAAACATTTCAGTTGTTTTTGATATAATGGTTGCATATATCCTCCTTTCCATTACTGTTATTATGCATTGGATTTAGCCTTGTACTGACTGATTCTTTTTAGACCCTGCATCATTGACAAGAAGACTCAATGTCCCTTGGTATATTACTGGCAAATTTGTGTTTCTATTTCATCTATTTATGGCTATCATTTTCTTCCACCACCCCTACCCCCCTTGACCACCTCATCCTGATGCATGTATCATTACAAATATTTCATGTAATGGCCATCAGATTTGTAAAAGTTACAAGGATATTTACAGATGGCAAAACATGAGGAACCAGATAGTCAGTTTATGAAAAGGATATGAAATGTTGCTAGCTTGCAATGATTATCAAACGGGTTGGGGCATTACATTACACAAAGCATTTTAACTGTCAGGACACCTCTCTCTCAAATTGCAACAGTTCAGCACAAAATGAGAAGTCATTCTCTAAAGTTTAAAAAAAAATACTATGCAGTGTTGGGCAAACCTGTTCACTGATTGGATCTTATATGGCCATTTACTCTAGAATAAATTTTTTTCATTTTCCAGTAGTTAAAAAATGTGTCTGAAAGCACGATTGTTGTAAAGCATAAGAGGGGAAATGAGTTTTTATGACTTTATTTGTGTACCATTTTTTTGTAAGTTGTAAAATGTTAAATGTGTTCATTTATATAATAATGACAAATGTAATGGCATACTATGAGATAACCATTATAAAGTCTTGTATAGTGTACTCATTCAGAACAACAGGAGTGAATTGACCATTTTCACGACAAACCATTTTTAATAGGATAAACTCAAGCATTGTGTTATGCCCCTGTCTTTTTGTTGTTAGGTAATTGTTATCTCCCTGGGTATAAAACTCACATCGGATGGATCAGCAGAGGCAAATTAAATCTGAACTTGGTCTATAGAATCACAACCCACTCTTCTTGTGGTTCACTCCTGTTGCTCAATATGCCTTTTATTATAATAATATAGTGTGGTTCTCTGTAAAGTACTGTTGTGCGATGTGTTTACCATTGGAATTTCTCAAGTTCAGAGGTGTTCCCATGAGTGTGTACTTTAAGAATGCTGCAAAAGCAGGGCTTTGAGACAAATGTTTGTTCACATAATTTTGCAAAGTGTGAGATGTTGTGTTTATTGACATTCGGCATGTCGTGCACCTCTGAAACAAGGTGGTGTATTTTGAAATGGGCGTGTAATTGTGATATTGTGTTAAATGAGTTTTCATTTTGAGTAAATGGTATGTACACATTAAAGGTATTGCATATCATACATGTGTTAAGATGCAGTTTACAATTGCTTGCTGCCTGCCCATTGTGCAATAGACCCAATAAGTTAGTCTCCTTGTATGCAGTTTGCATTACTGATTGGATTTATTTCCCTTTGTTCAGTAGATTTATATATATATATATATATATATATATAGTCTACTGCTAACACGAAAACTCCTTACATTATTTCCATTATCTTTACATTGCCATTTTCTGATACAATAAATGTGTAATTTATGTTCACTGCTGATTTAAAATAGTGGTGTCAGGAACTGATGAATTAAAATAAAAACCATGCACAAAAAAAAAATCATTGTATTATAAACTTGTATCTAAATGTATAGGGTGAGGTTACCCTTATTGATGTTTTTGAATGACTGTTGATGTCAAGTTTTAATAAATGTTTAACAAAAGCTGTCATTGCTTTCGAAAACAGTTATAATTTTATTATTTCATCAGTTTTCTTTTCATTATAGCTGTTTCTTTTGTGCCAGTGAATAAACAACACAGATCTTTTTAATCCAATCAAGAATTCATTATAATCTTTCTATAAATACAAATGAATAAAATCTGAATTTCTTTTTTAAAAAAAAATAAATGGATAGTTATAGAAGCAAGATCAAATAATTTAAAAAATTGATGAATGCATTGCATTTTTTTCATAGCAAAGTAAACAAAAAACCAATTTTCACTCTCTGAATCACAAAAAGCACCCATTGTACCCCCACCCCATCCCCATACATTCCCTTTCATATGCCTATCCTTCACTTACTGAAATGCTACTTTCTGTTGCATTTTGGGTTTATAAATCAGTGTTAATATTGAATACAAGTGCAAATAAACATTGTCAAAGACATTTTATACACAATACCTAAGATAATTTCTGTCCGTGAATTGAAAAGCAACATTAGTGCATGTGAACAGCTCTAGCATTTAACAAAAATACTGAGCCATTATTATAAAGCCAAAGAGAAAAATTTATTAAACACCCATCTATATCCACTGAGGAATCTTTTTTTGGCACACTTGTGTACAATTCATTCAAACTTCAAGTAAGTTTGTGTTTAGGTCTTGTTAAAGTATTTATAATTAAGCAGGTTTTACTTCGAGTGATTGGTTTCATACACTATCTTTGAATGTGTTAGAGTATTTATAATTAAGCAGTTTCACTTCAAGTTTGTGGTTTCATACACTGTCTTTGAATGTGTTAGAGTATTTATAATTAAGCAGGTTTCACTTTAAGTGTGTGGTTTCATATTTGAATGCGTTGAACACTAGTAGACCATAACACATCAAAATATGACAGGTATGTATTGATAAATGTCTTTCTGGAATATACTCTTGGTAAAAGAGACCATTATGATAATCAAATTTTAGCAATGAGACATATCTCATCTTCCAAAACAAACAGATAATTATTGGAATTTTTATGTTTCATACACACACACACACACACACACACACACACACACACACACACTGGCTAAAATGCATACAACATACACATTTAGTAATAGTAAAATAAAATCCTGTGCTGTGTCTAAAGTTGTTTATAAAGATATGGGTGTTGTTATTGTATAATACTTGTCATAAGATCATCTTCGATTATTTAAACACATTCACACATTCACATTTAATTTTTATATATTTTTAATATATATTATATATACCATCCAGAATTAGAGGAGTACCGTAGTTTTGTGGTTTCCTTATCAATGTTCTGATTTTGAATTGCTTATTACTGATGAGAAGTATAAAATTATAAATCCATATAATGATGACAATTGTAAAGAATGTCTGCATGACCTAAATAATCTATTAATCTGTCTAAAACGCCAAACAGAATAATTATTAAAACAGTGAATATTTAAATGTTATGCTTAATGTATTTAGAAGAACTATTGCATTTATTTGTAATTTGATTCTAATATTGAATGCACTGAATAAAAATAGATGATAGATTCAAAAACTTGTCTTGGATCTATACCACTCCAAGTTACACTGAAGAACAACTCAGGTAAGCCATTTTATTTGGGAATTTTGTAATAGTTAAAACGTCCTAGTAATGATTCGATTTTTCATTGATCAATGCAATACAACAAATTCCTATTGTACGTATTTGATAATGGGAACGTGCAGTACAATGTTCATGTTCATACAACTGTGTTCAAGTTACTTTTGTATGAATATGTACGTAATTGATAATGGGAACGTACAGTACAATTTTCATGTTTATTTAAACGTGTTGTAAAAGTATATTGCCATTCAGTCAAGTCGGAGAGTAAGATAATTGAATTTTATAAAATAAAATAATTCTAATGTTAAAAAAAGGTTAGATAGGCAAATGTGAAAAGTCAGAGTGCTCATGCATAAGAACTGTTTTCCAGGAGAAAGAATTGGCAGCGTCTTTTGGGTTCCGCCTGAAAATCTGTCTCTGCGGGGTTTGTCTGTGAATTCTCAAGTCCTCTGCATCACAAGGGTTCTGTTTCTTTCTACTTACCACGTCAGCAAACCTCGGCGTAATCTTCGCCTCTGACGTCACTCAGCCAGCGATGGGACAAATGCCTCAAGGTCATGAAATCATTTTTTGTAAACAAACTGCCTACTTTGCTGTATTCTCATGATGTCAGTTAATTTTGTGTTCATCTGTGTCATTTAAATAAGACAATAATTAAAGGTGATTTTAAAAAAAAGGCTTTTGGGTCTCTTTGATTAATAGAGTTCAGCATCTTTCTTACAGCAGCTTTCTGTAACTGTGACCATAGTCTTTGAATTCAAATCTTTTAACAGGAAGTTTTGAGGCAGGAGAATTTTTCTTCTCTGTAATGTTTGCTTTAGTATGTACGATCGTTAGTAACATAGTCTGTGGTTTGTCTGGGCACTAAATTCCATCTTGATAGATAAAACACACTTCTTTTTTTTTACAGCAACTGCAACTAGTGATAACCCTTTCTAACCTTAGATTTCAGGTAGTCACCAGGTCTTAATGGACATCTAGTCCCAAAAACACTAGATTTAGTTTTAAAATGCATCAGGCTCTTGTCTCAGTTGATTTGACAATCTTTACTGGATTTCATTCAGTTTTTGTTCTGACCTTGACCCAGTTCAAGAGACCTACTTAAAATGAGTCAGATCCAGGACCATATCACTAGGCTTTATCACTAGACCATATTCAGTCAGTCCCATTTTGCTAGATCTAGCATTAGACATAAGTCAGTTACAAGGTTCTTGTGGCACAAAACCCATTAGACCCTCCAATACTAGGCTTTAGTCAGTCACCAGGACTTGGCTCTAGTCCCAATCCATTGGGCCTCTAGTACAAGACTTCAATCATTCACCAGTTCTTTTTGGTTCTAGTCCCAATCCATTAGACTCTAATACAAGACTTAATCATTCACCAGTTATTTTTGGTTGTAATCCCAATCCATTAGACCTCTAATACAAGACTTCAAACACTCACCAGTTCTTTTTGGTTCTAGTCCCAATCCATTAGACCTCTAATACAAGACCTCAATCATTCACCAGTTCTTTTTGGTTCTAGTCCCAATCCATTAGACCTCTAATACAAGACTTAATCATTCACCATGTCTTAAGGGCTTCAGACTCCTAAGAAGAAAGTGTTTATAGCACTAGTTTCAAATCTTCAGGTGTCTTCGGGGTAACAATCAATTTGCAGAACAATTGAAATGTGAAATATATATGCCCTAAAGCACTGAAGAAACCCACGACATCTAGAGCTTTTTAACTTGACCAATCCATTGGGACCAATCGATAAGGCCATACGATTTCGAAGACTGTGCCTATACGATCTATTTGTGCATGTAAACCGTAGTGAAAACTGCAAATTCGAGATTTAAAAAAAATGTACATCTGTCTTTTTACATTATGCACACTGTCGACAGGGAACGTATAATAAGTTAAAGTGTTTTTTTTATTTTTCTTTTACAAACCTAACCACAAACCATATGTAAAATCCATATGCATATCTTCATACTCGGACTTGTTTCGTTTTCAGACCTCAGTACTTGTAAGGCTGTAAGCAGACAAGTGTGGCACAAAGGGAGTGTACACCAGTCTCGTCAGTAAAAGGCCTGCACAACTGGCGTCAAATTTATCCGAATCTCTCTACCCACTTTCTTGGGGGAGGTCGCAGAGGTCGGCCGGGGCGTTGGTGTGACTTGGGGCGCTGCTATCACTCGCGCTAAGCGGTCAAACTCCACTGACTTGAGGCGCCCGTCTGGCGTCCGGGGAAACTCCCTCCGCGGAAGTTGCGTCACAAACGGCGTTTCCTCGCCTGGCGTTCTCGGGCTTTCTTTGCTGTCCTTTAAGTCTACGTCCAGGTGCACTTTGTGACTGGACCAGCCCACTTGCAGGTTAGCCACCTGGAACCGAGAACAAAAGGTATGCTTGAGTAGTAACGAGACCAAAAGTATGCTTGAGTAGTAACGAGACCAAAAGTATGCTTGAGTAGTAACAAGACCAAAAGTATGCTTGAGTAGTAACGAGACCAAAAGTATGCTTGAGTAGTAACAAGACCAAAAGTATGCTTGAGTAGTAACAAGACCAAAAGTATGCTTGAGTAGTAACGAGACCAAAAGTATGCTTGAGTAGTAACGAGACCAAAAGTATGCTTGAGTAGTAACGAGACCAAAAGTATGCTTGAGTAGTAACGAGACCAAAAGTATGCTTGAGTAGTAACGAGACCAAAAGTATGCTTGAGTAGTAACGAGACCAAAAGTATGCTTGAGTAGTAACGAGACCAAAAGTATGCTTGAGTAGTAACGAAACGTTGAATGCATACGTAAAAACAAAAAATGGCGTTGTAACTAATGCACAAGAAATTTTTTTTTTTTTTTAGAAAAACAACAAAATATAACGCGACTCAAGTCTAGTTAGGAGGGGATTGGAAGGGGGGGTTGAGGTCGAATGGAGGAGGGATCTTTGATGGCGAGCATCTCACCCCGAACTTGAAATAATTTTTAAGGAAAAAGAAGAAAATCTCATCCACTCTCATTACCAATGCCAACATCAAAAAAAAAAATTCATCCAAACCTGACATTACTGGATGGTATGAAATAAAGTACTCATCTCATTAAGACACTTTAATTTATTAATTTTGTTCTCCAGTACTTGTGACGGATGGCAGTTCATTCATTAATAAACAAGCATAATGTACAGTTTTTGTAATGCAGTCAAGGAGGTGAGAAGAGAAATACACATCTAGATAACAAACTAAGTAACAAGGAAAGAAAGGGGAAAGGAAAGATATGTAAGAGAGAAAGATTAAAAATAATGGTTTTTTATTATTTAAGATTACGAGGTGTATATTTTGCATGTACAATTATCACTATCTACTCAACATTTAAGGTGTATTGCAACGTTGTGGCAAGGACTAAGTTTATGCATTATTTATATTATTTCTGAATTGTGTTTTTAAAAAAAATAATTGAACGAAATAGTTTTTTTTTGTTTTTTTGGCGGGGAGGTTCAAACAGAAATGTTCGAGTATAATAACCATGAGATCTTGATCTTTCTCTTGTGACGGAAAATTACAATGATTGGCAGATGACAAGTTGTATTATCCTTTCGGTAGACAGTCTTAATATTGTTTTTTAATCTAGAAAGTAACAAATCTTATTATTATTTTTTTTAAATCTAGAAAGTAACACATCTTATTTCTAACCATTTCCTTTCAGATCTGTCTCAAATCTTGAGATCAGTCTTGTTCATGTTTAAAGCCACCGTCAGCTCAACGAGCACGTGAAAATAGCACATGAACTGAAAAGAGTATTTGCTAGTGATGATTTCCACCGATTGTCTTTTCCGTTTTACGGCTTTTTTACACCAATTCTTACAATTTCTTACCCCTAGCGGCGACGTACCCAACTGACCATCTGAGGCAGAGTGGCACATTTTTCTTCCGCAAGGGAAAGAGTTCTGTACCGAAACCATCTCCTCTAGTGGGACTATTTTGAGTTGTCTGCTCTTCTGCAGAAATGACATGTATGATTTCAGAAAAAATCTATCTATTAGTCTTGCCGAACGTTCGGACACCATTGATGACCTGACAACCAGCCTCCATTCCATTAACCTTGATTTTAATCTTATCTCTCACCCTAATCGTAACTAGCTGTTAGCATACTATTCACGTTTTGTCCGTTTCTGTTTCTGAAGATCACTGAAAGCTAATGTAGTGTGTGTGTTAGAATTCTAAGCTGAAGATATTTTGCGGAGAAATTGTCACCTATTATCAGTCGCACACATCATGCTCGTATGTTTTCCTTAGCAACTGCACGTCCGCGAGGTGAAATAGTTCCATGCTATATTTTATATGTGGAATGGTTGATTATGAATAATGAATTTTAATAAATTATTTATTGTAAAATCACTTCAGTCCTGCATTTATGTTTACCAAGGGGTACAAGGAACTAATCTCAAATAAAGCGACCCCCCCCCATCCCCCTACAAAAAATTAGAAGGAAAATATGCAATATAATAATAAATATACATGAATCTCGATCACCCTATCCGTTTGGAAACAAGAATATTATATTTTGAAAATATGTTTCAAAACTTCCGTCATCGAATCTGTTTGTGAACGCACTTCAAAGGACATTTATTAGTGGCATTTCGATTGGCTGGCAAGTAATTTATAGGCATTTCGATTGGCTGGCAAGCAATTTATGGGTATTTTGATTGGCTGGCAAGTAATTTATAGGAATTTAGATTGACTGGCAAGTAATTTATGGGTATTTTGATTGGCTGGCAAGTAATTTATAGGAATTTAGATTGGCTGGCAAGTATTTTATAGGCATTTTGATTAGCTGGCAAGTAATTTATAGGCATTTCGATTGGCTGACAAGTAATTTATAGGCATTTAGATTGGCTGACAAGTAATTTATAGGCATTTCTATTGGCTAGCAAGTAATTTATAGGCATTTAGATTGGCTGGCAAGAAAGCGTTAAAAAAAAAAAAAAAACAGGTGCCCAGTGTAGATAAGCATGGCGCCTTGTAATTAAATTTACCTCTCGTCGCGTGAGGCGTGCTGAAGGTCGCACAGTGCACTGGAATTTGGGCGGCTCCTTCTCGTCCATGGCCTCTTCCCACACGTTCCGTTTTTTCTTCGTCTTCAAGGTGAACGCATCGATAGTGGTCAGCATGGAGGGCGTGCGGCAGTGCGATCTGGCGTCCGAGAAAAAAAATTCTTTTTGACATGGAATTAAGGACACTGTAACAGTTATGGGGGAAGTATGATGGAGAATTGTCACGTGTTAAGAGGCAGTTCCCCACCTCATATCAACTCCCATGGGATTCTGGAAAAGAGTGCTAATAGCACTTCAAAGTGCCGAGGCTTGATAGACATTGGAGATTACTGCTGAAAATATTGAACGTGAATAACTGTAGAGTTAAACACATGCTACCCATTGCATTTGGTTGAAAGTCATCTGTAAGTCATATGTATGTTTAAAAGAGGGAAGACAACCACTATACTAAATAAAAACAGCATTTATTGGCACACCTTCCCTCTCCCTCCAACGCACCAGATTCCCACCCACCTTAGCAGGAAGCAACGATGACAAAGAAATATCGTGTTACATTTTGTTGCTACAAATGCAATGACTTATGAATTGCGTTTATTTATTATATTGTTTGGTAAGTCATGCATGATGGGTTTTGTTGCAAAAAAAAAAAAAAAGATGTATTAGGAATATTTAGACTGTCTACACGTAATATTATAAATAGTTTTGTGAAAGATACAATATTCTAGCAAAAAAGTACTAACAGTTTTCGCATTTATTTGAATTAAATATTGCTTTCTCAAAAGTTCAAGACGTTCTATTATTAGCATTTCTTTTTACTGCTCGGTTTCTGATTATTTTAAATAGCTATAGAATTTTCATTTTATAATATTAGATTTAAAAACTAATATACAAAATACTATACTATATAAATAATGGTTTTTATTTCTGCCTTAGCGGTCGCGAAATATTTTCGCAGGTCCGCATGTGTAAAAAGGTTGAAATCAACTGACATAAACGACAAACATAGTTTGCTTGATGCAAACTAACGACAAACTAACACAACTATATTTAGATTTACTGTATACAAACTTAAATAAACGACAAACTGATACAACTGTATAGACAGTTTGTATGCAACCTAACGACAAATTGACACAGCTATATTCAAACTGTTTGTACATATAACGGCTTAAACGGCATCCTAAAACAACTTTAATTAAACGACTGAGAAATTATAATTGTTATATAAAAATTGATGGTTATGTTTGGTGGTGGTGAGATTAAAGCATAATAAAAGATGCAAAACCCGGAATCACATAAGAGGTCGCATGTAGCCAGTTACAAAAATGGTTTAGTGGGCGAGGGATAAAAAGTATAATAAAATAACCCAGATACACCTGAGAGATCGCATGTAGCCAGGTAATTTTACATGGTGGTTTGGTGGGTGGGGGTATAAAGTGTAGTAAAATCTGCAAAACCCAGATTCACCTGAGAGGTCGCATGTAACCCGGTAACTTTACGGACACCGGATCTTCCCCATAACTCTCGATGAAGGTGGCGCGGCGGACAACATCGGGCGAGGCAGGGCGCTCGAATAAGATGATAGGCTCGCGGTTCAAACACGGACTTGTGCGCACAAAATGCTGTTTTATCTGCTGCATCTGTCATGAAATAATATGTTCATGTCTGCCTGTCTGTACATATATATATATATTTTTTTTAAAACAGAACCTTATTCGATTGATCGACTGTCTTTAATCATTAATTAATCGATTAAAAAATCAAACAATTTGACAAAATCTGCAAATATACTAAATAAAAAAATATTTAATTTTTAATTTTTGTGAAGCTGTGCTCTCTAGATAAATTTCTTAAACGTTTTTGAAAATCTCTCTCTCTTCTCCTACCCCTTCCCAAAGAAGAAAATGTTATTAGATGTAAAGAGCTGTATATATAATTTCATAAACTATTTCAGGCAGCCTCAACGACAGACGAGCATTGGGACATTGTGACGTAGTAGAGACACTTACATTTTCTTAACGCTATAGCCATTTTATTTTTTCTATTTTAACCGGAAATGGACTATTTACCGGAGTAAATTAGTAATACCAGACATAAATTTTAACCGAAAATTTAATTGAAGAAACAAATTTTAATTGATTATAATTTGTAACAATTAATTGGTGGATTAATCCTTTAAAATCCGCAGTCCTTTATATATGTCAGTGTTTGTGTGAGCTATTGTATAAAGGACTATTTTAACTATTGTGTGATGCCCATTGTCAGTGTTTGTGTGAGCTATTGTTTAAAGGACTATTTTAACTATTGTGTGATGTCCATTGTCAGTGTTTGTGTGAGATGTTGTATAAAGCCAAAAGGACTATTTTAACTATTGTGTGATGTCCATTGTCAGTGTTTGTGTGAGCTGGTGTATAAAGGACTATTTTAACTATTGTGTGATGTCCATTGTCAGTGTTTGTGTGAGCTGGTGTATAAAGGACTATTTTAACTATTGTGTGATGTCCATTGTCAGTGTTTGTGTGAGATGTTGTATAAAGGACTATTTTAACTATTGTGTGATGTCCATTGTCAGTGTTTGTGTGAGCTGGTGTATAAAGGACTATTTTAACTATTGTGTGATGTCCATTGTCAGTGTTTGTGTGAGATGTTGTATAAAGGACTATTTTAACTATTGTGTGATGTCCATTGTCAGTGTTTGTGTGAGATGTTGTATAAAGGACTATTTTAACTATTGTGTGATGTCCCATAGGTCTTGTCAGTGTGTCGATTTACTAAGTTTAAATTTGGGCAAGTTTAATGTAGGATGATGATGCAATTCCAATATTTATACTTTAGGGTGAAAATACAATTGCTTGTATAATAGTGTGGTTTTGAATTTAGTTGACATATAACGGTATAAGGTGAAAGGA
Source organism: Sinotaia quadrata (assembly GCA_028829895.1). Lineage (NCBI taxonomy): Eukaryota > Metazoa > Mollusca > Gastropoda > Architaenioglossa > Viviparidae > Sinotaia > Sinotaia quadrata. The sequence continues at coordinate 112,099,742 of CM054181.1, read as the reverse complement.
TAATTGATACTGAACGCTAAAGTCACAATACAGTGGACCTGTGATACTTGTAGGTTTAAAAATATAATGGTAAATCACACTGTAGGGTGAAATAATAAGTAATACTGAAAACTGTAAATTGAAAATGTTACATATGTAATACTGCAGAGTGTGACACTATCTATTTATCTCTAACACTTTTTGGTGGATTAAGTCATGTAGCTATAGCGGATACCGTTGATATTTTTGAGTGAGGAAATGGTTGATACCATCAAGGGTGATGATACAGCGCATATCGTTGTAGGGAGGAAGAAACAAGGTAAGGACATAGATGATATCATTGCAAATTGAGAAAACTAATGATATCAACGCATGGTGAGGATACAGGTGATACAGGGTGAGAATATAGTTGCTATCAGTTCTGGATGCTGATACAGGTAATATCAATGTAGGGAAGAATACAGATTATATCAATGTAAGGTGGTGATACTGATGATATCATCAAGGGGATGATTACGGCTCATAAATTCTAATATTGTAAGATGAGGTTACATACTTTTATTTAGTATGACTGATGACTTCATAAAAGATTGCATGCCCATTTTATTTAATTTGAATGATGAGGTTAACAAGTACACATAGTGTAAGGGAATGTGATGGCGTGGAAGATGTCAAGGAAACGCGGCCGACATTCAGTGTTTGTGGCTGCTTCAATTTCCCCATTAATTTATAAAGAGTTAATTATTTTATTTCTGTATCAGTCTAAATTGTTCCTTTCTTCAACACTTTCAGTATTTTAAAAATAGCTGTCTATTTATAGCACGTCACAAACTGATTCTGAAAGGCGTACGAGTACGCCATGACGCAACTTCCGAAATGTTCCAATAAAAATTAACCAACCAAATCCGAGACGAGTTCGGCCATAAGCTTTCCTATAATCTTAACCGAGACTCTATAATTAATTATATTTAACTTGCCTAGAAACAGAGTATTTAAATGAATGCATGCATCAGCTGACCCTAGCCAACACGCGCGATTGTTCCTCTGAATTAAATATGCACAAGACCTTTGACTCCATCCGGCGCATCTCTGTGGTAATGCGGCCGAGGCGGCTGACGAGGACCGGGTCGGGTTTGGTATTGACGTTGATGAGGCACTCGCCGAATTTAGACTCCTTGGGACAGCGAGCGGAAGACACGGCCCGCTGTTTGTCCAGCTCCGACCCGCGGGTCTTCTCTCGTACCGGACGCCGCAACTCCGCCATGGCGAACTCGTGTCGCTCTCTGGTCGGAAGACAGACAGACAGACGGACGGATAAATGGATTGATATGCTGACGGACAGATAAAACTATAAAGAAACAAGTAGAGAGGTGAACAGATGGACAGACATAGAGATATGCAGATAGATAAATATATGGAGAGAAATATAGGCAGTTAGAGAGATACGGTTTTATATAGACAGACAGATAATAAACATTCATATACACCAGATATGCTGATATATATATATGAGACAGACAAATAGATACAACTTAAGATTTCTCTTCGCTCCTACTTCTCTTTAGTGCCCATTGGTTAATTTCATATAAAAAAAATACATATGTGCTTATTATTTATATAAATTACAAGAAATGTGACTTGCTAGTATTTTTAATTTGATGTTTGTATTTCACACTAGAGTAAGAGGGCACTGGAAATGCTACGTGAACAATTTCTTTAAAACTGTCAGCCTGACGCCATTTTCTACAGTTAAGCTCGTCACATAACTTCATTAAATTCAAGTCCATCTCACTCAAACACACACACAAAACGACAACAACAATAGAAAAACCTTTTCTTGCCGCTTACGTCCCTCAGCGAAATGAGATAAATTTGTAGGACCGTGGAACCTGTTAAAACGACATCATACGTTCACAATGTTCACCGAAGCCCCCATCTTTTTTTTACTGCTGTCCTGATTCGTCCAAGAATTTATTCCTTGAAACCACGAAACCGATGAAAGTCGGAGCTGAGCGTTAAGCAAAAACCAATCCGTATGAAATCGGTCAACCAAAATTGGCGTGTTTGTGCAGTGTGATCGAATCTCAACTGACTTAGATATGCTGACAAGCTCATAAGTACGTTCAGAGGTCAAAGAAGACGCAAATGGAGGCTTAAAATCTATCACGACAACAATAGGCCAACCTATTACCCTGCTCGTGCACTTTAGGCTTCAGTCGGGGGTGGGGGCGGGGACAGCTCTATTAATCTGTTAGACAACAAAGCCTCCAGACTTGTCTGGAGTTTGAAAAAGGGGTAGTGGGTTCCAATGAGGCCAAGTGGGTTTAGGGTAACGTCTTTTTTATCCGCTAAATCTGTATAAGCTAAGACAGAAAGTTACTGTTATTATTTTATTGTTAAAATAGCCGACAGTCGGGAATGTTGTTTTTGATTTAATGTTGCTCTTACGAAGGGAAAATTATGCAGATTGTGTTTTTAACACTGAGACTGTGTCAGCCGATATTCTCACGAATAAAAAATTAAAAGCAGGCAATTGTTATAAACACATATTTTTTTTTTTGTTCAGATCATAAATATGCATATAAAATATCAAGGATAAGTGTTGGTAATTTGCACGTTTATAAAGGATGTCATTAGCGATATTTTGCTCATTCATACTTGGCCACAAGCACAGTATCTCATTGATGTTCCTTAACCGTAATATAATAACGGAAAATGATAAGCCTAATAAATCTATCTGCTGGGGGATTTAACCAGTCGCGCTCGGAGTTATGTTGATTGGCTGCTATACGGGCTTACGTCAGAAAGTTTGAGAGAAACTAGGTCATCGGTTTAAAAAAAAAAAACTTTTCAATGAATCGCAAATATTTATGATGTAATTTTACGTCGGGTTTTTTTTTCACTGTGTTCAAGATCGTTATTGTATTGTAACGTTATAATCTCTCATTTTTCTCAGACAAGTGTAATTGAAGATCAGAAGTGGTGATTATATTGTATTATGTTTTTTGCATGTGTATATTATAATTTACGTGTGTATGTATTGCTGAGGTTAACGTGTTGGACTCGTGTGTAATTCCCCCCCTTTAGTCCACTCGTGCACACGAGGACGCTAGTTTACCAAAGACATTCATGTTTGATCAAATCATTAAAAATAAAAATATAAACAATGTCAGTTCAAGACACATACTAAGCAACAAATCTTAAGTAGCAATGTCAGACACGTTTTAACGCTCTCTCTCCCTTAATGGTAAGCCATTCGATTGATATTAAAATTTGAACTCATGCAGTGATAAGGTCAGATGAGAGCACTCTTGCTTATAAAATTACAGCATCACTGAGATATTATCTTTCCTAATGATAAACTAGCAAATATTACGATATTAATAATCTATCTCACATAATCACACTGTCGGTGAGTGATTAATGCTCTACTTAACTCACAACATGGCATGTCAATCAGGTTACTCGTGCGATTCAAACCATTCTAGTATCTATCTTTTAAATGTTAAACAAAAACTATAGTAGAACTAAACATTCATTTAGTTTTCTCTGACCCACTCCCTTTTACGTCTCCCAGCATTGATCTTGGCCACACTAACACTCTTCTTGCCAAATATCAAAAAATTATTATAAAAAATCAATAATTCAAAATTCAATACAGTCGCTTCAGGGGAAATATATATTTTTTTAAATTACACACACACAAAATGATAGAGTTATCTACACCCTGGACTATTCGTCGCGCTAATAAAAATTCTCTCAGCAAACAATTAGAACTTTGCTTCCTATGTCTTTCAGTTATCACTCATTAGTGTTTCCTTGAGGTCGGTGCTGTCGTCGAGGAAGACCTGTTCCACCAGAGAACACGAGGGTAATCTAGAAATCCTGCTGCGAGCTCTCATTACAGCACACGGCAGTTAGGTCTGGTCGATAAAACTCTGGGTTTATGGCCGGTGTCACCGTTTGCCGGAAATATAAGGGCGACATTTTTGCATACTGAGAGTATCGGCTATAAATTACAACAAATGACAGCACACTGGTAATACTGTTATCTACTGGCGTCAACAATGGCAAAAGTGAGAACTGCCGGTTTCAGCACTGGCAGGCATGATAACTCATAGCCTCGAGTTTGCAAGAAAGTGACAAGTACTGATTTTACACTGGAGGAATTTTTAACAATCGAACTGGATTGGGCATTGACAGTGTCTCATGAAAAGTATTGGTGGAACGCTGACAGGAGTGATAACTATTGGCACAACGCTGACCGGAGTGATAACTATGGGCACAATGCTGACAGGAGTGATAACTATTGGTACAACGCTGACAGGAGATAACTATTGGCACAATGCTGACAGGAGTGATAACGTTTTGCCTAACAATGAGAGGATTGTTATGTATTGGTTTCATCACTGACCAGAGTGAAAGCTATTGGCACAACGTTGACATGAGCGATAACTATTGGCACAACGTTGACAGGAGTGATAACAGTTGGCACGTGACAATGTATCTGCACCGTTTTCCACTCGCTAAATTAACATTGTGTCTGTACTACTTCCCACTCGCTAAATCTACAATGTGTCTGTACTACTTCCCACTCGCTAAATCTACAATGTGTCTGTACTACTTCCCACTCGCTAAATCTACAATGTGTCTGTACTACTTCCCACTCGCTAAATCTACAATGTGTCTGTACTACTTCCCACTCGCTAAATCTACAATGTGTCTGTACTACTTCCCACTCGCTAAATCTACAATGTGTCTGTACTACTTCCCACTCGCTAAATCTACAATGTGTCTGTACTACTTCCCACTCACTAAATCTACAATGTGTCTGTACTACTTCCCACTCACTAAATCTACAACGTGTCTGTACTACTTCCCACTCACTAAATCTACAACGTGTCTGTACTACTTCCCACTCACTAAATCTACAGTGTGTCTGTACTACTTCCCACCCGCTTAATCTACAATCCGTTCACTATGGATATTGTTTCTTGGCTTTTCCACATCCTTTGTGAAGTGTTGGTTCCAATGCAAATCCACTTCTGCTAGAAAACTGCCAACAGTTATTTCTCCTGTCTATACTGTGCCAACATTGTCTTTCCTGGCAGCTTTGGCCAATAGTTATCTCTCTTGCCAATAATGTGCCAACACTTATCTCTCCACGTAATGATGTTGCCAATAGTTATCTCTCCTGTTAATGTTAAGTCAAGAGCTATCAGTTTTGCCGTTGTTAAATCAGTAACTATTACTCTTCTCGGTGTTCACTCAACAGATTAACTCCTAATGAGATGAAGTCAACAGTTTAAGCCACTGCTGTTTTAAACCGTTCGTTATTACTCTTGTTGTCAAAGAAATAGTGATTAAGTATGTCAACTTAAATTTCTTGACCTTCTACACAAATTGATAGCCATATGTTGAAGAGATAGTAGGTGGATGTGGACTCGCTAAATATAGATTAAAGACGGATTTATCTTCTCCTTCGGTACGAAGTTTTCTAACTATGGAAATATTGCATGATAGTAAATGTTTGTCTTTAATGGTGTTGAAGAGTGAACACGTTTACAGCGCCCGCATATCCGCCAAGTGAGAGAGAGACGAGGGTGTCTTTAGAAGAATTATAATTATTAATAACATAACTTGAGATTCTCATCACTTGTAATTAGTATAATTGATAATAATAGTAATAATCATAACCAATAGCTATAGTGGCTTTGGTGTCACAGATAGATAGTTTGACAGATAGATAGATAGAGAGAGAGAGAAATAGATAGATAGATAGATAGATAGATAGATAGATAGATAGATAGATAGATAGATAGATAGATAGATAGATAGATAGATAGATAGATAGATAGATAGATAGATAGATAGATAGATACTACTTACTATGAATACCGAAGTCTACTTCCCATAACTGTCTTCCTCTGTTCACACAAATAATCACAAGTGCTAATGCATTTCTTTATTTGACCAAGCCCTCGGGTCTTGGCACTAGAATTGATTTTACACTATTATATATCAAGTGGTGAGCAGTGCCCTGCTTTTTGGCAATATTTCTCCATAACACACACTAAACGCGCGTCGTATCACGACAGACATAGCAACACGTACATGCAACCGTTCGCATATGAGAGTACAGGTGCCTCTTCCTTCTTAATCTTACTACCGTAGTATTGCAAATGACAGACCTAATTTCAATGCGCGTCGACGTCTTACTATGTTTCTCCCCGGATTAGCGTGTCAGCTTTTACACTCTGCAGCCCGATCTTCCCCATCCACCCTTGAGGTTTTCGCAGTAGACTTGCCCTACCTGGGTAAGTTCATCTCTGTGTGCCGGAGGGTGACTCTCTGTATGTGAACAAGGTAAGTCTGTCCTTCTCTATATGACCATTAATAAGTCCATCTCATACTAATAGTCAACATTATCTCAAGAGATTAACAGTCGAAATATGGTGTCTTCAAAGCAAATTTATAAAATAGCTGAAAATAATTCTACTTACAATTGCAAACTTTCCGCTCTTATTTTAAATCTTAAAATGCATATTTAGTTTATTTAATTGTTGCCACTTATGATCTTAACAAGCATATTTACAGTATGGGTAATAAAAGTCAGAGACAATTTTCTGTCATGACTTATCGCCGTCTTATCTTAATAGTAGGATACATTTTGGTATTGTGACGCAAAAACGTCAAATGTTTAAACAACAGACTACATTAATAACAATATGAAAAGTTTTACTATCATAATATGTCGAGTTTAATATTTTTTTTTAAAGGATTAAATTGTCACAAGGTGTTATTTTTATGTTTTAAAAATCGTGTAGCTGACATAAAATACAACATGTTTGTCGATTTTTAAATTGAAAAAAAAAACCCTACGTTAATAACTATACATAGTTTACTCTCAAATTATAATGATTTGTAACATTCATAAGATTCTTTACGGTAATGATAATCACACAAAGTTTTACTTCGTCAGAAGGGACACTTCGCCTGGAGTTGATATAAAACTATGCAATGTAGAAAAACAATTATAGGAAGCTTTTTTTTTGTTTGTTTGGTTTTGGGGGGACTATGGAAGGAAATAAGTGAGCAGTGGTGAATGGGGGGGGGGGGCGCAGATCTTTTCTGATAGCTCGTTGAAGACTATTTATCTCCATTCTACACGCTGTAGGCAACAGATCGGTACGAAATCGCAATGCTAGATCTTAGAAGTGCGTGTGAATAAGACGGCTGTGGCTGCTTTTACAAACTCGAAAATCCTGCTATCCTCTTTGATTCATACAGTCATAGTACAGTCTGCGCAACCATTCGGGTCGTGACTAGCTTATTCTATTAAGGGCATGAAATTCGACAGTCGTCCATAATTTGGATCGTGACTAATTTATTTTCTTTTACCTGGCATGTGATTCGACAATCGTTTTAAGATCTGAGATAGTAAAGTTATTGCTTGGGCAAGTCACAACAAAATGTGAACGTCAAGATTGTTCTTCCAGTCAAGAGTGCTAAAGTCACAGTCGAGTTTGCGCTTTTCCAGAGTTAACTATATCGAAAGTGTTATGATTGTCCTCACAATGTTAAAATGGGGTCAAGAGTTCCCTCTCATTGTTAAAGTGGTGTCAAAATTGCCCTCACAGTGTTAAAACTGGTGTCAAGGTTACCCTCTCTTTGCTAAAGTGGTGCCTAGATTGCCTTCTCAGTGTTAAAGTGGTGTACAAATTACTCTCTGTGTTAAAGTGGTATCAAGATTACCCTCTCGGTGTTAAAGCGATGTTAAGATTACCCTCTCGGTGTTAAAGTGGTGTCACAATTGCCCTCTGAGTGTTAAAGTGGTGTCAAGATTGCCCTCACAGTGGTACAGTGGTGTCAAAGATGTCCTCTTCTATGGTAAAGTGGTGTCATCATTGTCCTCTTAGTGTTAAAGTGGTGTCACAATTGCCCTCTGAGTGTTAAAGTGGTGTCACAATTGCCCTCTTAGTGTTAAAGTGGTGTCAACATTGTCCTCTTAGTGTTAAAGTGGTGTCAACATTGTCCTCTTAGTGTTAAAGTGGTGTCAAAATTGTCCTCTTAGTGTTAAAGTGGTGTCAACATTGTCCTCTTAGTGTTAAAGTGGTGTCAACATTGTCCTCTTAGTGTTAAAGTGGTGTCAACATTGTCCTCTTAGTGTTAAAGTGGTGTCAACATTGTCCTCTTAGTGTTAAAGTGGTGTCAACATTGTCCTCTTAGTGTTAAAGTGGTGTCAACATTGTCCTCTTAGTGTTAAAGTGGTGTCAACATTGTCCTCTTAGTGTTAAAGTGGTGTCAACATTGTCCTCTTAGTGTTAAAGTGGTGTCAACATTGTCCTCTTAGTGTTAAAGTGGTGTCATCATTGTCCTCTTAGTGTTTAAATTACCAAATAGTGAGTGTCGAAATTGTCCTTCCACAATTGGAAATGCCAAAAGTGGTGTCGAGTTCGATCTTCAATAGATAGGAATACAAAAGTTATTGCAGAGACTCACAGACAGTTAGAAATGCCTCAAACGATTGTCAAGATTGTCCTTTCAAAATTAGTAGCATGAAGCATGATTGTCGAGATTAGAAGCTCGAAGAGTGGTTGTTGAGATTGTTCTCACGGCCAGAAGCACATAATTCAGAATTATAAATATTAAATTTAATCTTGAGATTGTCCGCTCACTGTTAAAATACTACAAATAAATATCATCTCATAGTAAGAAATCTGAGTGTCGAAATACCACAGACTATTGTCGAGATTATCCTATACAATTAAAAGTACAAAGATTTTATCCTCTCAAGTTTATCATCTCGAAGTTAAAATACCACAGAGCTAATATCGATAGTGTTTAATCGATAAAATGAATATCATAGTTAATAAACAATATCACAAATGAGTATCAAGATTGTTAGAAATACCACAAGTGAGTGTCGAGATTGTCCTATCATAGAAATACCACAAATGTCGAGATTGATATCTGATAGTTAGGAGTACCACAAAGTGAGTATTGAGACTGTCCTCTCATAGTTAGAAATACAATAAATGAGTGTGTGACACGTGCGCCACATAGTTAATGAAGATAATTATTTCTATTAATTAAACTTTCATAACTAATTTCAAGTGATGAGAATATTAATTTTATTTTATTAATGATCCTCAGACTTCTACAATTCCTGCAAGTGTAGTGTCGACGTATGTCTGTGATATATATTTCAACTGAATTAGATGTTGATATGTAGTTGTGGAGCATATTTCAGATTTTGAGTTGATGCATGTCTCAGAAATATATTTCAAAGTGAATTAGCTGTGATTGTAGTGCTGGTGCATGCCTGCGATGTATATTTCAAACTGAGCTTTGTGCTGATGTGTGGCAACAGTTTAGTACATGTTCGTAATTTATATTTCTATCAGAATTAACTGTTGGTGTGTCTGTGATACACATTTCTATCAGAATTAACTGTTGGTGTGTCTGTGATGTACATTTCTATCAGAATTAACTGTTGGTGTGTCTATGATATATAAGTCAAACGAATTTGATGTTTGAAGCAAATTTTCAAATATATTTCAAACGTTTAAGAGTTGATGTGTCTGTGATCTATATTTCTATCGGAATTAGCTGTTGGTATGTCTGTGAAAAATATTTCAAACTGAACTAGTTGTTTGAAGTATATTTTAATACATAAACTTTTAAGAGTTGATTTGTCTGTAGTAATTATTTTTATATATAAACTTTTAAGAGTTGATTTGTCTATAGTAATTATTTCAATCGAAATAGGTGCTGCTATCTGTGATGCACATTTCAATTTAAATTAGATGATGATGTATGTTTATTATATGCTGTGATTGTTCCATTGATGGATGGTCATTACATAATAAGCATTCAATCAATCAATCGTTCGTGCCAATAAACCGATCAACCCTTGAAACAACTAACCAACCATTCATTAAGTAAATCAACCAGTAAATCTGTCAACCAATCGTTTAACCAAACAACTATCTAATCAATCAACAATTCAACCACTCAATTAGTCAATCTTTCTTCTCTCCCCAACTTTCTTGACGAGTTAGCACAAATAACATCAATTATGACATCGACCAGATAGAAAGTAGGACCTGTCAGTGTAGTGAAACACTCACTGGTCAAGTGTCCGGTGTTTTATCGCATGTTGTAGAATGCATCTATTGGGTTGTCCGAACTTAAAATATCATACAATACACACGAGCGCACACCCACATACCACACCTACATGCACAGAAACATGCATACACATACCATAGAGTATATACACAACCAAACGCACCACGTATGTATATACGAATACACACAACAAACAGCAAAAGCACACACAAAATAGAGCACAGACACACACACAAATTGATACCCCCCATACACATACCCTATACACCTCACATACATACCACACACACAAACACTCTCTTAACATTTTTTTTAAAAAGGTTTTGGTATTATACATACAGTCAATTTTGTCAACGGTTTTGTCAGGTTTAGAAAAAAATGAAAATGCAATTATCGCGTCTCCACAATCGGACTGCAAAGTTAACGGCAATTTATTCTTGAAAGAAATTGACATTTTGAATCCAGTCGGGCCGTGTCCTGTCTATGTTGGCTGAAAAGGGGTCTGTAAGGACTAAGTCACGCAGCATGTAAAAAGCATTTAGGCGTGTCGGCGAGGTCAGTGGCTCTCTTTGAAAACTCGTCTTCATGGTTCAGGTCACGCGCGTATCGAACGTGAGTACCGTGCTGTGAGATCATCGGGCCTGTTCGGGAAATCGATGTGCGCTAGAAACCTGATCCTCAGATTCTCAGGCACCCTTTCAGAATGCTGTGAGAACTATTATGTCTGGATTACTAGTGCTGGCCACAGACACTAAACTGTGCCTCGCAAAGGACGGCCTGCATGCGAGTGCATTTCAGTTTGTAAGGCAGAGTTATCGGACACGAATGCCTTTGATAAGAAAGCTGATGAGGTTAAAAATATAAAATTAAATTAAAAGAAACACCTAAAATAACTCCGATACAGATTGGACTTTTCGCGGTCAGAGTCTGCATTGTTATGATCACGACAACCATCTGCAATAACAAGTCAGCAACGACAACTGTCAGCAATAATAATAAAACTGAGGGGGGAGGCTAATTGGAGAGAGTGGGGGAAGACAAAATACTAATATATATAATTATATATATATGTCACATGTCCAGTTATGTTTAACGACCCTGTCATTATATTAGACCTACCAAATATAAATATTGGTTATCAATTATAATTATCATCTAATATTAAGGACAGCTAGACGGACTGACCTATCTTCCACGAATATGTCAAAGATTCGGGCTGTTATTCTATGACACACCAACAGATAAATCAACTGAGTGCCCAAGCTAGTAACGTTATCTCCCCTTTTATTTATTAGTTAAGATAATGATTCTATTTCTCCAGCTCCTGCCCCCATACTAGCTTTCATAGTCGATATTACAACAAATTATGTAACATAGGTGAAGATAACAATAAAATTTAATAACAAATTGTAATAAAAAGACATTAATTGGTTCCTGGAAATTTCAAGAGTTCATCTATCCTACCCTGCCCGATTATCGTATATTGTCCGTTAGATTCGATCTGTTCATTTATGCTCCAACAGTAGTGATGTCACGTTGCTGTTGTCTTCCAGAATGGCCAACTCAACATCAGATAGGCTTCTAGGTGTCATCCTCAAAGATTCTTACGTCAGTCGTAGTTTAGGCGCATTTTTCTCATTACAGCGAATAATCATTCAGGCTTTGTGGTGACAGCAATAGACTACTCTTTACAAAGTCATTGCTCTTTAGCTACATGCTAACTTACAATTCAAAGTCATTGCTCGTTAGCTACACGCTAACTTATAATTCAAAGTCATTACTCGTTAGCTACACGCTAACTTACAATTCAAAGTCATTACTCGTTAGCTACACGCTAACTTACAATTCAAAGTCATTACTCGTTAGCTACACGCTAACTTACAATTCAAAGTCAATAAAATATTTATAAATGGATAACAATGATTTCCTTTTTACATTTGTATAATTTCTCAATTATAATATAATTAGCATGTGGTTCACAGTGATACTTATTAAACAATAATTTATCTCTCTCTTAGCACCTCTGGCTACAAATGGTTTAACAAGCGTGAACATAGCAAATACATGTGCTTACGTCATCTCGATCATTTCTACAAAAATGCAATCAATCACTAACACCACTTAGCTTCTGTGAGAAAAATAAATTAGTCACACAATCATTTAACAGACATATCATTCTACAAAAAAGAAGTGCAGTAATTTAGAGAAGTCAACTATAATTACCACTCTACAAAAAAGAAGTACAGTAATTTAGAGAAGTCAACTATAATTACCATTCTACAAAAAAGAAGTACAGTAATTTAGAGAAGTCAACTATAATTACCACTCTACAAAAAAGAAGTACAGTAATTTAGAGAAGTCAACTATAATTACCATTCTACAAAAAAGAAGTACAGTAATTTAGAGAAGTCAACTATAATTACCATTCTACAAAAAAGAAGTACAATAATTTAGAGAAGTCAACTATAATTACCACTCTACAAATAAGAAGTGCAATAATTTAGAGAAGTCAACTATATAATTACCACTCTACAAATAAGAAGTACAATAATTTAGAGAAGTCAACTATATAATTACCACTCTACAAAAAAGAAGTACAGTAATTTAGAGAAGTCAACTATAATTACCACTCTACAAATAAGAAGTACAATAATTTAGAGAAGTCAACTATATAATTACCACTCTACAAAAAAGAAGTACAGTAATTTAGAGAAGTCAACTATAATTACCACTCTACAAATAAGAAGTACAATAATTTAGAGAAGTCAACTATATAATTACCACTCTACAAATAAGAAGTACAATAATTTAGAGAAGTCAACTATATAATTACCACTCTACAAATAAGAAGTACAATAATTTAGAGAAGTCAACTATAATTACCACTCTACAAAAAAGAAGTACAATAATTTAGAGAAGTCAACTATAATTACCACTCTCGTGATTTGTGCGCAGTCATCGAATGCAAATAGTCTGCCCGTGGTCAGGTGGGTGCTGTGGAAATGTGCATCTGAGGGATTTAATTCATTGACGAATATATATGAATGGACTCTAGGCCAGCTAGCAGGTTCTACTACGTCATGATATGGAACGCGAATGACCAAGTATGGGCATCCATTCTCCCTTACCCCTCTGTGTCCTTCACCTTTTTGAATGACCCACATCTTTCTAGGTCGTAAACAACTATTGCACCACCAATGCGCAACTTGACTAACGGAATTATACTTCTCATAATTAATAAAAGGATAGTTAATTAAATATAGAAAAATGTTCGAAAATTGGCATAATTTGCCTAGACCCTTCTGACAATATATATAATAAATATATTAAACTACTAAGTTAGATTCGTGCAGGAATAAACGGATAGTGTTTGTGATTATAGTAATAAGGGTGGGATAAGGGCAAAAATGTATGCTACAAGACAAACCATAAAACATTTCCTCTGCAACAGACAAATAGATAGTGTGTTTGTAGCATAACGAGGGGTATGGGTGGGTGGTGGAGTTAACAAAGGGTCAGTCATTTATATTTAAATGAACTGTGAATGTGTAAATTCAGCAAGCTTACTTACCCTGGAGAAAACCTCCAATTGTTTGTGTGCTATGTGTAGTCATGTCTGTTTGGGTGTGCGAGTGCAAATGCATTTCTGGGAGACTGGATCAAGGCGGTATTTGCTGGGCCAGGCCTCGACAAACGTCCAATATTTATGTCAATATCCTAAAATAATTTGCCCAAAGTAAGGGTTTTAGAGGTACCTGGCTGCTGTTCTCTGCGACTGGCATTTTAAAAGACCAACAGCCATGCTTCCATAGAGAAATGATCAGTCTCTTATAAGAATGGCAGACGTGTAAAACTTCATTCCTACACCTCAGCCTTATTACGTGCAATCGTTTAAATGATCCAACGACAGACAACAGCACCGTTCAATGTGTTAAAAATTAATTGATTATATTGTCGGCCACACGGCATATGGGAGGGAGTTTACCCACAGTGCCAAATTGAATCTCAACCTGCGTGCTAGACCGTCTATCGGCTTCATAGATGCACGCAACGTAATACGACGAGTGTGTGTGTGTGTGTGTGTGTGTGTGTGTGTGTGTGTGTATGTGTGTGTGTGTACAGATGACTTGTTTTACGCGTATGTGTGCGTGCGTATTTACGTGAGAAAAGCTTGAAACCAGTTCAGATCTCAAAAACTGTTTACAATCAACGAGCACCGCTGGACGCTCCTGACAGTGGGAAAAGATGTGTCGGCTGGAAGAACGGAGGATTCGAACCACAGACCTCCCTGCATGCAAGGTCCGCGTTAAGACCTTGAGGTCATCCTGCTCCACACTAGAAGTGGAGAAAATTTAATTCACTTTTCAGACTCCAGCTACTGGCTACTGGCAATTTAATTGTGGTCTCTAATTATTGGGCTGCTGACTGCAACTTCTGCAAACATGTCACATTACACAAGACACATTAAACACAACACGTTACTCATTAAACACGACACGGTAAAACACGATGCATTACACACAACACATTAAATATGACACATTACACACGACACAATAAATATATATATGACATATGACACAACACATTAAAAATGACAAGTTACGCATGACATGTTACACACGACGCATTAAATATGACATGTTACACACAACACAAGACACACTGCATACGACACATTACACATGACACGTTGCAAACGACACCTTACACACGACACAGTAACTACTATTGAGGCCCAAAAAGGACCCGACGTAGGCAACATAAAAGCGTAAATAAGAAAAAATTATGATTCATAAATCCATTACAAGACTATTAAGAAGCAGGTCATAAATCCATTACAAGACTATTAAGAAGCAGGTCATAAATCCATTACAAGACTATTAAGACGCAGGTCATAAATCCATTACAAGACTATTAAGACGCAGGTCATAAATCCATTACAAGACTATTAAGACGCAGGACATAAATCCATTACAAGACTATTAAGACGCAGGTCATAAATCCATTACAAGACTATTAAGACGCAGGTCATAAATCCATTACAAGACTATTAAGACGCAGGTCATAAATCTACATAGCGAATATTCAGCACGTCACCAGGCACTAGTTACCGTCCAGCCCGTGTCGATGAATTACTTTCGTCAAAGCCAGTGTGCTCGAGCTAACGAAGAATATAATAACAAACGTGTCTGCATACATTTTCTAAAGGCTGTTTTCCCCACCCACCCACACACTGATTACTTAATTTCAAAAATAAAGTTGAGCGGTTATATGACCTTGACACAGCACAAAAACGAAATCAGCAGCAAAAACACTGCATACAACTTCTAATACTGCTAATAACACTACTAACTACTACCAACAATTAATTACTATTACCACTAACCACAACTACTAACTACCACTGCATACAACTCCTTCTAATACTGCTAACAACACTACTAACTACTACCAACAACTAATTACTATTACCACTAACCACAACTACTAACTACCACTGCATACAACTCCTTCTAATACTGCTAACAACACTACTAACTACTACCAACAACTAATTACTATTACCACTAACCACAACTACTAACTACCACTGCATACAACTCCTTCTAATACTGCTAACAACACTACTAACTACTAACAACACTGCACACAACTCCTAATACTGCTAATAACACTACTAACTACTACCAACAACTAATTACTATTACCACTAACCACAACTACTAACTACCACTGCATACAACTCCTCCTAATACTGCTAATAACACTACTAACTACTACCAACAACTAATTACTATTACCACTAACCACAACTACTAACTACCACTGCATACAACTCCTCCTAATACTGCTAACAACACTACTAACTACTAACAACACTGCACACAACTCCTAATACTGCTAATAACACTACTAACTACTACCAACAACTAATTACTATTACCACTAACCACAACTACTAACTACCACTGCATACAACTCCTTCTAATACTGCTAACAACACTACTAACTACTACCAACAACTAATTACTATTACCACTAACCACAACTACTAACTACCACTGCATACAACTCCTAATACTGCTAATAACACTACTAACTACTACCAACAACTAATTACTATTACCACTAACCACAATTACTAACTACCACTGCATACAACTCCTTCTAATACTGCTAACAACACTACTAACTACTACCAACAACTAATTACTATTACCACTAACCACAACTACTAACTACCACTGCATACAACTCCTCCTAATACTGCTAACAACACTACTAACTACTACCAACAACTAATTACTATTACCACTAACCACAACTACTAACTACCACTGCATACAACTCCTTCTAATACTGCTAATAACACTACTAACTACTACCAACAACTAATTACTATTACCACTAACCACAACTACTAACTACCACTGCATACAACTCCTTCTAATACTGCTAATAACACTACTAACTACTACCAACAACTAATTACTATTACCACTAACCACAACTACTAACTACCACTGCATACAACTCCTTCTAATACTGCTAATAACACTACTAACTACTACCAACAACTAATTACTATAACCACTAACTACAACAATTACTAGTAGTACTATCTACTATTACTACTACTACCACCACTACTAATTACTACGACTACTAAGCACTATTATCACAACTACTAACTACCACTACTACTACTACTACTATTACCACTAACTACAACTACCACTACTAGTCTCCAACTAACTTGTTGCGAAGTCGATGTCTCCATGGCACTTCCGTCTCCGCTTTCACCTGAGGTTTCCTACGTAGAAGTCTCCGTACCAGTGTTTCCGTTACCATTTTCTTGCCGGAGTATCTCACAGCTAGGTGAATTTATATATGTATGCAGGCGTTTCCCACAGCTATCTGCATTGATGTATGCCGGCCGACAACAGAAATCCAGTCAGCTCCACTGAGATTTGATGGTCTGCTGCTGCTTCTTCTACTGCAAGAACGACAGCGGGAAAAAAAGCAGTGACTTATGGTTTATAACTGGAGATGATAGCAGTCGTATAGCGAAACGCCTATAGAGTGAGTAATCTATCTATATCTATCTATCTATCTATCTGTCTGTCTGTCTGTCTGTCTGTCTGTCTGCCTGCCTGTCTGTCTTACCCACCCAACCTGTTGGGATAGAAAGTCATGAGCAACAGCACATAAAAACATTGCTCCAAAGAGAACATTATAATGATATTAGATAGGTCTCTCCTAGATTACTCTAGTCTTGCCCATCTAACTAATGATTATGCAACAAACCCTGCATGAATGGGACTTGAAATTCCACTTGCAGTTTAACCGGACACTTCCGTCAGGTATGAACTGACAGCCTAAATACATATCACATCGTACAGTATACATTCACACATACATACACCATATATACATTAATATAAAAACCTGTTGCATTTAACGAAAATATGATTGAAGAAACTAAAATTACTGTAATTTAATTTAATGCGTGTTATCAGTAATTGTAAGGAGTAAAGATTTGAAGCTGAATTTCAATATCGCAAATTCCATTTTATCTAGGTTGTCCTTTAATCGATTAATGAAAATTTAATAATGCGTACTCACTCCTACACACACAGACGCACACGCACGAACACACGCACACACACACACTCACTCTCTCTCTCACACACACACACTCACTCACACACACACGCACGCACACCTTCACTTACACTTCGAACTCATAATTTGTAGCAGCATTTTAAAAATGGTTCCACGATCCTCCTGCCCTGAAACTGTTGTTAAAATTCCTTTGGCTTGCTCTTCCACCAACGTTAAAATAGTCCCCTTGTTGCTGCAGTACAGGCTTACTTTTGAAGTTTAATTATTTGGATGTTTCCGCCATATTTCTCATTGAACGATAATTCTAAAATCAGTAATTTTCCTATTCACTTTTTTTTCCTGTCGCGTTTTTTAGATTTCCCAGACGTGTCTCATTTTTCCAACAAATGTCACAACCATTTCCCGAACATAGAGAAGATGCAGCCAATGCATATTGCGACAGAGAGAAGCTATTTAAAAAATAAAAAAGAGTTATATACCTTAATCTAATAGAGAACCTAGGTGTGTCTTTAAACAGCCAACACTGATTAGTCCGATTAATTTCCAGGCGTCGATTCGGTTGCAAGCAAACAACAAAAAAAAAAACAGAGAGAAAGAAAAAGAAAAACATTTATTGTGTGCGTGTCGATCTGTGTTTCTACACCATTAAGAAATAACAAACACCACCAAATATTATCAACTGCTATTTTACCAAACGAATGATGAACGAAATGCGCGTTCACTAATCACTGCACAAACTGTACATGGCTCATTCTATGGGTAAGTGTACCACAAAGGGTAGGACCATTTGAAATGAGTTTTCTTAGAAATGAAGCATTGAAATATCATGTATTTATTATATTCTATATATTCAGAATTGATGTGAGAGATAGATAAGACAGTTGCGTGAATATGTGTTTATTTATTTTATAATTATTTGTAACACAAATTCGTTTTTAACTGAAAAGTGGCACCTCTTTTGGTTACATGATTTACAGAGCCATTTTCTTTAATGTTCAATGTTGTAAATAATCCACAAACTTACGGTATCAAGGTTTTCTTAGAAGCGATAATATTTTTTAAAACAATATTCAATATTCCTTTTTTCTGCAAACGTTTAATTTTGTGAAGAAAAAACTATTTTAAAAAGGCACATTCTTTGTAACGCTTAGTTTCTCCATAAATTGAATCTAAATCATTTATTCTATTTTCAAGCATAGAAATGTAAGACTAACATTCCATGTAGATTTTCAATAGTTCGTTTACCGGATGCATTCACACGCTAATGTTTATCAAATTTATTCGCTATATTCAGAAATATTCAGCTTTAGGAAAACTAATTTGACTTCGTTTCCTTGTCAACACGTTACAATAGAATTAATAAATTTGTAAGTATAAAATAATAAAGATAATAACACGAACTACACCGGTAAGATAACTCTCATGTCATTTTATCTTTTATTTTATTTGTATGTGAGCACTAGGTCCTGTTGTGAAATTTAACATGTAAAAGAATTAGATTTAATCCACTTTAATTTTTGCACTTTATGTGAAAAAATGGCACATTTCCCCATAGAATGAGATTTATCCTTGCAAGGAGAGCGCTGAGGGGTTAATGAGAATAAAACATGGCGTGCTGCAGCTGGCATAACACCCATATGGATAGGTAACATCTCAGTAAATATCCTTTTTTTTATCTGACATGTCTGCGTTATCTAGATATACATCAGTCGAAAGTATACAAATTGCAGTAGACATAGTTTCTTGTCTGTGACACCGAACCATATACTGTACAGATCACTGTCACGTTCGTAACATGGCAGACAAATTTAATTCCTGTCTGTGACACCGATCTATATACTGTACAGATCACTGTCACGTTCGTAACATGGCAGACAAATTTAATTCCTGTCTGTGACACCGATCTATATACTGTACAGATCACTGTCACGTTCGTAACATGGCAGACAAATTTAATTCCTGTCTGTGACGCTTTAGTTCTGCATTCGCCAGTGTGTTGAACAGATCAAACGGATACAAATGCTAGCATTCAACGTACTTAAACAAAAGGTCTTATTTAGAAACTTTTTTAAATTCACATTTAGCTTAACATTTACTGTGAAAAATATTTTAGTTTTATTTTCTAGTTCTGAACAACCACATCAAACACAGTAAAATCTTTTGTGTTCAGACGATAGTGTTGGATATTGTATATATAAAACAGCTAGCAATACAAAACTGTTTCGTGACCTGTTTACTCTTGGTTTCAATATCAATCTCGTTCAGATCGCCAGGTATACATCATTTTACACGTATTATTATGGCTGTAAAGAGTTACATTACTTAGCAAATCACCATTGTACATGTAGTATCATTTTTGTAAAGACTTAACATTATTTAGCAAATCATCATTTTACATGTACTTGCAATTGCTGCAAGATTAAACCGTGAAATTATAAGTATTTTTTCATCATCAGTATAATTATTCATTTACATTATTTCAACACATTCTTTAATAATTAATTATATTATTCGTATTGCACATATTTACATAGATTATGTTTTACAGTACTATATAATGTAATATACTCATGTACACACAAATACACAATGTCAATCTATCTATACATACAGTCAGACAGAGAGAGAAAGCTGTCTTATATTCAAACACAGACGCGCGCGCACATAAATAACAAAATTAGCATCATAAAAGAGGGCTTTTTAAATGTCTTAGAAATCAGTGGGATTTAAATATAATTATGTTTCAAGTGTTTTTTTTTTTGCGGGGGAGGAATGGGGTTGAGAGGTTGAGCGGAGGATCTATTTTTTAAACTTAAGAGAAGTTTTGTTTTCTAAAATTAAGTGTTCCTTCCACTAAGTGTTCCTTCAACTGATCAGAAGTTATGTTTGTTATTAGAATTATGGGCGAATAATTTTAATCATATACTACAATTTTATGAAACTTATTAGTGATAATAGATTTTGTGGAATTTATTAGAAATTAATGTTTCGTGGAACTTATTAGAGACGGTGGATTTAGCGAAAACCTAGAAAGTTTGAAACTAAACTAATCAGGTTTATAAACACTAAACAATCCAGCAAACAAACAAACGAACGAACGAACAATAAATACTTCAAATTTTACATAAGTCAATTTAGTTTATTTGAAAAGAAAACTTTTGAACAATATTATTGTTTAATTTTAATTTTGTTTTTTGAATATATTACTGTTTAATTTTGTTTTTCGAAATTTTGCAAGCTCAGATGAGTGTGTGTGTGTGTGTGTGTGTGTGTGTGCGTGCGTGCGTGCGTGCGTGCGTGCGTGTGTTACCTTCTAGCTAAAGAAGATAAATACGTCACCGAGATGAATAGTGTTCGTTACCACAACACTCATGACGTCAGATAAAGCGTTCTAAATAAGCAAATCACAGATCCTACTCGAAGCCAGACAGTGGACAATTAATTATTGCTAGCTAAGACGTTATTTCCCTTTGACCTTTGAGAGTTAATATCTCTAGAGGGCATAGGTACAAGGTACTTCTGATTTCTTAGGAAATTAAAGAGAACACACGGGTAATTCGTGCAGTTTGTACTCCATTGTCAAGCTCACACAATGGCACAGTTTCCAAGAGGTCAAATAACTCCTCCACAAATGATGAATTGTAAACACACTCACACACACACACACACACACACACACACATTATAGTCTCCGAAGAGTTAGACATTATTGAAAACACAGATTATAGATCTGAAGAGCTAGGGAAGTTGTGAACAAATACATAGATTAGCCTCAAAAAGTTTACTGTTTGTGAACACACAGATTATAGTCCCGAAGAGCTGTGCAGTTGTGAACAAATGCGCAAATTAGTCTCAAAGAGTTTACTGTTTGTGAACACACAGACTATAGTCCTGGAAGAGCTAGACATTTTGTGAAAATACACGCACGCACGCACGCACGCACACACACACACACACACACACACTCAAATCACATACCGAAGAACTAGAAAATATGAACACGAATAATCACTTCCCCTAGAGGTAAACATTTGTGAACGCACACAGATTGCAGTCCTAAAGTCATAAACATTTATGAACACAGTTACAGATTACAGTCCCACACACAGCTAGACATTTGTCAACACACACACACGTATGTACACAGATTACTGTTCCAGAAAAGCTAGACAAATATTTTTGTTTTAAATTACAACTCACTAGAAGGGATTATAAACACAACTGACTAAAAGTAAACTCCAGCCGCGAAATCATCTATTGTGTGAAGCTTTCGTCAATGAACTAGTCTTGACTTTGTGTGCAATGTTACACTTCCTTCATTTTGTTTACAGTGTCATTTATTAAAATATCAATATCAGAGACGAAAGAATCATTGCTAGTGGCTCACACACAAAAAATCACTGTCTAAAATAAATTCTTAAAATAAATAAATGAATATAATTATAAATTTTCTGGAATTCAGTCTGTCAGTCTAAATTATGATGCGCTTTGAAGGCTTGCTTTTACTCACCCAAAATAAAATGCCGTGAAACCACTGGTACTAAAACACTGCTTGCAGAACGTTGACATGAAGACATTGCCGTGAAACCACTGGTACTAAAACATTGCTGGCAGAACGTTGACATGAAGACATTGCCGTGAAACCACTGGTACTAAAACACTGCTGGCAGAACGTTGACATGAAGACATTGCCGTGAAACCACTGGTATTAAAACACTGCTGGCATAACGTTGACATGAAGACATTGCCGTGAAACCACTGGTACTAAAACATTGCTGGCAGAACGTTGACATGAAGACATTGCCGTGAAACCACTGGTACTAAAACACTGCTGGCAGAACGTTGACATGAAGACATTGCCTGGAAAAGAATGCTGAAAATGATGGTTGCGACTTTCCAGCTCTGCACGTTTCGAGGTCAATATTGATCACACAAATAACAGTTTAAAAAATCATGACGTCATAAGCGATTCCTGGTTTCCCTCGGGAGCAAAGTGACAACAGACTTTTGCTGTCGTTTTTTTTCCCCCAGAAAACTCTGAAATAGAAATCAATTTTGAAAACAGCTAAACTTGCCCCACAGGTATTTCTTCTAGACCTTTAGTTATACAGTTACCGGGGAGCAGGTCACTTTGTCTTCAGCCCAAATTTTCTTATAAAATTCTTTCCAGCAAGGTTGCTACTCAAAGCGTTCTGGATTTAAAAAGCGGTCATAAATTATGTTGGTAAAAATTCCTCTCTCACTTCACGCTTACTAAGTTCCAGTGAAGTCTTGACCACTTGTCTGTCTCGTTGTTAAGCAGTTCTGTTTATTTGACATTTTTAGTTCTGAATATTATTTAAGCTCAAACGGAAGCCATCAAGACTGCGGCAGTATTGAAATGATCAATCGTTTTGTGGCAGTGCCCCATGCCTTCCTAACGTGTCCTGCGTGTTTCCCTTTTCACGACTGACATACCCGGGGTCAAGAGAGAGCGTTTGCTGTGGAGTTCTGGTTCTTTTTTTTATTATTGTTACGTTTCCAGTATTTATTTAAAGACCCTGCTTAGAATAATTAAAAGACTTTAAATATAATTAATTCTTCCTCTCATATTCTACGCAGACTGGTTGCTCAATTTATTATCTGACTAATTAAAAGTGCGTCTTGTAGTTCAGACGACAAATTTACAGACTAATAAACTGCGAACTTTTAGCTAGATTTGAAAACAGTTAAATCCCTCTAAATTAATATGCACTCGTCATCAATCTTTCTGCTCATCCGCCCCCATTCAAATCTAAGAATTAATCTAATTGGTCTATTGTGCATAGAAATCAACTACTAAGAGGTATTAACAAAGAAAATAAGATTTAATAAAGTTTAACAAATTAACAATAAATCGAATGCAACGCGAATAGTCTTCACTCTGTCTTTACGCGCCTATGCCTGATTTTTGTCAATCTAAATTGCCAGAAAAGTGTTCCTTTGAGATCTGTACACTTGATCTTGCACTTAGCTCTATTCTTGTATCCTTGGTCTCAACACTCAGTCATGCTGATTCGTTCCCTCAGTCCCCCTTTAACGACACACGTGGTGCATAAGGAATGATGTCCCTTTGTTAGTGGCTAGGAACTGGAATTTTTGCAGCATGGCCCTCAGAGTGGATTTCGACACGCTTACACCAATAAGCTAACGCAGGTGAGGCATGGTGAAACATGAACCATGAGCCGACCTGTGGATGCAACGTGTTTGGATATAATTCTCAACCTAACAGGTCCTACCTAGGCATGGCTCAATTAAATGCGCTGAACAAAGAGTTTCGACCTCGCGTCGCTTACAATTAAATTTTAGAAAAAATATAATCGTCTCACATGTGTTCCATTTAACAGTCATGACGTATGAAGCAATAAAATAGATACAACGTTAAATTAATGTTCATACAAGAGGTAATTCAAACCGACAGAGCGCTTCACAATTTACAATTAAAATTACACGCAATAATTGAATTACATGAAGAATTCATATCGAGCGCAGCATTCTGGCTCTTAGTGAATTAAAACAATATAAATTAAAGTACAGAAATGGAAAAATGGTTACAATAAATTTATATTCCGTAACATATAGGTTTTCAGCTATTTCTCTGAACCATGCTCAAGTGTATATGGAAATCATATAATACATAGCACAAATACATACTTAAACAATACATAGGCAAATACTATTAAATAAAATGATACCTTTGAGAGAAGTCGAAGGGTACCTTGATTCTCTATGGCGCCGGCTGCCTCTCACGACCCGAGTAAGCTGATGGAATTAGCTAAAATGTGCTCGAAGTGAGGGAGCGGAAGCGTGTGGGTACATATATAGAAAGGTATATTGCGTATCACGTGACTGTTCGCAAAGCATGTGGTTGGTTCGAGAACTGGACAATGGTCCTAAAGTTACATAACATCTTGACCTGTTCTAGAAGCGCCTAGAAAAAGGAAGCTTTGAACAAAGGGCCAAGGGTTTCAAATATTCGAATTTGAAGTAAACAAGGCAAGTGGGTCACGAAGTCGGACAATTTTATCAGACTGTGACACCCCCTTGCTTTTGAGGCGTTTATCTTACCAAAGATAAAATGCCTCCTACAAATTATGTATGATAAAATGTAGAAGTCCACAATGAAGAAAAATTTACACAAAAAAAATTTCAACATTCCTAGAAATAAAGTGTGCAACTATATTTCATATTTACAGGAAGGAATCCGTAGGGTTCAGTTAATTGATTAAACGACATTCTATCAGTACCGGCACTTGATGGCATCAAGCACGACTCATGTAATCTGCGCCAACATTCAAAGACCCTTTGATGTAATGAATATTTGCGTCATACTGTGTCAGAAACAAAGACCAACGCATTAAACGGCTGTTCGTAAATTGCGCCTGTCCGAGAAAGGCCAACGGCTGGTGATCGCACTCAATGACAAAGGTTTTTCCGTACAAATAGTTTTCGAACTTTTTTATGGCCCAAACTATTGCAAGACATTCCTTTTCACTGGTGGAATATTTCTGTTCAGTGGTTGTGAGTTTACGGCTTGCATATGCAACTGGGTGTTTGGTGTCATTGTGTTCTTGTAATAACACTGCTCCTAATCCTGCGTTGCTAGCATCAGTCCTTAACAAGAATGGTTTTGTCAAATCTGGCAGTTTAACAATTAAATCTGAAGTCAGTCTAGATTTCAGTGTGTCAAAAGCGTTTTGGCATGCATCAGTCCACACTACTTTTGTAGGCATATTCTTACGTGTCAAGTCAGTCAGAGGACATGCAATGGCACTAAAATCTGGTACGAATTTTCTGTAGTAGTTAGCAAGACCAAGAAAACTTCTAACTTGTGTTTTTGTTAGCGGTTGTGAAGTGTCCTTAAGTTGTGCTATCTTAGCTTCACTTGGCGACATGGTTCCATGACTCAACTTGTGTCCCAAGAAGTCTAAGGAGAATTGTGCTATTTCACACTTCGTAGGGCGGGCAGTGAGGTTGGCTTGCTTTAATCTGGCTAGCACATCTCGTAAGAGTGTTAAGTGCTCCTCCCATGTCTGGGTGCCTAGAATTAAATCATCCATGAAGTTCTCAACTCCACGTCCGTACAGTGGTTCTAACAATGACCGCCTCATTTTAGAAAAAATGCTTGGAGCGTTTGAAACTCCGAAAGGCATAACTTTCCATGTGTAGTTTCCTACTGGTGTAGTGAAAGCTAGTATGTGTCGATCAGTGTCCTTGACCTTGATTTGCCAAAAACCGCGTGACAAATCTATTTTGGTATAGTAATGAGCGTTAGCTAGCTTAGTGAAGATGAGATCCGGATCAGGAAGAGGTTCGGCACAAAACTCTGTCACTTGATTGAGTTTGCGGTAGTCTACGCAAAAACGGAACGAGTTATCACGTTTTTTAATCAACACGATGGGTGATCCGTAGGCACTGTCAGTCTTCTCTATGACCCCTAGATCTAGCATAGTCTTAATCTCACGTCTAACGTCATCTATCTTAGCGTGTGGCAACGGATACGGCTTCAAACGTATCGGTTTGTTGTCAGTCAGCTTCAGTGAAAATTCTATTAAGTCTGTCAACCCTGGTTTGTCTGTCAGAGTAGATGAGAACTCATTAAGCAATTCATTCACTTCTTTTTTCTGTCTTTCTGTCAAGGCTTCATTTACCCTAACGTCTTTGACAGTTTCGTCCGTCTGTAGAGGACAGTTTGGTAAAGTACCAGTGACGCAATCAGTATCCCCCTCGTCTTCTGTAACTATCGTCGCTACGACAAAATCAGCTTGAGTGGTTTGATCCTCACGGCTTATGTACTTTTTGAGTAGGTTAACATGAAAGATTTTCTCTCTCTTTCCTGTCTGCACCTTATAGTTCAGTCCCCCTAGCTTGGCGGTAACTACAAAGGGCCCCTTCCATTTCATCTGAAGTTTGTTATGTGCTTCAGGAAGCAACAGTAACACTTTGTCATTAACTTCAAATTCTCTAGGTTTGGTGTGCTTATTGTAATATTCTGCCTGTCTAGACTGAGCTATCGTCAAGTTTTCCCGTGCTATCTTGCCTATAGTTTCAAGACGGTTTCTTAAGTCAGTGACGTATGTATAAGTTGTCTTAACTTCGTCATCTGTCTTTTCATCAGTCCAAAGTGCCTTCAAAATCATCATCGGTCCGCGTACAGTACGTCCGTAAAGTAGCTCAAATGGTGAAAACCCGGTGGAAGATTGTGGCACCTCCCTATATGCAAATAGTAGGGCAGGGATGTATCTGTCCCAGTCTTTCGGTTTATCTGTGGCGAGCTTTTTAAGTGCTGTTTTTAATGTCCCATTGTATTTTTCAATCAGACCATTTGCCTGGGGGTGGTATGGTGTGCAAGTAAGATGTTTGATGGAAAGTAAACGATTTACTTCCTTCATTACGTTGCCTATGAATTGACTCCCCTGATCCGTCAAAATTTCAGTAGGAATTCCAACACGACTCCAAAGACCGAAAAGGGCTTCGGCGACAGTTTCAGTATCAATATTTTTCAATGGTACTGCGTCGGCGAATCTTGTTGCGTAATCAATAGTGGTCAGCACGTATCGATTACCTCTCGTTGATGTGGGTATTATAGGCCCAATCAAATCCAATGCTACGCGCTTGTAGGGTTCACTGATCAGTTCAGGCTCTCCTAACGGTGCGGGTCTGATTGAATTTTTAGACTGTGTTCTCTGGCATGTGTCGCAACTTAACACGAATCTACGGATATCGGCAGTGATGTCCGGCCAATAAAACTCACTTGTAATACGACTAGTTGTTTTTTGTACACCCATGTGTGCACCAAAAAGACTCTCATGACCTAATCGTAATACGTCATTTCGTTTGGTTTGTGGAACGACTAATTGTTTCCGAAATTCGTCTCCCACTTTCGAATAGCGGTACAATAAACCCTTTTTCAGAATAATGCACGCTTTCTTATTCGAATCGTCAGTGTTGACGTCACTAACAAGTACAGCTTGTCTGCGTAACTTGTCTAGTGTTTCGTCCTCAGCTTGTAATATTTTAATCTCGCTAACTGTTGCTTTATCTACGGCTGGTGCGGCAGACATCGGTGCAGTTACAGATTTGTCTTTACTACTCGCTGCTCTGGTTACAGCGTTAACCAGTGGTGGTTCAGTTGAAGTTTGTTTTTTGCACGGCAAAACATACTTGCAACCAAGGATCACGTCATGCGGTGAGTTTTCCATAACTGCCGCTTTGACTGTTCCTTCTACAAAGTCTGAAACAATCGAGACTTCAGCTACTGGTAAAATGTCTTGTTCGCCGTTTGCAAAGGTGACAGAGATTGTCTCCCCTGTGTAGTCGGTACGGTTAACTAATGATGCATTTACAATAGCGTCTAGCTCACACCCTGTATCAAGCAAAGCGATTGTATCGTGACCGTTTGCCTGTACTGGTGTTCGATTCGACTTTTCTGTTTTAGGTGTATGACTTTCTACTGCGTAAACCTTAGCTGTTTTCTTTTCAGGACATGTTCGTGAAAAATGGCCACTATCACCACAAGTGTAACATGCAAGATTCTTTTTATCTTTCTGTTTGTCGGACTTGTTTTTAGTGTCGGGTTTAGATGTTTTATCATCACGCTCATTAGGTGCCTTCCCGTCATTTTTCTTATCCTTTCGAGTCTGCGGTTCGTTCGGTCGAGACTTGTTGTTCGCGTGTGCGTTCGAGAATTGAGAATGTGCGTCATCAAAGCGATCGGCGGCGTTGCCTATCTCCTCTAGCGTAGATTTTTCCCTTATTGCTAAGTGAATCAGTAGATCTGATTTGTATGACCCGAGAATATGGTCTTTTACCATTTCATCCCTAAGACCTGCGTACGTCTGTGGAGTTTCGGCTAGATCTATCCATCTTTGGAATAAGTCAGTTACGCGTCGTATGTACTGTGCGTGCGTCTCTGAACTGGCTTTCGTGGCCTGTTTAAATTTACGACGGTATGTATCTGCGGTGAGTCTGTATCGTTTCAATAATGCGGCCTTGACTGTGTCGTAATTATCTGACTCAGAATCGCTAAGCTTATTGAATTCGTTTTTTGCAGTACCCTGCAGTAACCCCGATAAATTTATCGCCCAATGTTCCGCTGGAATGCTTGTTGCTCTGGCTAACTTTTCAAACGTTTTTAAATACGCGTCTATTTGATCTTTGTTCTCATCAAATGGGACCATATTTATCTTTGGAATGATGTTTTCAATTCTACTGTGATTATTTCCATCGCTAGAACGCGAATCACCACTGCTTCGGCGGTCACGGTTCGGATTAGTAACTTCTAGTTTCTTTACTTCCCATTCTAACCGTTTTATTTCCGCGTCTGCGGCGATGCGTTTGGCTTCTGTATCCGCTGCGATACGTTTTGTTTCAATGTCGGCTAATCTTTCAGCTTCTAACTTTTTAACTTCAGCTTCTTGCTTTTTAGCTTCTGCGTCAGCTGCGATGCGTTTAGCTTCAGTTTCGGCTAGTTTTTCAGCTTCTAACTTCTTCAGTTCGCGATTAGCAATACGTTCTTCTCTTTCTATCTCTTGCCTTTCTTTGTCCGCTTTTTCCGCTTTCTCTAGCTCAGTTTTGATGTAGCTAGTCAGTTCGTCACCCTGGTATCCTATCATGATACCGGCTTCTTTCAGGTCTTCGATAACCTGTTTGCGATCCATTTTACTGTCTTAGCGCGCTGGCTACAATAAGAATGTATCTCGTGAATTGTGTGTTTTAACCGTCGGCGATAACTCCGCTTATCCCGAAAATAACTTTTAGGCTACAACCTTACAAAAATTATTTAATTTACTCAGAACACCTTCCGAAATAAATTGCGCGTTAACTCTTACACGTTTCACCTGCTTGCCACAGTGTCCGCTGTTCCAAGACTTCCGTAATGTCACGGCTCCTACCATACAACATTACACATTATATCTAGCACCCTAAATATAATAGTCCGAAGTCTGTTACTACCGATAACTCTCCTAGCTGGCGGTATAACCTTCGACTCCTCACAATGAAGTACTCAGTAACACAATACTAAATAAATCATCCAATAGCTAACATGACATATTTAACTACGCTTAAATATATCAACATTAACTAACATGCACGCTACTCTGCAAAAGAATACATGCACATGTCACAACAAAAGCAAAGAAAATCAGTGATACAAAAATCAAAAGAACAATTGGCAATTCTGTTCGTTCGTTCGTTTCTAGGTTATGATGCGCCCTATGTATAAAAATGTTACAATTTACAATTTAATACATATCAATCCCGCGACGACCCACACTTGTTACGTTTCCAGTATTTATTTAAAGACCCTGCTTAGAATAATTAAAAGACTTTAAATATAATTAATTCTTCCTCTCATATTCTACGCAGACTGGTTGCTCAATTTATTATCTGACTAATTAAAAGTGCGTCTTGTAGTTCAGACGACAAATTTACAGACTAATAAACTGCGAACTTTTAGCTAGATTTGAAAACAGTTAAATCCCTCTAAATTAATATGCACTCGTCATCAATATTTCTGCTCATCCGCCCCCATTCAAATCTAAGAATTAATCTAATTGGTCTATTGTGCATAGAAATCAACTACTAAGAGGTATTAACAAAGAAAATAAGATTTAATAAAGTTTAACAAATTAACAATAAATCGAATGCAACGCGAATAGTCTTCACTCTGTCTTTACGCGCCTATGCCTGATTTTTGTCAATCTAAATTGCCAGAAAAGTGTTCCTTTGAGATCTGTACACTTGATCTTGCACTTAGCTCTATTCTTGTATCCTTGGTCTCAACACTCAGTCATGCTGATTCGTTCCCTCAGTCCCCCTTTAACGACACACGTGGTGCATAAGGAATGATGTCCCTTTGTTAGTGGCTAGGAACTGGAATTTTTGCAGCATGGCCCTCAGAGTGGATTTCGACACGCTTACACCAATAAGCTAACGCAGGTGAGGCATGGTGAAACATGAACCATGAGCCGACCTGTGGATGCAACGTGTTTGGATATAATTCTCAACCTAACAGGTCCTACCTAGGCATGGCTCAATTAAATGCGCTGAACAAAGAGTTTCGACCTCGCGTCGCTTACAATTAAATTTTAGAAAAAATATAATCGTCTCACATGTGTTCCATTTAACAGTCATGACGTATGAAGCAATAAAATAGATACAACGTTAAATTAATGTTCATACAAGAGGTAATTCAAACCGACAGAGCGCTTCACAATTTACAATTAAAATTACACGCAATAATTGAATTACATGAAGAATTCATATCGAGCGCAGCATTCTGGCTCTTAGTGAATTAAAACAATATAAATTAAAGTACAGAAATGGAAAAATGGTTACAATAAATTTATATTCCGTAACATATAGGTTTTCAGCTATTTCTCTGAACCATGCTCAAGTGTATATGGAAATCATATAATACATAGCACAAATACATACTTAAACAATACATAGGCAAATACTATTAAATAAAATGATACCTTTGAGAGAAGTCGAAGGGTACCTTGATTCTCTATGGCGCCGGCTGCCTCTCACGACCCGAGTAAGCTGATGGAATTAGCTAAAATGTGCTCGAAGTGAGGGAGCGGAAGCGTGTGGGTACATATATAGAAAGGTATATTGCGTATCACGTGACTGTTCGCAAAGCATGTGGTTGGTTCGAGAACTGGACAATGGTCCTAAAGTTACATAACATCTTGACCTGTTCTAGAAGCGCCTAGAAAAAGGAAGCTTTGAACAAAGGGCCAAGGGTTTCAAATATTCGAATTTGAAGTAAACAAGGCAAGTGGGTCACGAAGTCGGACAATTTTATCAGACTGTGACAATTATCACACAATGAAAAGTGTTCTTTTAGCGCGAGCTGAGTCAAGAGATCTTCTTCTTTTCTTGTCCTGGAACACACCGCTTTTGATGAAAATAAAAAATGTAAATAAAAGATTTGGTGAAAAGTAGTAGCGTATATATAGGTCCGTGTGTGCGTGCGTGCATGCGTGTGTGTGTGTGTGTGTGTGTGTGTGTGTGTGTGTGTGTGTGTGTGTGTGTGTGTGTAAGGGGTGGAGAGGGGCGTGCATTGAACAACAGAAAGAAAGAAAAAAATTCTGTCAACACCTCTTCAAACGCATAAAGAGTCAATCGTTCACACCCTGCATTTCTTTAGCAGGCGAGCGGGTAAGCTTTCGCACCAAGGCCTTTCATTTTGAGGTTGACAAAACACACTGGATTGGTTTAGTGCCGGAAGCGAGCCATTACAGGGCACAAAACACGTGCATGGCCCAGATATATTGCTTGTCATTTGCAAATAATACTTTCAGACCGGAATTGTTTAGAGAAAACATTGCTAAGGAGATATTTCCCTTACATTTTAGGGTTTCGATTCGCCCCCCTCCCCTCTTAGGCCGCAGCGTGGCTAAATGCATATAGTCTCTTCTTAAAGAATTTTTCCTTGTTAGAGCATCCCCACTATAACTAATGTGTATAGTACTAGCTTTGTGAATTAAATGAATTCAGCTAATAAGAAGGAAATCAAAGCCCAGAAATATGTAAGAAAGTCAGATTGAAAGAAAAAATAATATTACACTACTTTTAACATGTCAATTGATCAGAATTTTATGGACAGGATGATAGAACGCACTTTTGGTGATTAATGTTTATTAATACTTTACCTTATCATTGCTTCCTTCCTTTCAAAAGAATTGCAAATTATTATAACATGATTACTGTAAGCACCCATTCAAGTGAGATGTTTAATGAGCAAAATTATTAAATCATATTTTATAAATTTACTATTATGAAAAATATTTTGAAACAAGTGTCAAAGTATTGAGAGAATGAAAGTATTAATCAGATTAAGAAACATTTCATACTGACTGGTAAATAAAGGATTCGCTTAAATAACACAGCTTGTAGTTAAAGAGACACACTCTAAACAAATGGCAGATGACAGGACACACTTCACACAATTGACAGATAAAAGAACACTTCACACAATTGGTAAATTGAAGAATATACTTCACACAATTGATAAATGAAAGGACACAGTTCACATATTTGACCCATGAAAGGGACACTTCATACAATTGACAGATGAAGGAGCATAATTCACACAACTGATAGAAGAAAAACACACTTCACACAATTAACAGATGAAAGAACAAACTTCACACAACTGGCAAATGAAAGGACACACTTCACACAAGTGGCATAAGAAAAAACACACTACACAATTGGCAGATGAAAGAACACACTTCACACAAATGACAGTGAAAGAACACACTTCACACAAGTGACAGATGAAAGAACACACTTCACACAATTGACAGATGAAAGGACGCACTTTACACAATTGACAGATGAAAGGACACACTTCATGCTATTGACTGATGAAAAGATGCACTTCACACAGTTGACAGATATACACTTCAGGCAAATGACAGATGAAAAAAAACACACTTCACACAACTGACTTATTAAAGAATTGACAGACGAAAGGAGACACTTCAGACAATTAACAGATGAAAGTACACTTCACACAAATGACAGATGAAAGGATTCTCTTCGCACAACTGACATACGAAAGAACACACTTCAAGAATTGACATACGAAAGAACACACTTCAAGAATTGACATACGAAAGAAAACACTTCACACAACTGACATACGAAAGAACCACGTAATTGACAGATATAAAAACACACTTCACACAATTGACAGATGAAAGAACACACTTCACACAAACGACAGATGAATGGACGCACTTCACACAGTGGACAGATGTAAAAACACACTTCACACAATTGACAGATGAAAGAACACACTTCACACAGTTGACAGATGTAAAAACACTAGCACAACACGTCGGAGCAGCCCTTGTTATTGCACGTGTACCGAGTCAAATACTTGACACGGAGGAAACATAAGATTTACTGAGATGAGAAAATAACAGTGCTGACAGAGTTGGGTACCACGGTAATCCGCTTAAAAAAGACTGACCGAACTTATTCACCCGTGTGAAGTTGAGCAGTGGACAAGGCTGACTACGCTGTATTAATACGGTCTCTAGAGCTGGCCTTTGCCGCAGGCTGTAACAGAGCTTGGTCTTGCATGCGAGATGAAATGAAGACTGGATACAAGTAAGCAGAGGTCAGCACTGAAGGAAACACAATTCAAAGCATGAGTCGATGAATCGATAGTGACGAGGGTCAATCTTGAAGTATCCCAATACCACAGTACCTCTTTAACTAGGAGCACGCCTTGGGAACTACATGACTAATTAGCTAACAAGCAACACAAGAAAATAGACTATTTTTAGAGCTAAATTCAGACACATGCCTGCGATAATTTGAAGCATTTCATTTATATGTGGCGCACATTTTATTCCGCAACAAATTTTGATACGTTTTTAATAGCTGTCTTTAGTAGGCCATTTGTGTTTATTTATCACGAATCGGAACTCTCAAGCAAGACATTCAAGAGCGCCGAAACAAGAGAGAACTGACGAGCAAAATCTTCTAAGAATAGGCCCACTCAAGCAATATATAATAGAAAAAGAAATAAACACACACACTCACACACACACACACACACACACACACACACACACACAGACACACACACCATTCTAAACTAAATGTTAAGGTAATGTAGCACTTATAAACTACATGGGGCAAAGTTTAAGCCATATAGCACTTGTAAGCCTCAGGGTTAGTTAAAGATGTTTAATTATCACCTATAAATAATCAGGGAACATCTAAAAGTGTTCAAGTCATGCATCATTTAAAAGCGATCTAGGGCAATTAAAAGTACCCAAGTCATGTTACACTTCAAAGCGCCCTGGGGCATCTAACTCTACAAACCTTGACGTGCTAAAAAGTGAAACATCAAATTTAATTCGTAGAGTAGGTAGGTCTGCTACGAAAATCACTTTATTAAGATTGCTTACGTTTTGTGAATGCGAAAGCAAATCATCCACAAAGCCTCCTCAATTCACAATGAAATGAAAAACGCAACTTATGTAAACGTATGCTGCATGAGGTGAAACACACTCAGCAAGGAAGCTGTTGTTAAATATGCAAAAGGTCAGAGTGCGGCACCGTCTATTTATAGAACGTACATTATCGCGCATCATGACCCATGATATACAAACCTTTACCACGCGATATCGTTCTCCCCATTGTTACTGATAAATATAATGCTGATAACACGTGATTCGTGCAACTGGACCTAGCAATCAGATGCACGAATGTTGAAGCTCCATGACTCGGACAAGTAATCTTGTACCTTGTACTATATTGCTCATTGCTGCCCTGACACTTTGGTGTCATCGTGGTGTGGAGAAGTCAACGTGAGATGTAAGCCAGTGGAACGGTTACAATTTCTGCTCGGACTTAAGCAAGAACAAGTTTAGATCGGCCTACGGGTTCAATGATTGTCATCTTCTTGGAGCAGGTGATGCTGAAATTTTAGCGCCTACTGTAAAGATATTTTTGCACATAAATGGTTTCCAAGCTTTGTTTTAAAATGCTGACTGTGATGCTGTGAGGATGGCCTCAAATGGGTAAAAAAAATTAAATAAATCATTAAATTTCATATACTGACAAATACAGTTTGTGGCGCGAACCAGGAGTTTTGGCAA
This sequence comes from Sinotaia quadrata, assembly GCA_028829895.1. Lineage (NCBI taxonomy): Eukaryota > Metazoa > Mollusca > Gastropoda > Architaenioglossa > Viviparidae > Sinotaia > Sinotaia quadrata. Next base: position 112,064,349 of record CM054181.1, on the reverse strand, counting down.
CATCATTCACTTCACGTGTGGTCTCTATTTACATGGCGTCGTTTTTTTCTTCGAGAACAAAAATAAATGGCTGTTCAGAATATATTTCACTTCCTAGTGTTACAGTCGAGGCGTTGTTTTAAAATGTAAGCTGAAAAGAAAATTAGCTAAGATCAATAATTATTTGTCAACAATACCCCCCCCCCCCCCCCACAATCTTTCCAATACAACAACAACTAAGCCAAGCAGCAAAGTCCGGTAAGTTTCATGCGGGATGCAGGATAAAGGGAGAGAAGCGACAGTGAAATCTGACAAAATAAAACGAATTGAACTGACGCGTGATCGGTTTTCGTTTTCACAGGGCGTTATCCTGCCAGGCGGCTCTAGACAGGCTTGTCCCTGTGCCATGATTTCTAAACGATATGTACGCCTGGTCTTCGCCACCATCTTGCTACTGGCAGTGATCATTGTCTACGTCACGCTCTTCCGGCACCCTCCTGCCGAAGAGCTGATCAAGATGAACAGAAAGAAACCAGCGGACGTAGAGTTTAGTTTCGAAAGAGAGTTCGATTTCGATGACCTTCTAGACGACGTCGATGACAAAGATGATGATGACAGCGAAGGCAGAGTTGTAACTCGTCATTCAAAGTCTAAGACGAGAGACGAAAAGAGGATCAAAGGGAAGGGAACATGGGACAAATTCCTGAACGATAATGGGCACACGTCGATCGGCAGCGTGTTCGATGACTGTGGTGAGTAGTGATGACTGTGGTGAGTAGTGATGACTGTGGTGAGAAGTTTAACTATGGTGAGTAGTGGTCGATCATTCCTCTAGTTTGGACTAAAAGTAGTCATACCTTTCAATTGTCCCCCACCCACCCACCCTTTCAATACATTGCTCGAGATCGAGTTACGTTATGTTCTGAGTAATATTGCTTTTTGAAGATAAAAATGCGAACCTAATACTTCTGGGACACGGATAATTGGATTTTGAGAAAAGAGTTGATGACATCAACTTACGCCACTTTTTGTGGGTTAATTATTTATTGACGATCTCCCCCCCCCCAAACACACACACACACACACACACACACACACACACACACACACACACAACACATTTCTTCCGATATACGCACCTAAGTTTTGTAAATCGTCAATAATCTAATATTTGAACTTAAATCCTATTAAAGGTAGCAATGGGGATATAACATACAGAGGTTATACACACAAAAAAACTCACACGCGCACAGATCATAGACAAATGCGCACGCATATACACATGTAAAAGTTACTTATAGGCATCGTATCATTCATAGACATACACATGCATACACATATGTAACTACACACACACACGTACATATATATATAGACAGGTGCACACCACTAGACCTATATATAGCCACATACATATACCTTTAATAGCCACCCATATACACAGATCTATATAGCCACATATACAAAACTACATAGCCATCCATACACAGATCTATACACACACACACACACACACATTTACATATCCATCCATATACAAATATCTAAAAAGCCACATATCATAACTACAAAACCACAAACACTATGAACACAAAACCATCCCAGAGAAATATAAACACACATAAGCACAAAAAACACGTTTGCACAAACATAGCAGCCATCAAAATATTGGTTGTCTTTGAGTAGACCACAAGTATAATTCATTTGTAAGAATTTGCTAAACTGAACTTTTACGCCTATAACAGGTGGTGCTATCCAACACTTTAGGAGATGGGGGTGGGTGGGGAGAAGAACAAATATTTATTTTCTTTTAATTTGGAAAGTCAGGGAGAGTGACTGTAGTTGGCGGATCATCAAATTGTGGCCAGCTAGTGACCATCTGATCAAGTTGTTAAAGCCATAGCAGGTACATATCCAAAGAAAAGCTTTCTTCTTACCTGTGGAGGTGTGATGGTTGAACCTTTTCACAGAAATCACTTGGACATTCTAGTTTACATTCATATATGCACATGTGCACATGCACACACACACACACACACACACACACACACACACACACACACACACACACACACACACACACACACACACACACACACTCTGTCTCAGATTTTGCCCCTCTGCTAATAATCATCAAGGAGGCATAATCTGTTAGATTGTTGACGCTAACATGCACCATATCCTGTCAGCCAATGATTCTTATGCTAGAGCAGTTCCTACAGAGGAACACACTGAAGCTTTGTATCAGTCTTTGAGTGGTCTGATGGCTCAGCTCTGGCCGAAGGCTACAACTCCTGTTACCAGGCAATGCAGACTGACTTCACATCTACTCATCCTAGACCGGGGGTGGGTGGGTCGGTTACCTAGTACGGTCAAGCAAGTGTGCCTAGGAAGACATCCTCTACAAGACCACCACTATTCTAGAATCCTCCTCCAGAGAAGTATTGTGCAATTATATTTTTATTTGAAGATTTTGGACTCTGTGTATACTGATCTTCATCAGTGTGTGTTCCTTAATGGCCGAGACTATGTTACACGACTACAGTAACAGCTATAGCATTATACTGAAAAAAGGTGTATGTCTATTGCGTCAGTTGAAGCATTGCATTTTCATTCTATTAATTTAAGTGTACAATACAGTTAATGGTTTCAGTCTGACCTGTGGTTACTTATTAAAGTCATCAGTTTCTCATTGGACTCTCTCTTCAGTCTTTACTGCCTACAGTTTTTGTGAAGATACTGTTTGTGTTGACAGTGTTTGTGAAGATACTGTTTGTGTTGACAGTGTTTGTGAAGATACTGTTTGTGTTGACAGTGTTTGTGAAGATACTGTTTTGTTGACAGTATTTGTGAAGATACTGTTTGTAAACCAATGGTGACTTGGTGGACTTACATATGCATGTTATTATGTAGCTAGCAAAAATTAAGATACATTATGTGATAAGATAAAGCCGGATAGCGGACAGGGACAGCATAGGTCGAGTTGTAACTTTCTGATCGACATCGTCGGAATTTCTTTTATCACTCCATGTTATCTCATGCATATTTTTGATTTACTGTGTCGCACGCACACACGCACACACACACACACACACACACACACACACACACACACACACACACTCTCTCTCTCTTTCTCTCTCTCGCTAATCTCTCAGTTTCCTCCCCTCTTTCTTTCTTTTTCTCTTTGTCTTTCACATTCATTCTTTCTCTCTTTGTCTTTTACTTTCTTTCTTTCTCTATTTGTCTTTTTACATTCTTTCTTTCTCTCTTTGTCTTTTACTTTCTTTCTTTCTCTCTTTGTCTTTCACATTCTTTTTTTCTCTCTGACTGTTTGCCTTTCTTTGCATGTCTGTCTGTCTGTCTTCTTTATCTGTGTTTCTCTTTGTTTCATATATCTCCTCTCACTGTTTCTCTGTCTGCCTATTTGTTTTTCCCTCTCTTCCGCTCATGGATTTCTCTATGTATTTATTTTGCTTGCCTGCCTGCTTGCTAGCTCAAACTTGTGTAGGTAGTCAGTAGCAAAGTTGCCTAACTGTCTATCCAACTACTTAAGCTTATCAGCCTAAGAAAATGTCTGCAGTTAAATTCGATTCCAAATTACGTACACAGGTATTTGTAAAGTCATCTCCAGCTAAAGAAACGAAATCAGAAAATGCGTTTTCGAAATTAATATATGATAAAAGCATTCAAAAACAACACACACACAAAAGTGAATAATAAAATAAATTTACTTAAATATATCAACACTATAAACAGGATTTACGTCAAATAAATTTAGCCCAGGCTAATGCTGAAATAAATATACTTGTGTATCCAGAACAAGCCCATCTGTTTATCCAGTGTGACACATCCGGTTCTCATTCCAAGGAATTTCTTGTAAAATGTACGGGATTATCGTACACTAGAACAAGGCTCGTAGCTACATATTAATTCCGATTACTGATTAGAATTTCTTAGCACACGCAAGTAGATTGTCTTTCTTCGTTATTTTAAAAACTGCTTTCAGGTTTTATTTTAAAAATGTAAATTGAATAAACCTGTTCTGCGGAGAGAAAAATAAATAAATAAATTAGAACACTACCGTAGGTTTCCTCTCGTAAATCAATGTTGTTACTATTAATAGACCGAAACCAAGGGCCACAATTATTTTAGTGCGGGGCGGGGAAAAGCATTAAACTTCTTAATTAATCGTCCCAACTGACGAATAAGTTCATTGGCAGGAAGGGAGAAAGGGGGGATAACACATAGCATATCTGATCCTATTAAATTATTGTTCCAACTGACGGACTGTAAACCCTAAGGATAGCTAGGAAACACGACGAAGTGTTTTCTCTGGTTTGGGTTCTCAAGTTTCTTGGGTCAAGGTCAAGTTACCATTTTCCTCTGTAAAAGACAACTGTATTATGCCCAATAAACTGCGCGCTGATTCTCTCGATTTAATGGCGGATAACTAGAAAGCAAAAGTTGTTGTCTTCTAAGTGTAAAGTACTGTTTCTTTAACATTATATAAGTAAAGAAATTCACTGAATATAAATTATTTATATCCAGATATCAGTCACACGAAAGGACATTTTTATCGCATTAAAATGTATTCCAACAGCCGTTTCTTAATCTAAGCTCGCATAATACAGACGGTTCTATATTTGGCTGGTTGAGTACATTTAGTTTGCTGGCTGTTCGTTTGAATGGTTGGAGTAGTGTGAAGAAGTAAAGAGTAGGGTTGAAGTAGTTTGGAATGGTAGTATGGTGTGGAGATAGCATGGAGTGGTAAGATATAGTGTGGAGTGGAATGATGTGGAGTAGTGTTAGGTGGTGTGGAGTTGTATGGAATCGTGTGGGGTGATGTGGAAAAGTGCGGAGTGGTGTGGAATGGCATAGAATAGCGTGGTTTGGCGTGGAATTACCGTGGAGTGGAGTGTATTGGTGTGGAATTATTTGGGTAGTGGGCAGTGATGTGGAATAGCTTGGAATAGTGTGAGCATTTAGAATAGTGTGAAATGGTGTGGAGCAGTGTGAGTGTTATAAAATAGTATGATTTGATGTGGAGTAGTGGTGGAGTGATGTGGAATGGTGTGGAGTAGTGTGGAATCGTGTAGAATAGCATGGAGTGCTGTTGAATGACACGGAATAGTGTGGAATAATGTACAGTTGTGTGTAATAGTGTGCACTGGTGTGGAATAGCGTAGAATGCTCTAGAGTGGTGTGGTTCGCAACACCGACGACGTGTTTAATTAGATTCCTACACAATTGCTACATCTTATTGGGGTTTGTTACTGTTGTTTTTGTCCTTTTTACCTGCCAGAGAATCCAAATGTCCAGTTGGGTACGGTAATACTTCTACCGGACAAGGAGAGCGGTGGTGTAATGTCAAGGACAATCTACAACATCACTTTAGGTAAAGTTGGGTCAACGTCTGGGATTTCAATCAAGATTAAATTGCAATAATAGTGCATGCAGTACTAATATAAATAGAGTGAGTATGCAGTATTAATAGTAATAAGAGTACGCAGAAGTAGAGATATCGGTTAAAAAAAATATTTACAGAGCAGTAGACGAGATTTTAAATAATTAGTAGCAGAAGTGCTTGTAGTATTAGCTATAGCAGAAGAAGTTACAGAAGCAGAAGATGTACTTGTGGTATTATTGATAATAAAAGTTGTAATAGCAATGGTAGAAATGTGTGCAGTGTTAGTAATATTAGAAATGAAATACCTATGTATTTAGAGTACATGGATAATTGAATAGAAAAAAAAAGAACAATACTAGTAGTAATATGGCAGTGGAAGATGTGACTATAGCACAGGTATTATTTATTAATAGTAGTATAATTGCAGTATTTGATGTATTTTATTATTATTATGTATTATTTACTAGTAGAAGTATAATTGCAGTACTTGATGTATTGCAATGTTATTTAATAGTAGAAGTATAATACTTAATAGCAATAGTAGATGAATTGCATTATTATTATTATTATTATTATTATTATTATTATTTACTAGTAGAACTATAATTTCAGAAGTAGATGTATTGCAGTGTTATTTAATAGTAAAAGTATAACAACAGCAATAATTGTGAATGCAGTATTATTTACTAGAAGTTTGATAGGAGTATTAGATGCACTTACAGTATAATTAGCAAGAGATGCAGTAATGGCAGTAGTTGATGCTTGTGCAGTATTATGAAGAAGAGAAGTAGTAATAACGTTCACAGAAGTGCTAACAGTATGATTACTAGTAGAAGTTGGAATAGGATAGTAAGCATATTTAAAGTATTATTAATTGTGGAAGTCTGAGTAACAAAAGTAGAAAGTGTCGCTTTATTTATTTCAAAAGCAGTCTATATTCTCTTTGTGTCATTGTTGTGTATACACATGTAGTTCATCTTCAACTCTATTCATTGTTACATCTGTCAGCAAGTACCTTTTCGTGTTACGTTTATTTATAACTGTAAAATACTAAGAGTTGTTTTTTTTTTTCGTAAAAACTATGCGTTTAAACAACTCACCATTTATTGTTAGTTGGTCTCGTGTGTGTGCAGAAGAAGACTTAGAAGAAGGAACATTCAACATTGAGGTGAAATATAATGGGAAAGAGTTGTACAGCAACTACTGGGACATTTGTGAAATGGAAAGCGATTTGGAGTCGAGCGAACGCACAGTTACTTGTCCGATACACCGAGGGCCGATAAGTCTAGTTAAGGACAAACACATCCCGAGTTATCTCCCACAGGTGAGCATCGCTGGGAACCTATGAGCTCTAAATATAGATGGACAATGATAGTATACGCAATTATTGTTCAATATTATTAAATGTAAACACGTTTCATTAATTAGATAACAGGATGTGCTAATATATATAATGTATAATGTGGAAATGATAAAATAGTATAATGAATTGCATTTAAAATAAAAAGTACACTCATAGAGCACACTGTGCTGTGGGTTTAATTTGCATTTATAAAGATCTTCATAATACTAAGAAACTGCACTGTAAAATCTGTTCGAAAGCTCAGCAGCAGCTAGTTGCATGAACGTGGTAGAGTTATTTTGCAATTTAAAGATGGAAATTATGCTCGAAGGGTGCAGAAGGGCAAGGTGATGGCTGAAATAGTAGGCACCCCAGCAGATAAAGTTTTAGATTATATTACAGACTATGGAGATAAGAAAGAATGATTAAAGATTGAAAGGGAAGATCCAGATATAAAAAGGAACATGAAAGAGAAGAACATAAAATAAAAAGAAAGAACTAGAAATAAAAAGGGAACATGAAATAGAAGAACTAGAAATAAAAAAGAAAGAACTAGAAATAAAAATGAAAGATGACAAAAGGTTGAAAATTGTATATTATCTTCAATGAGAGGTGGCATTTGCCAAATTAGATGCTGAGGATAAAAGAAACAGAGAGCTCGGCTTAAACCAACTGAAGACACAGGAAGACAGCTTAAAGATAAGTGAGAGATAAACTAAGGTTCATGAAGCCAGCACAAAATTTCATTTTCATTTTAACAAAGAAGAGGAAAACACCAAAGAGTACGTGTTAAGCTTTGAGCAATGTGCTGTGAGATTAGGCCTACCAGAAAATTATGGCTTAATTACTTAGTGGCAGGAATGAAAGTACAGGATAGTACGGTCTTTGATAGACTCCCAAAGGAAACTATGACGTATGAGACATATGAGGCCGAACCGTTAGCGTACTTCTGAGTAACAAGTGAGACCTACAGACATAGGTTTCATCAGTTTCGGAGAGAGCAGAGTGATACTTTTTTCAGTCAGCTAGTAAGCTAAAGCACTTCCTGACCAGATGGTTAGAACTAGACAAAGTAGAGATTAGCAATGGGAAGAATGCTAGGGATCACTTTGTGATTGACAAAGTTACAGACATCATGCTCACCAGCACTTTTAGATTATGTTAAGGACAAAGCAGCTGGCAGGTATGAGGAGATATATGGGGCATGCGTTAATCTGACAGGTAGGCAACATTTTAACCATGCATGCCAGTTAATGAGCAAGATTTTTTACAAATAACAAAATGATAGGTCTGACCACAAACCAAGTATGGAACTCACTTCAATGTTGCCTTCTTCATTTAAAAAGACATAAAATAGGGTACCCACACCTCACCCAAACAGTAAAGACAAAGTTGTTAAGAATGAACCAGTAGCGTGCTTTAGCTATGGTAAACCAGGCCATATTAAACATCATTGCCCAGGTAACATAAATGTCACAGAACCAAGTGGTGCACCTCATTTTAATGCATACATTAATGGATATTGTTGTCCTGTTACATTGGTTGAGGAATAGTGTTAGTAGTACACCCTATCCTAGTGAAGGAAAGTGAATACACTGGACAGTTCAAATAACCATTCTAGACAATGGTGTAAAAGATAAAGTACCCATTGTTATGGTATATATAGACAGCAAGTATGTATATGGATGTATTCATGCTGTATGTCTAGTAACTTGTGTTGAGAGTGCCGTCATCATGGGATGTAATTACATTCTCAATGGTGAGAACACCCTAGATTCATTCAAAAATGTGTGTGTACCCACATGTAGGCAAGCTGCAGCACAGGAAACTGAAGCTAAGGGCATGTGTGAAGGTATGCAAGATGAACCAGAAATGTGTGAAGGTGATGTGCCAACGACATTGGCTGAAATTGTTGGTGGTGGGGCATGTCACCAGGAAGTCACACTGGACTCACTCATGGGAGGGCAGATAATTGTTTCTGACTGACAGACTGTGGCTGAACATGAGAGGGGAAAGGCCCTGCTCAGAACAGCACAATTGACAGAAGATTCTCTAGAGAAATATCAAGAGAAGACCACACTCTCAGGATCATATGTTTCTAAATCTTCCAGCAAAGCTACTGAGTTTCACTAGAGGGATGGCCTCTTGGCTTGTAGACATATAGGAATTGATAGCTGTCAGTTGGTGGACCTCTGACCTATCGATTGAACATGCTGCATTTGGCTCACAACCCAACCACAGCTGGTCATCTGGGACCAAAAAAACTTTTCATTGTGTGGAGGCTGTTTTAATGGCCTGGTATGACTGGGAATGTCACTCAGTACTGTCAGTCATATGATATCCACAGATTAATTCTCACCATCATGGATTATGCTTTGCAATACTCTGAAGCAGTTGCTCTTAGTTCCATTAGTACCATGTCAGTAGCAAATGCTCTGTTCACCATTTTCTCGTGTGTAGGATTTCCAGAAGAAATCTTGTCTGATAGGGGTACTCAATTTACAGACGTGTTAATGAAGGAGATTGATCAAATGTTGAGAGTAAAGTAAAGTAGAGAGTAAAGAGTAAAGTAAAGTAGAGAGTAAAGAGTAAAGTAAAGTAGAGAGTAAAGAGTAAAGAGTAAAGTAAAGTAGAGAGTAAAGAGTAAAGTAAAGTAGAGAGTAAAGAGTAAAGTAAAGTAGAGAGTAAAGAGTAAAGAGTAAAGAGTAAAGTAAAGTAGAGAGTAAAGAGTAAAGTAAAGTAGAGAGTAAAGAGTAAAGTAAAGCAGTTTAAGGCTACTCCTTACCCCGTTTAGTCAAAAATCTGAATGCTACTCCTACCACGTCCTTGTGAAAACTGTGCATGGAAAGACCATATGATTGGAGTACGTATTTGCCAGCACTTTTGTGTGCGTTGAGTGAAGTACCATAAAATTCAACTCATTTATTGCCCTTTGCACTCTTATACGGTAGGACCGTTAGGGGACCCATGTCTATATTGTGAGAATATTGAACAGAGAGCGGGCTAGTGCAATCTGTAAAAAGCAAATATCATTATGTGATCGAACTTGCGAACCATATTGATACTTTGTGTCAGAAAGCGGCCGAGAATGTACACAAAGGTAAAGCAACAGAAACACATCTGTACAACTGTAAAACAAAAGCGTCTAACATTGAAGTTGTAACAAGGATGTTGTTATTGTTACCTTTGCACTGAAACAAAGTAGATGTATCATGGCAAAGGCCCTGTGAAGAGATTAAGAAATTGAGTGGATGCAATTTTCAAATACAGATTATGAATGATTACTACTAATAATAATCATAAGCAATGTCACAATGTCATTATTATTTTTTGTGTGTGGCATGAGTGTTTACTTGATTTATGAAGCGGTAATGTGTGTTTCTGATTCTAGTTTCAAAGCCCATCTCTCTCCTCCACCTGTATGAAGTAGACATTTATTTACTTGTCACACGTACTGAGAATGAAAGGCGTCCTCTAGTTACGTTTGTTTAGATAAAAATGTTGTTGTTGATGCAGCTTTTATTATTATTATAATCATCATTACAGCCTTTTATTCACGACTTTTGCTGACTGTCGGTTATGAACTAAAGCATCGGAATCTTATCAGGATTCTGGGAGATCCAAGGTTTTATGAAGGATGAGGGTACTTCCGAAGAGCGCTGCTTTTAGTAATGGGGCAAGTCTATGGTTTCCAGACTTTATTCTGATAGTCTTCCAACTGGGAAGTTATGTTCCCCAAGGCTCCTCAGACTCAGATACCACACTTCTGCTTTTACATTCCAGTAGATCTGGATTTCTAATCTGAGATCCTGGTATTTCTTTACTGTTTGTGTATATTTCTCTCACTTGGGACAAGGATATCATTGATTGTTGTTGTTCTGTTAGATTTACTGAGAACTACAATGTCTGGACGTCATCATCACCATCATCATCATTGTTGTTTTAATATTATTCAGCCTTTGTTCACGACTTTTGTTGACTGTAAGTTATGAACCAAGGTCTCGGAATCTTTCCAAGATTCTGGGAGATCCAAAGTTTTACGGAGGGAGTGAGCTCTTACAAGGAGCGCTGCTTTTAGTAGTGGGGCTATTCTGTGTTGTCCAGGTACTTTATTCAGTTAGCCTTCCAACTCACATGTTATGTTCACCAACGATCCTCTCACTACAAGTATTACTTCTGCTTTTACATTCCAGAGGCTCTGGATTTCTATTTTAAGATCCTGGTATTTTTCAATACTCTTTCAATTATTATTTTTTTAAAAATTATTATTATTATTATTATTCAGTCTCTTTCCACGACTTCTGTTTGACTGTCGGCTGAGATCCTAGGTCTCGGAATCTTACCAAGATTCTGGGAGATCCAAGGTTTTACGGAGGATGTGGGCACTTCCGAGGAGCGCTGCTTTGAGTAGTGGAGCGATTCTGTGGTTTCCAGGGAGTTTATTCAGGTAGCCTTCCAATTCTGATGTTATGTTCCCCAAGGCTCCTATCACTATTGGTATCACTTCTGCTTTTACATTCCACAGTCTCTGGATTTCTAATCTGAGGTCTTGGTATTTTTCTATTTTTTCTCTTTCTTTTGTTTTTATGTTTCTATCACTTGGAACAGCGACATCAATTTTATTATTATTATTATTATTATTATTATTATTATTATTATTATTATTATTATTATTATTATTATTATTATTATTATTATTATTATTATGTTTAGGGCCGCTACCAATCCAAGGCCTGGGTGAAAACTAACCAAGGGACAATACTGGCTTGTGGCGTGTCAGACTTCGTTCTATAAGTGGGGTCCAAGGACATTGGAAAAGACAGCTAATATGGATACAGAAATTTTAAATAAACTATATCAATGTATTATTGCACTTAATTATTCATCAGAAGTGAGTGGCGTAATTGGGAGGGGGCAGGGAACGCACAGCATAAATTACACAACGCTAATGGAGAAAGAAAAAAAGGAAACAAATGCATCTTGTCAGATAACTAAATAGTCAAAGAGAACCAGCTGCTCTGAGGGAACCGCATACTCAGACAAAACCAACTATTTAAAGAGAATTAACTAGTCAAAAACTAAATATTCAGAAGGAATCAACTATTCCAGAAGAGCCCCCAAATCCAAATTTCTTGCATCCTGAAATATGAAACAGTCGCGGCGTTTCTCACGTTGTGGAGCAATGTTGTCTTTCCGAAATGGAATGACAAGCAAACAGCAGCAAAATAAATAAACACATGTCCTAGCTGTCATTGTCCCGAGTGTAGTCCGTTCTACTTTACTGTGCTTAGATGACGCTACTGCTATTTACTCTTTGCCTGTCGGATCATGAAGGGTGTTGCTATTACTCTTTGCCTGTCAGATCATTGAAGGGCGTGGCTGAAAGCAAGTAGGCAGCAACCAAGCAGCGAATAGAAGTGGAGCTCATGGACTCGTTTTTCCTCAAGCATCTTTCTCTTCATTGTGCATAAAATGTTTTGCTTAGTGGAAATAATGTATTGTATCTGGCTGATCAAGTGCTTCCCAACAGACTCCAAGAAATATAGCGATAACCAAAATGTATTTATGTTTCATTTGTATCCACGCTTTGATAAAGTGATGAATTTCTGTTTTATTTGTATCCACTTTTGACAAAGTGACGTATTTCTGTTTTACTGGTGCCCATTCTTTCACAAAGTGACGTATTTCTGTTTTACTGGTGCCCATTCTTTCACAAAGTGACGTATTTCTGTTTTACTGGTACCCATTCTTTCACAAAGTGACGTTTCTTTGTTTTACTTGCATCCATTCTTTGATAAAGTTACTTTTTCTTTTTTATTTATATGCATTCTTTGACAAAGAGATGTATTTATGTTTAATTTGTATCCATTCTGTGACAAAGTGACGTGTTTTTGTTTTGTTTGTATCTACTCTTTGACAAAGTGACGTGTTTCTGTTTTGTTTGTATCTACTCTTTGACAAAGTGACGTGTTTCTGTTTTGTTTGTATCTACTCTTTGACAAAGTGTGCCGAGCATGAATAATTATTCATGATTCTGATTATAATCAGTTAGTGAAAGGAAAAATGTGTTGTTTCTTCTCCTTTTATTTTTGTTTTGATTTAGGATGAACTGCCTCAGAATAGCACAGGTTAAAGAAAATTGTGTCAGTAACGAATGTGAGTTGAGTAATAACGAAATTAAATAATTTTGTATATATTACTTCTATGCAAGGCAGTTTATGAATGTGTTGTGTTTATGCAAGGGGTTTACTACTGCTACATATATTTTTTTAAATTATTATTTACACAGACTTTAGCACTCATATCTTGCTATTTTCAACCCTTAGCACTGTCCCTCTTATATTTATGGTAATTAAGTCCCTTACGATCTCTACCCGTAATGCAACATTATCCAGAGCTCCCAGCTCTACGTTCTAATTAGTACAGTACTAATTACAAAACATTACAGGACACCAGCGGGACACTGTATATGCAACAGAAAGACTAAACGTATACGGAAATGAAAATAAAATTAATTTAAAGTAATATTCTAGCTTGGGTGGCAATACACCGGCTAATCAGAATATAATAAAGCAAAATGTCATTAATTACAAATGGGATTGAGTCCCATACGATCTCTTAAATAGCCAACTGAAATCTACCAACTGACTAGGCACTAATCTATCTTGTCCTTAATTTATTTACATATAGAAATGTTCATTAGACTTGTCCCAACCATACGGAGACAAAAGGAAAATCTTTCTGAATTAGCATGTCAGTCCTCCAATGGTTATCTCCCTGTAACATAGACGTGCTGACATTTTTTTTCTTGTTGCACGTCTTTCTCTTAGTCTCGTCTCTTCACACCAGCATTGATCTGTCAGTTCAGAGATCAATCTCTTCAAACAAGCTTATGACCTGTTGACTCATTGAAAATAACATCCGGTGCACCTGAGCTCATGTTCATTCATTCTAACTGAACTTATACTCATTCATTCTAACTGAATTTATACTCGAGCATTATATATGAACTCATGAAATCAAAGATTCACAACAAATAAAGGCAATAATTATAATTCTGAACTCATTTGTGTGTCCATGATAGTTGCATATATGCAGGTGTGTGTGTTTGTTTGTGTGTGCATGTGCGATCATGCACTCAGTAGTTCGCATGAAATGTTAAGCAATAACAAAAGTTTATTTTGTTTGTGTACAGTTATTTAAAGTGAGAAAATAATAAAATTTTCAATGTAATTTTGGTTCTGTACTTTGTTATTTTTTAGTTGAAGTTGTTTCTTTTTGTACTTGTTCATTCTACACACACTAACCTCTATGTATAATTTCCTTGCAAACCGTGAAAGTCAGTTCTATAGCTTTTAAGGAAAGGTTAATAATTATTTTAAAGTTTTGTTCATCCCTCTTCACATACACACGCATACACACGTGCAACCCCAAACCCACATCTGTCTCTGCCACCACCCATTCTCATTACTTAACTTATCATCAAGCAGAGACAAGGAGGCTAGTTTGTTTAAAAAGGGATTAAGAACATATCTAAGTTTTTAAGTGATATTTAAAATAAAATCTAAGTTGATATAAGTTAACTACCAATACTACTGGTGGAAAACAGCAGAAAGCATTTTTTTTAAGGCAGGCATATGGAAAGAGGAAAGCACAGCTTGTTAAAAAGCATCAGCCCCAATCTCACCTTGCAAAATAGAGTTGTTGCCCTTTAGTCTACTCTAGAGCACTCTTCTGGGGTACACCTACAAAGCAGCCTTGAATTCTGGTCTAGCTACCGATTATTATTATTTGTTCCTTTACTATGCACATTACATTCTCCCTTGAAATTACTAGAACTAAATAGGAATGTCTGTCCAAATTAACCTACGCTTTGTTCCTGCTCACCCAAACTGGTTCAAGGTTGTGTATAATTAATCACTCTCAGACAGTGCTATTTGCTTTGACTATCATTCAGCACACCCTAGGCCTAGGTGAAGCGGTCTTTAGCTAATCCCCATTCAGCAATTTTTTTCAGGGAAGATGTCCTTTGTAAGCCTACAACTGTTCTGGAATGCTCCACTAAAATAGTTTTGCATGTGTTGCAATAAAACATGTTATTTAAGGTATGGACTATGTAGACCAGCCTTGGAACATGGTTTTGTGGAAATAATGATGTCAAGTAATCATTTTCATTGTATTTGTTATATTTTGTATATTTGATTGTTGATTTAATAAATTTATTGTTACATTTATTGACCTTCTTACACATATTAATAATCTTATATTGGAGTAGAAAGTGAGTGGATTGGGGCATGATAAATATAGATTAAAGATGGATTTATCTTCTCCTTTGGTAAGAAGTTTTCCATTTACGAAATATTGTGTGACGTTAATTGGTAAATGTTTGTCTTTAATGTTGTGAGAGAGACGAGTGGTGTCTGCTGGAGAATTATTAATAACATAAAGTAAGATTCACATCACTTGTAATTATTTATGGATAATTAAATAATTATTATTAATAATAATGATAATAATAATAATAATCATTAACTAGGAGGCGCTGGTATCACACTATCTATCTATCTATCTAAATGAACATTCCATTATTCACAGAGTACCTATATTTATTGAATTCAAAACATTCTAACGGAAAGCTTCACTGAATCCCGAGAAGTCACTCTCGAGATCAGGCTCAAAGGCTAACCTTTCAACTTTGACCCATTTCGAATTTTTGCATTCTCCGAGTCTTTGTTGTGTTACATTTGACTGTACAAACAAAAAGAAATAACACAAGAAAGCACCCAAGACTATGGAAAGGCACACAACTAAAATGCTATGTTATTACAACAACGGAACGAAAACAGAAAGAAAAACCACTGACTGAAGCAAAAGCAAACAAGTGTTCAAATGAAAACAAAAATAACAGTTTGCATAGATAACCGCCTGTGTCATCTGCTAGAACATTGCGATATCAGTGATGTCAGCAACAGTTTCCCCCTCAGCGATATCATTGATGTCAACAACAGCTTTCTCTCAGTGACAGGTGAAACTTGTTTCCTTCTGTGCCCTTTCCAGAACCAATGGCGTCTAAACATGTAGTGCTGGTGCTGGTGTTGTTTTTATCGACTGCAGTCATAGCGTACACGCCGAACCACGGTAAAGAGTCAATCAGTGTTGTAGCTACACTCCAAACTACAACAGGTAATCTCAGCCAGTGCTGTATATACACTCCAAACTACAACAGGTAATCTCAGCCAGTGCTGTATATACAATCCAAACTACAACAGGTAATCTCAGCCAGTGCTGTATATACACTCCAAACTACAACAGGTAGCCTCAGCCAGTGCTGTATAATCATGCACTCCAAACTACAACAGGTAGCCTCAGCCAGTGCTGTATATATACACTTCAAACTACAAAAGGTAGCCTCAGTCAGTACCCGAATAATATAATTAGACGATTTCATAATTCGGAAAAACAGGGCCACAACTTGATTTTCATATTACTTTCATACATCGCCTTGGATACATGGCACAACAGGGGAGACAGTAAAGAATCAACAAAATGCTTGTTAACTGTGATTTTAAATGGCTGTACTGTCGACGCAAAGAGATGTACAAGAATCTTTCACTACATTCCATAAAGGAGAAGAAAAGGGAGTGTTGGGAGGTGGAGGAGAATGGGGAAAAGTGCTAACTATGAAAATCAATGGATGTCGCAATTGTTTTAGCTCGGACAGAGCACGCTTGCTGTAAGTTGCTAATTTAATTCATTGATCACAAATTCCACACATAATACAGAGAGTTTAAGTAAATGAACTGATCCATTTCTATTCTATTTACAGAACTAGGTCAGCCAAGCAAGATTTAAATTGAGCCAGACGGCAGCATATTATTTCTAAAGCATTACAGTTGAAAAGATTAGTTCTAACGGCTCCGTAAGTTTTCATATTCAATTTCACTGATTATTTATTATACATAGCTTGTCGACACAAAAGGAAAGGATTAAAAACAGATAACTATTGTCTGTCTTTGTAACATTGTCTTTGTAACATTGTCTGTCTTTGTACCATTGTCTGTCTTTGTAACATTACAAGAACGGAAAGAAATAACCTCTGGACTCAGGTGCAAATATTGCGCCATAGCAATCGTACTTACTGAGTATATGATGAACAATTTTTTTCTTTGGAGAAATAAAGACAGCTAATATTATTATTTTATTAACTAGGTTCACCAATACCTGGCAACAGTTTGTTCATTGTGAAATGTTTTGTAAAAATAAACTTTCTTCGATGGTTAATAGGTTGAGTGTTCAGTATAAGTCACGGTAACAAGAAAAAGAAATTTTAAAAAATATTGCGAAACTCGAAGCAGATCTTCGAATACGACTACTTATCAGACGATTGTGAAATATGTCACACTGAAACGATATATCTCTGTCTCTATCACGATAATATGGGTACGTAAGTATTAGGTCTGCATCGCTTTTAACAGCTCCGATATATCAGCGAAGTAGATAAGTGAGTGAAGTAATATTCAATTTGAATATTAATGTATATTATTAATATGTTTTTTCTTCTTCGCTCTCTGCATTTTGTAACTCACCATGCATAGTATGAAATGATATCAGCTCGTTTTATTTTATTTCTTATAAGTAAGACCTAAAAATGATGTGCACGGTCTGTCTGTCTGTGTGTGTCTCTCTCTCTCTCTCTCACACACACACACACACACACACAACACATACACACAACACACACACACATACACACACACACACACGCACACACACGCACACTCATTATCTGAAGCCAATGGTTTGTTTCTCCCAGAATCTTGGTAAGATTCCGAGACCTTGGATCACAACCGACAGACAAAACAGAAGTCGTGGAAAGAGGCTGAATAATAATAACCAATAACTAGGGTGGTATTGTGTCCCACAAACACACACATACAAAACATGCATAACATACACAGCATGTGTACGTACACACGCACATATATACACTTAAACATACACACATATATACAAATACTTTTAAATGTGGATATAAATAGAATCCGTTTCAAATATTACAATGTCTGCAGTAATTCTTTGAACTTTGGGCTTTCATAGTGCACTTACAAAGTCGTTGTTTACAAGGAAGGGATTGTAAATGCTTTTGATACTGATCTAATGTAAGGTTGCGTAACTAATCAGCATCTTTTTTAAGATAGTCCCCATTGCTAGTCCTCACTGCTAGCCCCCATTTCTAGTCCCCATTTCTAGCTACCATTGCTAGTCCTCACTGCTAACCCCCATTTCTAGTCCTCACTGCTAGCCCCCATTTCTAGTACTCACTGCTAGCCCCCATTTCTAGTCCTCACCGCTAGTCCTCACTGCTAGCCCCCATTGCTAGTCCTCACTGCTAACCCCCATTTCTAGTCCTCACTGCTAGCCCCCATTGCTAGTCCTCACTGCTAGCCCCCATTTCTA
Organism: Sinotaia quadrata; assembly: GCA_028829895.1. Classification (NCBI taxonomy): domain Eukaryota; kingdom Metazoa; phylum Mollusca; class Gastropoda; order Architaenioglossa; family Viviparidae; genus Sinotaia; species Sinotaia quadrata. The sequence continues at coordinate 112,046,161 of CM054181.1, read as the reverse complement.
GTCCTCACGGCTAGCCCCCATTGCTAGCCCTCCTGCTAGCCCCCATTTCTAGTCCCCATTTCTAGCTCCCATTGCTAGTCCCAACTGCTAGTCCTCACTGCTAGTTCCCACTGGCAGTCACATTTATTTATTTAGTTTAGGAAACATCTCTGTATCCGAACATGAAATCGGCACTTATTTTTAAAACTACAATTTTTTTCCTAAAGTCTAAAACATTTTAAATTTTAAAGCCAATCTATCCCCCCTCGCACACAAACGTTCACACATTAAGTGTTTTTTTAAAATTAACTTTAGTGAAAACTTATAAACAGGAAAAATAAATGGTTGCTATGTTGCTCAGGGGACAGTCATTTGTCTGACGTCATTTAGAAATATGAAATTATAAAAAAAGCTCACAGACGTCAGTTTCAACAGAAATTGGAACATCTTCAATATTTATTTCTTCACTGAACATGGTCAGACAATATGTCCGACAGCCTCTAAATGTTCTAGACACCTACTTCCCTGCTTTTCTTGTTAACTGGTCAATGGCTGGATATTTGTCACTAAGGGAAATGAATGTGTGTGTGTGTGTGTGTGTGAGAGAGAGAGAGAGAGAGAGAGAGAGAGAGAGAGAGAGAGAGAGGTTGTGTTTTTTTGTTTTTAATTGACGACTGCTATAGTCCAAAGATAAAAACCGGTAATTCTCCTCGACAAGTGTTAGGCCGGATTGATAACGACCAAGTAAGTATTTTTAAGCCATTGATACTTCTCATAAACAGTCGAAGTGCAGCTGTCACACCAGGATCACATTCCAAAAGATGGCTGTCATATATTCACTGGTGTTGCTGATTCTTCCAGCTGCAGTTATGGCGTACACCCCAAACCACAGTGAGTACTGGTCAAGAGAGAAGGGTCCGTAAAGTCATTACATGTACTGAGATCGAAAGTGGACCGAGTGGATAATGAAATGCTAGGAGAGATTTGGACTCTGACAAACATTGACACTGTGTCGCGCTCAGAAAAAAATGTCGTTAAACTGTTTTAGTCGCTGCGCCATTGTCACGGTGTGCGTTCTGTCAAAGTGTGATATTACTAGACTACTTTCTGTTAAAGTGTGATATTACTAGACTACTTTCTGTTAAAGTGTGATATTACTAGACTACTTTCTGTTAAAGTGTGATATTACTAGACTACTTTCTGTTTAAGTGTGATATTACTAGACTACTTTCTGTTTAAGTGTGATATTACTAGACTACATTCTGTTTAAGTGTGATATTACTAGACTACTTTCTAAGTGTGATATTACTAGACTACTTTCTGTTTAAGTGTGATATTACTAGACTACTTTCTGTTAAAGTGTAATATTACTAGTGTACTTTCTGTTAAAGTGTGATATTACTAGACTACTTTCTGTTTAAGTGTGATATTACTAGACTACTTTCTGTTTAAGTGTGATATTACTAGACTACTTTCTGTTTAAGTGTGATATTACTAGACTACTTTCTGTTAAAGTGTGATATTACTAGACTACTTTCTGTTTAAGTGTGATATTACTAGACTACTTTCTGTTTAAGTGTGATATTACTAGACTACTTTCTGTTTAAGTGTGATATTACTAGTGTACTTTCTGATTATCACTAGACTTACGTTTTGTCAAAGTGTGATATTAGTAGTCTACTTTCTGTCAAAGTGTGATATTACTAGTATATCATGGACAGTCAGAAAGTACACTGTTATGTTTAAACTGTCGTTTGACAATTTCTGCTGTTAAGCTTTGGAATTGTGTATTTCTTTCTTCTTCTTTAATAAAATAATCAGGGAATGAAATGGGGAGGAATACACACAAACATCTATCTATCTATCTATCTATCTATCTATCCATCCATCCATCCATCCATCCATCCATCCATCCATCCATCCATCCATCCATCCATCCATCCATCTATCTATCTATCTATCTATCTATCTATCTATCTATCTATCTATCTATCTATCTATCCGTGTTTAAACATGAACATTGCTTTTCATTAGAAAGAGAAAGTAAAATGTGTTTACATTCATTTACCATAATATTTAAGGACGGAAAGAAAGCCATATAATCTTGTCAGTCTTCAAGGCAAAACGGAACAAACACAGTTGTTATTGTGAACGCACTCAAGTAACAGTTACAGTCAGTGCTGTGTATCATTACTGCTAGACATACAGCACTCATTTCACAACACTGGTCGACAGATTGACACGCAAGAGATAGACATGTGGCAAAGTCCAATGTTAACGTTTGAAAAGAAAAAGCGATAACAACAATACAGCAAGATATATATGATATCATTTATACTTAGAACCAGTTAATTATAGTATCTCTTTAGTCGCGTAGAAGTTGTCTTTTTATTCTGTTTCTTTTTCACTTGGCAGAGTTGTTGTGTATTTACAATTCGAATTGTATAGTTGTGTATTTACAATTCGTTTTGTTTAGTTGTTGTATATTTACAATTCGTTTTGTTTTAGTTGTTCTTTCTATATTATTTTTTTAAATCATTTAAATTATATTAGTAAATGTAAAATACGATTGGAGAATCTCACAACTGTTAACGAAATAAATAAGTAAAATAATATTTTAATACTATTTAAAACAATAAATAAATAAGTATAATATTTTAATGCTATTTAAAACTATAAATAAATAAGTAAAATATTATTTTAATGCTATTTAAAACAATAACTATGAAAGCACTGAGGTCTGGGTAGATGATGTGTCCGCCATACATACCCGTGAGTAACGTAATTGCGTGTGTGTGGTGAGGGAATAAATAAAACGGTTTTTCAAGTGACGATGCAGGATCCCCAGCCCCGGAAAGTGGACCCCACAGTCGCGGTCCTCGCTCGCCTCCATCCCACCCCCCAAACCCCCCAACTGTTTTAATCCTGGTATTTTATTCTATCACTAGCAGTGCCACAGGAGTTTTCTTGAACGATTTTGAAATATTAATTTATTCCCGTTTCGTTTGTTCTTTTTCCAGTTAAACGAGTTTTTGTTGTTGTTAACATTTAATGTCAGCCAGTAGCAGATATATAAACACAAACAAACAAGAAATATTTTGAGGTATGACTGAACACTAATAGCTTGAGAAGGAGGAAGGGAGGAGCAAATATTGAGAGAGAAGAGAGAGAGCGAGTACTGATCCGGATTGCAACGTCCCTAAAGTCACTCCGCGCGCTCACATAGAAAGTAGACCGAGTAGATAATTAATGAAATGACAGAAAAATGTCCGCCTTTGGACTCAGTAACAAACACTGAACGTGTGACATAGAGAGATTGAGGGTCAACTGTGCCAGTAGGTGTGCCCCTTGACACGGTGAGCAATCAGACAATGTGTAATAACACTAGTCTATCACTTGAACAGTCAGAAAGTATACCATACCTTTAAACATTTGTTTGACAATGTTGTTACGCTTTGGAATGTTGTACTTCTTTGATAATATAAACGACCAGTGGAAGGGAGAGGAGTACCCAGAAACTTCTTTATATTATATTATATTATATTTGTGACTACCTGGGTTATGTAATACATGTTATATGGTACTTAATATTATATTACATAATCGATTAATTAACCCACCTCACTCATATTTTACATCTGTAATATTATCAGTGATAAGGTCTCTCAAAAAGAACCTTTGTTTGTTTTTTTTACCAAAGTTAAACGGTTCATTGTGTTTACATTAGTGTCCGCTAGCAGTGAAAAATACATACGTCCATTTAAGAAACCGTTTGACGACAGACTGGACACTGACAAAAAGGGAGGGAGGGAGAGAGAGAAGGGAAATACAGGGAGAGAATGTGTGTGTGTGTGTGTGTGTGTGTGTGTGTGTGTGTGTGTGTGTGTGTGTGTGTGTGAGTGTGTATGTCGTGGGGAGAGAGAGAGAGACTTGTGTATTTAAAATATGGCGTTACATTGTAATAAACAAGACTTGATAGAAATCGCTCATTTCTGTTGTTAAAATTACAGAGTATCTGGACGAAAACTGTGGCGAGAGGCAAACTTTCACCAAAAGTCTAATTCTGGGTTACTCCTATTTCAATTTGCCTTCGCTTCCAGTGAATCGCCAGTGTCTTTTAAACCTTCAGGCAGATCCTGGAAAACAGGTGCAGATTCGATTTCGCAATTTGAATATGCCATACAACTCTCCATGTCGATCAGCGCGGCTTGTTATAGCCGACACACAGGGCCTACTCACACGTAAGTTACTCACTCTGCAGACTAGATAGTATCTTCATTCGTCATAAATTTGTCACTGCGGACTAGATAGTGTCTTCATTCGTCATAAATTTGTCACGGCAACTCGTTTGTAATGAATGGTTTTGGGTATTAAACTAAAAATTGTTCTTTTTGTGTTTTACTTTTAATTTGGTTTAATCATATCTTAGTCCTAGATGGTTTGGCAAAATTTTATATGGTTACATGGTTTTATTTGAAACCGTGGTGTTTTTTGTTTTTGTTTTTACGCTTTGCGGGAATGCCCGATTACTTGTAGTACTTTTAAAGTCGTCCAAAGAATTCAAGTAGGGGAGTGAACTGCTAATTCTCAACAATGAAACATCAATAAGTACATAGACACGCTGTGAGATGCATCTGTATGCATTTGTTGCCTCTAAGAGAAATTTATTATATAATAAATAATAACGCCATCCTACGTATAGGTTATGATTATTATTACTGTTATTAATCATCCACAACTAATTAAAATGATGAGAATCTTAATTTATGTTATTAATAATTCTCAGAGGACACCACTCGTCTCTCTCACTTGGCGGATATGCTGGTGCTGTAAACCTTTCTCCCTTCCACAACATTAAGGACAAACATTTACTGTCACACAATATTTCAGTAGGTGGAAAACTTCTTACCAAAGGAAAACTTAAATCTGCCTTTAATCTATATTTAGCAAGTCCCCATCCACCCACTATATCTGCAACACATGGTTACCAACATGTGTAAGAATGTAAGAAGGTCAATACATTTCACAATAAATTTATTAAATCAACAAGCAAATATACCTATTATAAATTCAATGAAATGATTATTTGACGTCAATATTTCTGCAAAACCATGATCGAATAATTTCAAGGCTAATAAAGTCTTAAATCCTAATGCACAATTCAGCAGATTAGTATCAATATAAATCACAAGATCATTTTTATCAAAGAGCAGAAATGGAGTTATAGAGAGATAAGTGATAATTGTTTGTACATAACCTTGTCATTGAGAATGCTGCAACAGTCCTTCACATGCTTTCTTAACAATGTCACAAGTTTATTGTTCACAATAGAATGGTCATTTCTTCATGTGTTTCTCTAGCACAGGGGTGGGCAAACTTTTTGTGTGTAGGGCCACATTGACAAATGTAAAGTTATTGGGGGGCCGCATATATATATTATACACACTTTGTTTACAGCAACCTAACACAATAAGTAATTATGAATTATTTATAGGTTATTGAACAGTATAAAACTATAAATAACCAATTATTGCAATTTTATTTTACTTATACATTTATACATTATATTTTACAATATGGACTAACACTTTTACTAATTTGTTAAGATTTTACATTTTTTTATTATAATAAATTTTTAAAATTATCTATCAGTGGCTTTAATTTAGACACAAACTGACTACATTGTCATTACAATTATTGATTTCTAATGAGATGTATGTAACTGCTTGCAATTTTTAACAATATTCTTGAAATCTGGAGCAAGTTTACTTGTTGAAATTCGCATGACAGCATGCAAGTTGCAGTCCGACAATAAAGACCTATTCTTAGATTTGTTGATCTTCAAGCAAGAAAATGCTTGTTCGCAAATGTATGTTGATCCAAACAATGATAAAAGTTTTGCTGCAAAATTTTTCAAGTTGGGAAATGATTCTTCTGATAAAGATCCATAGAAATCCAGCAAACCATCTGACTTGAATTTCTCTTTCAGGTCATGATCTGCTTGTAAGTCAAGAAGCTCTAACTGTATGTCCTCCGGGGCTGTATCAGCTTCTGCACCAAAAGGGGAACTGAGAATATTAAACTGTGGCTCTAAGTTCTAGAAATCTTTAAATCTCCTTCCAAATTCATCAGTCAGTGCATTTAATTGGGCTTTATACTTTTTAGTCATTTACCAGAAATGGTTTCTTGTTTCAGCAAAGGGAAGTGACAAAACTTTTTTTCACTTGCTTGTCTGGAGAACAGTGAGAGTTTTGCCCGAAATTATTTTACATGTACATACAGTTCATGTGCAAACACACAATTGCCCTGAAGTTTGACATTCAGTTCATTTAACTTTTTCATAATTTCAATGACAAACATAAAGTCTAACTTCCACTCTTTATTGACAATGTTAGTATTAAAGTCACATTCAATGCCCTTCATCTCTAGGAACATCACTATTTCTTCTCTGAGGTCCCACACTCGCCTCAACACCTTGCAGAGACTCAGCCATCGAACACTGGTGTGGTACAGCATATCGGAATGTTCAGTTTCCAAATCGTCAAGTAATGCCTTGAACTGTCTGTGATTAAGTCCTCTTGATCTGATGAGGTTGAATTGGGACAACTGGGTCAATAACATGCTTGATATTCAAAACAGTTTTACACAGATTTTCTTGATGGATCACACAGTGAAGTGGTAATAATGTGTGGTCAGGATATTCTGCTTTAATCTTATCACTTATCAACTTTACCAGACCTACATTTTTTTCGGTCAAAGCACGAGCTCCGTCATTTGTAACACTTGCCATCTTGTTCCAAACCAGCCCAGTTCTTTTAATATAGTTATTAACAGCATTAAATATATTATGGCTTGTGGTTGTGTCTTTGAGTGACTCAACATTTAGTAACTCTTCAGTGAGTTTGAAAGAAGTGTTTATTCCACGTATAAATATCAAAAATTGGGTAGTATCATGTACATCGGTACTCTCATCCAATGCAAGAGAGTACCACAAAAATTGTTTATTTGCATCTTGAAGTTTATGCATCAGATTGTTACTTATCTTGTCAACACGTCTGACCACAGTTCTCCTTGATAAAGTAATGTTGTCAAATTTTTTTTTTTTGTTCTGGACACATAATGTTTGCTGCATCTAGCAAACATTCCTTGATGAACTCGCCATCAGAAAATGGCTTGTTGTGTTTTACAATTCTGTGTGACAGCACCAGACTAGCTTCTGTTGCAGCATCTTGAATTGAAGACTGTTTAGTGAAAACAGTTTGTTGTTTCTCCAAATTTTTCACCAGCTCCATGCATTTCCTTTTCCTCTCTTCGGTTGTTAAATTGTATCCGAAATTGGAATCTTTTGTTTGGTAGTGTCTTTTTAAATTCTGTGGGTAGGGACTGTCCATCTGGACTTGTTTACATTTGTTTGCTTCAACACAATGTCCTAACCTCCTTGACAGCAGTTACCACACTGGTTCCTGTTTACATTTGTCCACCTCAATATCGCGCGTCCTAATTGTCCTTGATGGGTTTACCCCTTCCCCTCTCTATCTCTAGCCAGAAAGTGACTGTAGCAGACTTCCTTGATTGCAATTAGAGTTTAACAGTTTGATTGGGTATGGTCCTTTCTTTCGTCAGTACAGCGTGCGAGTAGTTAAATGTTAGCCCGAATCAATTAGTGACGATTTTGTCCGTCAAGCGTGACTGCGCTAACAGTAACACTTTGACACTGCAAGGCCCTTTTTAAAAAAATTTCTAAATGCCCTCAGGGCCGCATAATATCTGTTGGCGGGCCGCATGCGGCCCGCGGGCCGTAGTTTGCCCACCCCTACTCTAGCACATTGTAGATTGTTTCATGAGCCACTGTTCTTTAAGACTAATCTGGGCACTCCTTTGCTGTATTAGTTCCCTCAAGCAGGACAACAATGTAGCAATTTCCAGTAAATTTGTATACCAGAAATTCCATGACGTAGTCAAAGTTTGCTGTCATACATTAACAGATTGCAGTGTATCTATACATCTATGCACTGGGTAGATACTTCTTGAATCTACCATGGTCATAACGGTTTATAAATCAAGAGAAGAAAATCATAAATTCCTGCAATCTGGGAAATTCTAGAAATGCTGCTTCATCCCTGTAAAATATAATCAGGGAACAAATGATACATTTTCCAATTTATCATCTCTTAATCCCTTTCTTTCTTACATGCAAGTTTCAACTTACAGTTTCTGCAACAGCTTTTATTAGCCCGAAATGTAGATACATCATAACAAATACAACATAATAATTTACGAGCGTGTTTACTAGAAACAATGTCAAGTGTTTGTGATGCTTATATATACTACAAGCATCATAATTCACAATTGAAGAAGTAATAGACTACTCACATAATACATCTCTACATAAAATGCAAGTATAATATAACAATAGCAAAATGCATGGAATATTTCTTTCAATCAATCAGTTAACTCACCATTAAGTTAATGACCGCACTTCAGCCACACTCTATTCAAAGTGATTAGAGAATAGAATAATTTCAGCAGGTAAACTATGATCTCGGCCCATTGGCTGGTCTTGTTCTTGTAAATCTTAAACATTGGATTAAAAAAACTACTGATCTACCGAAGACCAGTTTAGTTTACATCAGTAAGTTCTAGCACATTCCCTGCATGAGTTATTAGGTACTTATAAAACACACAGTACTCAAAGGTAATGTCTTTGACACTAAACAAGTAATACTATATTTAATTTAAAAATACGGACAGACAACTCTGCTCACACACACACACACACACACACACACACACACATATTCACCCACACATATTCACACATACACACACACATATTCACCCACACTTATTCACCCACACATATTCACACATATTCACACACACACACACACACACACACACACACACACACACACACACACACACACACACACACACACACAAACAAATTCAAATAATCCCAAAGACCAGCACCTCATTCTAGTGAGCATTAAGTTGTTGGGAGAATAACTGTTAAATATAATTAAAAGATTTATCAAATTATATTTCGAGATATACTTCTCTCTACACCCTTAAGCTACATATTCTTAACACACAAGGTGATAATCTTCCTATATAGCATCGCCTATACGGCCCTATAGCCTATAACTAAACAATGACTCGTTTATCCCCACCTCTTATCAAGGTCCTGGCTTTGTCACGAGATCTAGACACAGACGTAAAAAGACAGCACAATGATGATCACAACAGTTATGATTAACAGTCTACAAATTCTCAGAAGCAGTGACTCATTAATAAAAATTAATTTAATTTTTTAAAATAGTAAATTAGTTCAAAGTGTGAATCCAAATAATGTCGTCAATACAAATGTTCTAATAGACTATGTTTTATAAATAGATAAATGTCTTAGTCTTCTGTTGACAACAAATCATAAATTCGTCCTAAAAAGTTAATAATAAATTCCTTAAAAAATATGCTAGTTTGACAGGACAGTACAAACAAGGCAAAATGAAGGCTTCAGTCAACGACACTCTCACAGTTACTTGGGCTTAGATTTCCTCAATACAAACATCTTAAAACAGCCTGATACAAAAATCAAGGCTTACACGATTATATATTATCGTCCTAGTATATAAATCAAGACTCCAGTTTCTTTATACAAACAGATTATTGAACAACTGACTAACCTCCAAATCAGTTATTAATCTAACAGTGACTGGTCGAGACTGCATACACTACGCTTAATTATGTATCATGGTGATGCTCTTCAGCAGTTTCATCCCTATGCTACAAACGCCATTCTAAACAATCTTAGAAAATTCACTACCCATTAGACATATCTACATTAAGTCTGTTCCACCAGCTACTAACACTAAATGCAATACATCCTAATTAACGTTACCATAGTAACAACACTTTCCTCCACTACCTTCCCGTAGTGAGAACGCACTACTGACATCTAGCCATAAGTGAAATATGCAATGAATGTTATTTAAAGGCAACCTTAGATAGGCAATTTACTACACTGATCAGAAATTCTAAGTCAAAAAGAAAAAAACCCACCAAACACAGAAACATCTTTAAGCATGTTATAATGTAAGATCACCATGAACTTGCATCCTGCCATCTATGTCCAGTCACCATGTTCACCAATTCTTACAGAGTCCACCGAGCAACACGAGGGAAATTCAAATCATCTGGTATGATGGAGAAATTCTGCTGATTGCGTCGTGGCACTGGGGACAGGTTTGGCTAGGTGGGCATAAAGTGTTGCCAAGAGACAGGCCATACCGCACACAGCTATTTTAGCAAAATTGTTTCCGGTGATCTGATACCAGATAACGATGGGTAATAACTGCTTCCACTGAGCATCACACTTTGTGAAATGACATCACCATTGTCAACTACTGGCAATTTCCTAGCTCTGACGAATTCCAGTCAGGATGAGGATTGCCTTAGCAATGTACTCCTCAATTCAAGGATGTTTCCGGAAGGGTGATTATTAAACAATTAGTGGAACAAACGTGCCTGGAAATAAAGTAGAAAAAATAGAGGAATCCCCTAGACAAACGACAGCCAGAAAAAAAAAAACTGTTTGTCTGGTCAATTGCACGGCTGTACTGGCTGAAGCCGGAAAGCGTAACATCAAAGTATCGACCCTCACACTCCATTCAACCACCCCCTTCCAGGAGGATAGCACAATACAAAAGACAATATTTTTTTAAAAGACGTACTATCTAATGGAACATATATCAAATGAACATAACTCACATATATGCCAGAAATGCAAAATATGATTATCACTTTTGGAAAACATGCAGAAAGGTTAATATCATTAATTATTATTAAATATAGAAAATGAGAATGGATTTGTTTTGTTTTATATGTATGTCCAAATGGAATTTTATCATCCAAAGAATAATGTACTTTTCAGAAGTAATTTTTAAATGGTAAGAAAAATACAACTTTCTCTTGAAAATGAATCTTTTCCTGTTGTTAAATTTATACCTGTTTACTTGTGCCATAAAAGCCGTTTCTGGTCAACAGGATTTTATTAACTATTAGAAGGAAGACATTTAAAAGCAATGAAAGAAATTGACTAACATTGCACAGTGTTGAAGAAAGTTTGTAAAATACAACGTGGTAGTACTTCATTACTTGTTTATGTTTCAGCGGAGACTGGGGTTTGTGGTTTCATAACTCCCTCTACTCTTTACCGCAGCCGTGTGCTGACTACTGCAGTCACCTTCAATTTCACAACTGACAACACTCTATTTCAATACGGCAACTTCGAGGTTCTCCTTACAGCTTTCTCGAAAACAGTCAATGGTAGGCAACACTTTATTGTGGGGTTGTTGTTTTTTTGTTGGAATCTACTCTCTTTGTCTTTTTGCTCTCAGTTACTGTTTCGTCAAAATTAGAATTTAAAACAGCGAGCGTATGCTAAGACCGACTGATTAAGCAGAGTAGACAATTTTTAAATAGGTATGTATTTTGTGTCTTTAAACGTTTATCAGTCTCATTCCAGGTAATATTTATTTCTGCTTCTCACCAAGACCGAAAGAGCTAGAATACAAAGTAACAGTGGGGGGAAAAGCAAATAAAGCAATTTTAACTTTATAATTATGCTTTTATTTGAACATAAATCAACTTTTAACTTCAAATGTTTTATCCTAGTACAAAATGGATTTTGTTTGATGTATCTGTGTATAAAACAGTTTTGATTTCTTATATTTTTATCTCTACATTGAATAGCTTCTACTTTTTATGGTGTTATCTCTACATTGAACAGTTTTTACTTTTTATGGTTTTATCTCTACATTGAACAGTTTTTACTTTTTATGGTTTTATCTCTACATTGAACAGCTTCTACATCGTTTATCGTACATTGGACAGATTTTACTTTCTACGATTTAAGTTTCTGACTATTTGTTATCTTTACACAGAACAGTTTTGTCTTTATATATTTTTATCTGCTCTTTTTAACAGTTTGACTTGATATGTTTTTATTTGTACACAGAACACTGTAACATTGAACGCATCAGTTCCGTGTACAAATAAACACATACGAAGTCACTTTACATGTTTTATTTATACAATGGAACAGATGAGTTAAATGTTAATATCTGCACACAGATCTGATTTCCAATGTTTTTATCTTTGCATAGATGAATTTTGATTTAATTTGATTTAGCATACAATATAGTTTGCGTAGTATTATGTCTTACTGTTCATGTCTAGATTCATAGCCGTATTCGAGCCTTGGTGAGCTAATACTGCTCAACTTTAAGGCGTAATGCTTTCCAACATAAAGACCTATTCAGGAATACATTTAAATACATTGCCTGCCAAGCAATCCAGATGACATTGGGAAAATGTCCTTTTGTTAGTTTTAACAAGCAGATTCGATAACCAATGTTCGGCCTTGGGAGTGAATATTGTCAGAAAATATTTCTATTTCCAAACAGAATGTTAACGAGAGTTCTGTACGTTAGATTATCATGTGATTTTGTTTAAGTTTAATAACATTCAATTCGGATTTAAACAGTCATGTATTATTGCAATATAGTTCGATTATACTGTAAACAGTCATGTATTATTGGCAATATAATTCGATTATACTGTAAACTATTTGGATGAATACCTACCAATACATCCACTCAAAAGTCTGTAAATAAGACAAAAAGAAAACATGTAATATTCCTTGAAGGAAGTAAGAAAGAAAACAAGTAATATTCCTTAAAGTAAAAAAGAAAACATGTAATATTCCTTGAAGGAAGTAAGAAAGAAAACATGTAATATTCCTTAAAGGAAGTTTTCATAACGCTGATAAATCAGCATAATATAGGCATATAACAGAAATCAGTAGGATTGCTGAAAGAAAGGAGAGATTATTCTTTTTTTTTTAATGTGTCAACTAGCAACCCAATGAATGGACACGCACAAAGAACAGTGTTATTTATGCTTAGGTCTATCAAGTGTGTTACCACAGTGACAGCAACGCCCAAATAAGATGTGAAATGCTTTTTTATGTCGTAAGTTCATTGTGTAAATGTTCGTGGTGTTCATGGCAACACATTCTAAAACTTCCAATAGCAAGAGATTAGAGAAAGTTTTTTTTTAAAACATCGGCGTACATAACAACACTTTTATAAAGCTTTAAACAGCACCTGGGTGGCAAAGAAAGTGAAAAAGTAAGCAGAGAGTAATTATCACAAACAAACTCTCTTTTCTTCTACTTCATATGTTTGACCATGTTCATTGAGTGGACACGTGGCCTCTAAACAGACGTGATCAAGATATGTTCTAAAATGAATCTGCACGCGGCTAGTTAACTATTGTGGTACTGAAGCAGAACAGGGTTTCATACATTTGTAATTTGTAAATTTGTTAAGTGCATCAGTGGTATGTCTTGACATATTGCCCCTTGTGTTGCTACGGATGGGTTTCGTGTTTTGCAACTCAGGTGTTTATGTTTTCAAATTAACAAAGTCGTTCACGACATGAGTGTCCAGAATCTTTGAGCAGAGCATTGACAATATTCCTTAAGTTTTTCTTACTAAGTGAGCTGTCAGTGGCTTTTTAACTATATGATTTTGTACTAACAGTTTCCACCTATAAAAATTTAAAATGTAGTACACTTCAGGGGTATCATTAAGAATTGATATTAAACAAATTTGGCTGAGTTATCTGTACTTGAACGTGACCACTATCTCTCTGCCCATTCAAATGTACGTCATCGCAGGTCATAGCATTAATATTTCTAAGTGGTACGAACAATGTTTTTCATAAATATCAACTTGTCTAGCGCGCACACACACATACACACACACACTTTCACACACACTTTCACACACACACATACACACACACTCTCACACACACACACGCATATACTCACACACTCTCTCACACACACACACTCACACCCACACACACAAGTACGCTTGCGTGTTCATAAGGAAATTGAAAAAATATGCATATACTAGGTTAATTGGTTTTACCTACAGAGCTTATGAATATTAGCTTTATATACATTTTAAATTTAAATAGAGAAATAAAAATTTAATTTATAAATATTAATTAACATAAATTTACAGAACCTAGAATGTATTTTAGATGTTTACAATTGGTGAATCTTCAGTACGATGTGCTCGCATTTTAACTTTGATTTCTTGTTTGTTTAAAAAAAAAATGTTTTCAATTATTTATTTGACCAATTTTCAGGGACGAACATTTTTTTTTAAAATGTATTTTCTTCTTATTCTTGTATGCTTATCATAACTAGGATCTTGTGGTAACGACTTCCTTTGTAACAACGGGATCTGCATATCCAATCAGCTGACGTGTAACGGGTACAACGAATGTGGAGATAACTCTGATGAAGTGGAGGGATGTGGCATTTCTGCAGGCGTGATCGCTGGCATTGTTGTTGGAGTTCTTTTTTTCATAATCATCATCTCTTGTATCAGCATCTTTGCGTGGAGAAGACGAGGCTATGTGAGGATTGTCGAGGTGCGGCGTTTTTAAGCTGTAGTAACAACATAACCGAACAACATAACCGAACAACAGAACCGAACAACATAACCGAACAACAGAACCGAACAACAGAACCGAACAACAGAACCGAACAACATAACCGAACAACAGACGAACATTTGTAGTAGTAATCATCGTTCTTGATTTTAAAACAATTATCGCCCATTTTTTGGAAAAGAGGCGAAGTTGTTTTCTTATTTATATATTATAATTTATTAAAATAAAGAATTGCTATGTCATTACTCCGCAGTCTTTTATTACTAATTCTTTTCTTAACGCATTTAATTTAATAATAATGTTATTAATTGTTTACAGTTCATTAGTTTCAAACCCCCAGAGATGACAGGTCATTAGTTTCAAACACCTAGAGAGGACAGTTCTTTAGTTTCAAACAGAGGGGACTAGACAGACAATGTGTAGGATGTGTGTCTATTGAGTGATTATGATTTTTTAAAATATCACTCAAATGAGTAATGTTCGGTCTGATGGCCAGCTCTTTGTATACAATTTCAATCAATACTCTCTACTAATGTTCGGTAAGCCGTATTGCATTGTAAGTGTGAAGTGAATGAAAACTCTCATACGTTCTGTGAGTACTTTGTGACAGATATATCTCAATTTAAGCGGTGCCCCTTAATACTGAGGATTATTTTATCTTCCACCCTTAATATACTACAGTTTTTGATGTGGACTGGGCCAACGATAGGGCGGCCTCTCCCCTTACCCAATACAAGTCATCGTATTATAAATATTTATTCGGGTTAATGTCGACCTTACATTTCTTCTCTTTAATCTTATCGTGGACATCATCACTCAAAGGTTCTCCTTGTGTCCGACTTCTTAATTATTACATAACAACCTCCACCACAACAAAGGAACCTTTTCTCCCCAAATATAACTCGGAAGTAGTGGATAATAAGAGTAAAATTGAAATTTATTTTAACAAAGTCAATTTATTACACACACACACACACACTACACAACTTATAACACTGAATCAAGATATAAAATATGGATATGTACACACATATAAAAATCAACAAGCCAGTAATGGTCTAACTTGCTGCATGTGCAAGGAGAGTAAAGTTCAATTTGTTACAGTTAATTTAAAACCTAACGTGTCTTTCACTGTTGTATTCCAAGTTCATTCATCATCTGTTAGACAGGATTTCTCCAAGCAATACAACTGTCAACACACACAGATCAATAACATATTGAACATAATGAAGTAAGGAGAAAGAAAACTACAGATATTTAAAGTAATGACTTCATGAATAAATAATGAATAAATCTGTACAGTTGTCTCTTGATGCTCTGCCAGCGGTGATGTAAAATCATGTCAGCATTGATGTTTTGGCCCCCCTCACCATGTGCTGTCCTTAGCTGGTCCGTGCAATGATTGAAATCATCTCGAAATTGGGTCCAAGTGAGCGTTGAAACAAGTGGGTCATGGTCACCTGTGAGAATCAGGTAGAACCAAATGGAACCAAAACATGGAACTACAAGATGAAACGAAAAGTGAAACTAAAGGTGTGGTCACTATTTCCTGCAATAACACAATACTTACTTCATAAGAGTCTGACCTAGCTCAGAGTATCTATTCTTTCAATTAATCAAACTTATCAGACTTCCTTATCAAATATAAAATTTAAGAACCTCGATTCTCTCAGCCTCAACTGATTGACATTACGTCATTACTGTTCATAGCACTCTATCGTTCAATTAAATCAGGCTACAACCCTCTTTGCAAATTACAAATATATATACAAAATAATTACAAATAACAAGTGAAATGTTCTTTACAAATTACAAATATATATACAAAATAATTACAATTAACAAGTGTAGTTTTCTTTGCAAATTACATATATATATATATACAAAATAATTACAATTAACAAGTGTAGTGTTCTTTACAAATTACAAATATATATGCAAAATAATTACAATTAACTAGTGTAGTGTTCTTTGCAAATTACAAATATATATACAAAATAATTACAATTAACAAGTGTAGTGTTCTTTACAAATTTAGATTGCACTACATAATCTTCCTACAAGATTTGCAAATACATCATAGATATAATTAAACAAGTGTAGTACCCATCACAAAACTTAACTACACTATGAAATCTCCAAATCAATAAAACCAGATTCTACAAAAATCTAACTTTGCGGATTTGAGATGCGCCGTGAAGCATTCTGTCAGTGACTCTACACGTCATGCACAAAATATATTTTATAACAATTCACAGTCTCTTCTGAATGACAAAGTATACTATGAGAATGCTCGTCAGTGCTTACAAAACACCACACACAAATATACATATATATTTACAACTTATACAATTAATAAAGTATATTAATTACTGTCTAAAAGGAATTATAAAATTACAAGTCCAAAATTTATAACTCTGAATTTACTCATGAACACCTTTCAGTTGCTAATCCCTTTAAGTGGGTATCCAATACATCTGTTCACAATGATGACAAATCGCATTGATTTTGAGGACTCCACTTCATCCTCTATACCCTAGCACTTTCATTTGGCTAATTCTCTGTCACTGGCTAGTTATGATGTATACTTAACTTAGGTTGAGTCCCTACTTGTCAGCTAATAATGGTCACTCAGCTGTCACTCACCCAGCCCTACTAATCCTCAGACAGCAAGCTCTGTGGCGAGTAGTGTACCTATGTTTGGAAGTGCTGGCCCATTGAAACCCTATCGACAGCTGATTAACCCTTTTAACGCAATAGTATCTTTTAGTGAGTTGTTCTCTCAGATTTTGGAGTAAACAACTTGCTTCTATTAGTGTAGGTCTTAACGAGCAGAGTATGACTGTTGTTGTTCCGTTAACTTCTTCTGCTCCACAGGAATTGCGTGAAAACTTTTCATCTTCTTTAGTTGTTCTCAGTTTCGTTTTATTCCTGTGGAGCCTTCCTCCCTGCTCTTGCATTCGGGGAGGGTAGTTAGAGGGGTGTGCTGCTGCTATTGGCTGTTTTGTTTCTTCGTGTTTGCATCTTTCTGCGACTGTTGTAGAGGACGAATTCTACTTTAAACATTTTTATAAGCGCTCATAGAAAGGAAAATATACTACCATTTTTTAAGCATGTACGTGTACTATAAACATGAAATGTGCGGTAATGGCAAAATAACTGCCATATACTTTTTGTTCTTAACCTAGCCGAATTTTTTATATGTGGAATATAACTAATTTAGTTGTGTAAATAATTAAAAATCTGAATGTGATATCTAAAAACACAAAATAGCTGAAACTGAGATACACGAATTTAAAAAATCTCTATTGTGGTTTCACTAAAAGATTTTATATTTAGGCTTATTTTGAACTGCGTGCTATTTTTATTTTCTCTTAGTCGCTGCAGATGTGACTTTATCTATTGAATTGTTTTCATAAATTAATGATAGAAAATTTGTTTCTACATGCACTTGTATTTTTTCTGTACATTGTATTACAATAAAACTTTATTACTTTAAACGGAGCTGCAGTTGTATTATCTTCTGTACACCCCTCTGTACCTTTGTAATTTGTATTACGTTGCTCTCTGTACTCTTGACATGTATTCCTACCTTATTAAATATTTTTATTATTAACCTGATATCTTCTGTTGTCATTGTTCTGAAAGTCATCCAGCGGGATGGGGGTGGGGTGTTTAGGAATGGCTAAGCCATGGATATTTGAGAAAAATTGGCACTTAGGAAGATGCTTTACCTTCCTCCCCCTCCCCCCCCCGCCCCAGGCGAGTGACAAGCGATTAGTCCGTGATAATTATTAATTAGTGAATATTATAATTAATTTAATTTCAATATTCCTTACATGATGGGGAGCCAGGCCGGTCTAGCACGTGCCACTCGGTTTCATACTTGTATATATTGATGTGCTTTTAAAACAACAAATTAAAAATGTTTGCTTTAAATATTTCGAGAAAAAGAGCATGTTTGAGCATTATTTGAAGATTATTTCTTATCACGTATATTATTAAAATTTATAAATAGTATCAAAAGTTTTACCTTTCGTTTCGCGTTTCAGACTCTCCAGCCATATCCTGCAACCAAAGACCCACCACCAGGTTATTCTGCATTATACCAGTCCAAGGATTAATAGAAAGGCAAAGACTAAACCTATTCCTCACTACACTCCTTAATGGACTAAAAACAAGGCACAAAGTAAACCTATTCATCATTATACTCATTAATGGACTAAAAACAAGGCACAAAGTAAACCTATTCCTCACTACACTCCTTAATGGACTAAAAACAAGGCACAAAGTAAACCTATTCATCATTATACTCATTAATGAACGAAAAACAAAGCACAAAAATAAACCTTTGCATCATTATACTTCTAAAAGGACTAACAAGAAGGGGGAAATTTGGCTATTCATCATTGAACACCACCAAAAGAACCATAGTAAAGTGCTTACCTATTCAACATTAAACGCCACAAAATCTAGCGAAAATTCAAAACAAATATAAAAATTATAGAAATCATACCATCAATCGATACACAGTTTTGCATTGCAAAGTTATCAGTGAAAACGCATGTGCATCGCATTGTAAAATAACACACACAATGGAAATAAAATGTGTATTGATAAAATGGAAATATAATGCAATGTACATACTGATAAAATGAAATACAATACGTATTGATAAAATGCAAATACAATATATATAGATAAAAAAACTTTTATGTCAGAAAACAGGTCGAGTTTTGATTATCATCTCTTTACAACCTGCAACAGGTATTTACTTTAACAAGAGGCACCTCTTAAATTATGAGAATATCATCTCTCCACCTATGATAAATTACACCTCTCAATAGTGGATATTGGATCAAAGGAGTAATTCCTCTGTACCTTTACTCCCCCTCCCCCCCCCCCAGTGTTAACCTTGTATGTAGGTGAATACCTTGGCTGCCACTGACCTGGCATACATCCAACAAGTAGTGGACCCCCTTGTTCGAAGGCCTCACGTCTGTCTTAATAATTATTATTTACACCCCAAGCAATTCTTAGCCTTTTACCCCAATATATTATGCAGGGTTAAGGCTACTGATAAAAGGAAATAGAATTTATTAACAATATAAATTATCTACACACAACATAATATAATTTAACATTTGATCAAACTGAAGAAAGGATGTACACAAAATATGCACACAGGATCAACAACAACAAATATATACGTAAATTAATATAGTTCCAAGTCCAGTAATCCACATATCAATTACCAAAAGACGAATGCTTTCAACAGCTTAGAACTAACTATAGATTCTGCAAAATGTTCATTCAAACCTCCAAGAGAGTGCTACTGAAATGTTCAACGTCATCCAACACATATAAAGACTACATTGATATTACATCACAGATGATGGGAAAAGATTAGACAGTTTTGTCATGTAAACATGACCTAGAATCCAGAATTCCCTTTCTCTGGCTTTTCTTGCTCATAGTGCGTGACTACAGAGGTGGAGGGCTATGTTTTGCCCACTTGAGGTAGACTCAGATATGTTTCTTTCTTGCTTGTTTGTGTGTTTGTTCCTTTGGCTTGAGGTTTGTTTGTGTGTTTGTTCCTTTGGCTTAATTTGGTTTGCTCTTTTTTTGAGAGATGATGTATCGTTTATTTAGAAATAGTTGTAAATTTAAATTACAGTTTGTCCCCAAAGCTATATAACCTTTACTGGTTGATGTTTGTCTCCAAGTCATATGGCAGTTATTTTGAACTCAAATTTTGCAAATGAAAACTTTTCAGAATTAATAATATACTTCAGATGGAGGTAAACTTCCCACAAACTGATTTTTTAAAAAAAATATCCCTATTTAAAGAAATGATTTGAGTTAACGAATCATGTATGTAATTAACAGTATATTCGTCTAAATGCTAGAAACTTGTTAACCAGTTTAAATATCTGATTTATGATTATATGAAATGCTTACCAATGTCTGAATTTAATTAAATTACTAATAATTTATCTTTATGTGTGTTGTATTTATTGGCGCGAGTGCAAAAAGACATATGGGCAGTTTGCTTAAGTGTAGAGTACTTATTAGCAGGCCAGTGACACTAATAGAAGGACGTATCTAACTCAGTGTAACCCAGGGTGTGTTCATAACCATACCTTTGTTTTACTCCCTACACACTGGGTGTATTCATAACCATACCTTTGTTTTAAATATTATTCCCTACACACTGGGTGTGTTCATAACCATACCTTTGTTTTAAATATTATTCCCTACATACTGGGTGTGTTCATAACCATACCTTTGTTTTAAATGTTATTCCCTACACACTGGAGGAATCCAAAATGAGTTAGTTCCCATAATGTAATCGGGTTGTGTGCGTTTTAAATATGAGTGTATTGTTTTGGGTTTTTTGTATGTGTGTGTAAAAAATAAGCAATTAATATAAATAATATGTGTGTGTGTGTGTGTGTGTGTGTGTGTGTGAGTGAGAGAGAGAGAGAGAGAGAGAGAGAGAGAGAGAGAGAGAGAGAGAGAGAGAGAGAGAGAGAGAAACGCTATTCATTAGAACGAGGAAGTAAAAAGTGTCACCATAATAACTAAAGGCGAAAAGAAAACTACATGATCTTTTCAGTCAAGAAGGAAAAATGGAGCACACACATTTGTTAATGTGAACCACAGTTCTAACCATTATTGTCAGTGCTTTGTAATATTACTGCTATAGTCATTTCACAACCCTGTGGATGACAACTTAGAAAAATCAAAAGGCAAAGTCCAATATTAATGTT
Organism: Sinotaia quadrata; assembly: GCA_028829895.1. Taxonomy (NCBI): domain Eukaryota; kingdom Metazoa; phylum Mollusca; class Gastropoda; order Architaenioglossa; family Viviparidae; genus Sinotaia; species Sinotaia quadrata. The sequence continues at coordinate 112,024,874 of CM054181.1, read as the reverse complement.
TGCACGGAGAAAGCGATTGCAACAATAAAATAATATTTTTCCAAGCTTTTCAAAAGCTTCTAAACGGAGTTGTTTAGTCCCCCTTAAATAAAAATTTTTAACGGTTAATTTTTCGATACAATTGGCTTTCAGACTCATACCACGTAATAGCATTAACATTCAAAGTAGTATGAACGATGTTTCTCATTAATATTAATTCGACCTAGCTTCACACACACACACACACACACATGTTCGTAAAGAAATTTACAAATTATATATTTTTTTGGTTAGTTGGTATATTAGCTTTAAACAATGTATTTTAATTTAAAGAAAAATCAATGTTTCAATTTGAAAGTATTAATTTACATAACTTTACAGAAATAGAACGTAGAATTTATTTTAGATGTTTGCAATCAGGATATCTTCAGCGCTTTGTGATGTCATCTTAACTTAGATTTGTTTTCGATTTAACATTTTTTTATCAATTTTTATTTGATCAGTTTTCGAGGATACAGATTTTTTTTTTAAATATCTTTTCTTTTCTTTTTCTTTTTTTTTTTTTTTTTTTTTTTAGCCATTCTTGTGTTTATTACAAGATCGTGCTTTAAGTAACTTCTCTTGTAACAACATGCAATCTGCATGACGGGTATCAGGCAAAACGAATGTGGAGATAACTCTGATACAGTGAGGTGTTGCCTCGCTGCAACCGATTGTAAACATTGCTTCCCTTTATCCTCTTTTGCTTGTTTGTTTCTGCTTGCTGAAAATAGCGTTATGCGAGAAAGTAGAGAGAACAACCGAACGCAGATAAACGGCGCTTATGTAATAATAGTTATCGTTCCTGTTTTAAAAACAATTATCATCCAGTTTCAAAAATAAAAAGGTTCGTGAAGAATGCGCTGTTTTTATATTTATGTGTTAAATATATTTTTAAGAACTGAAATATCATTCTTCTGTAGTCTTTTATGACATATTTTCTTAATTGACTTAATTTAATAATAATGCTATTATTTAAATTTCGTTAGTTTCAAACAGCCATTGGGATATATCGATATAGAGTGTGCAAACTACGATATTTTTACTAGAGTTTGATTAATTTATTTTTCTATTGTAATTCCTGCACTAATTTAATTAGCACTGGAGGACGATTACCCTATTCTAGAAATATTTCAATGACTACACAAAACATTACATATTCAAGGGCCAAAGGTCTCTGTAACTGAACGACTTGCATTGAATATGGTCAGTCATGCTTGATAGGCGTCCCTTATGGACGTTAGAGTAAATGCTCAGATAGATTCCAGTGTTGGTGAACAATTTTAAATACACTCATGTGAAAGGATAGCACACTCAAAGAAAATACACTCATGTGAAAGGATAGCACACTCAAAGAAAATACACTCACGTGAAAGGATAGCACACTCAAAGAAAATACACTCATGTGAAAGGATAGCACACTCAAAGAAAATACACTCATGTGAAAGGATAGCACACTCAAAGAAAATACACTCATGTGAAAGGATAGCACACTCAAAGAAAATACACTCATGTGAAAGGATAGCACACTCAAAGAAAATACACTCATGTGAAAGGATAGCACACTCAAAGAAAATACACTCATGTGAAAGGATAGCACACTCAAAGAAAATACACTCATGTGAAAGGATGGTGTGACAAATATTTCCACCCTTTCCTTTATTTGCCCCTTGTTTCTATATACTTTTATTAATGAAATGTATTTTGTAATAAAATGTGGAGCACGTATTCATAATACTGATAGTTATGCAGTAAGATTTAAAAGTAGACATCGTGCACTGGTCTTCAAGGGAACACGAAATGAAAAATCACAACAGTCCTCCAAAACGGATTTCTAGACTTTTCCTGGAGTAGTATTATAATTAAAAGACACCGATGTCTTTCCTGGTCAAACTCAATAGCCAAAGTTCCATTGAATGCTTGAGTCCACCTCTCAAATCTTGTTATAGATAAGTGACTTATGGCATGAAGTAAGTTTTCTCAGAAGCTTGCCAAATAGGGCTAATCAATGGCCATCTACTGGCCAACTGTAGCTGACCAATGTGTGCTAAGGAAATATGTGTGCGTGTGCGTGCGTGTGTGTGTGTGTGTGTGTGTGTGTGTGTGTGTGTGTGTGTGTGTGTGTGTGTGTGTGTGTGTGTGTGTGTGACCAATGCTGAGGAAAATTATCACTTTTTGTCCGTCACTTGCTGAAAAACTTTACGTGTAAGACGTGTTTTCCTCGTCTGTTTTCTTGAGGAGTCACGTGATTAAGGCCTATCAGCCAAGGGCAGCACTCTCTTTCCCACCTTCCATTAAACTGGACTGGACTGCCAGTTTGTGATTTTTTTTTTTGCGAGTCCATGCAGCCAGCCAGTGAAGGCAAGTGAAGGCGAGTGACATCACACAGTGCAGTCAGAAAAACTGAAAGAAACTTTGATTCAGGTCATGTCAATATTTCATGAAATAAATTTTGAACTTTCCTTATTCTGTGTTGTGAATTATTCATGTTGTCTGAATGTCAGTTCATTGAAGTAACATTGTAAATAATATGGTTCACTCTGGGAGTCTCTGGGGAGAGCTGGAGATAATTTTCAGGGACACTATTATAAACAGTTACTAGAGAGCATCTTCAAGCCTGAAGCTAATTTGAACAATCAATATAGATATACATTTGTTTTGCACCTCTGTGTGTCTTTGTTGTATCAGTCATTATTTGTATTTGATCAATGTTGAATTATTGTTAATTATATTGACAATAAATTCTCTTCCTTTGTTTATCAAAACCACCGACCTCGTGTTTTAACTGGGTTTAAAGGTTAGGAGTAGTATTGGGGGCGTAATAATTTTAAAGACGGGTTAGGCCTTTGAAGAGGGTATCCACTGATCTGTTGGACGTTTGCCAGATCAGAGTTATTCTGTGGTATTTATTTACAATACTGAAGATTGCTCTGGAAAGGGTACGGAAATGTCCTTGTACTATGTGTGAAATAGTTCCCTGTAATGAAATGCACTGAGTGTGAAGTAGTTCCCTGTAATGAAATGCACTGAGTGTGAAGTAGTTCCCTGTAATAACACGTCGTTGCATTAAGTGTGGAACCGACCAGAATACACGCGTCAGAAAAAAATTTCCTTGTATTGACGATCAGCGAGTCAAAACTAGCTTAAGAATTGACGTCCCGGATGAATTAGTATTAGTATTTAATTAGTAATTAAATAGAAATACAGTACATAGAAAAACGTTAAGTCTGATTATCTATCTATCTATCTATCTATCTATCTATCTATCTATCTATCTATCTATCTATCTATCTATCTATCTGTGTAACATGATATTTTGTATAGATGATTTAAGTAGGAGCCAGATAATAACAGCTGTGTTTTGTGAGGGCAGATAGATAATACTGAGAGAATATTTGGTGTATTCTTTACTGTAAGTATTTGGTGTATTCTTTACTGTGAATATTTGGTGTATTCTTTACTGTACGAGTAAAACGGGACGCTGTTCTTCTCATTTGTGATTGTGTGTATGTATGTGTGTGTGTGAACGTGAGCGTGCGTGCGTTTGTGCTTACGTGTGGGTGCTTGTGCTCATGTTATTTATTGTTTTCTTTTAAAATTTAATGAACATACAAAAATGAATTGTATCTTTCTTTGACTCTCGGAAGACAGTTCTGAAGAGTAAGCATTCGTTATCACATGTTATAAAGATCATAAATCACTTCAAGCACCTCAAGAACTCATAAATCACTTCAAGCACCTCAGGAACTCACAAATCACTTCAAGCACCTCAGGAACTCACAAATCACTTCAAGCACCTCAGGAACTCACAAATCACTTCAAGCACCTCAGGAACTCACAAATCACTTCAAGCACCTCAGGAACTCACAAATCACTTCAAGCACCGCAAGAACTCACAAATCACTTCAAGCACCGCAAGAACGCACAAATCACTTCAAGCACCTCAGGAACTCACAAATCACTTCAAGCACCTCAGGAACTCACAAATCACTTCCAGCACGTTTGTTACATTCCAGCATTTGTTTAGAGACCCTGTCTCAACATGAGGATTTAATGAGTGTTAAATTTTAATGTTAACACCTATGCTGACGACAGACTGGTACCACGGCCTTCTGGGTATCTCTAATGACAATCATTTGCTTGTGGTATAATGTGAACACACGAGTCTACTTTAATACATAATTGTAATTACTAGCTAGAAGTACACTATCAACACAAGAGCCTAATTTCATACATAAAATTATTACAAGCTAGAAGTATACTTTCACAATGAGCTTACGTTAATAAATAACAGTAAATACTAGCTATAAGTATAATGTCAACACCAGAGCCTACATTAATACAAAAACGTAATTACTAGCTATAAGTATAATGTCAACACGAAAACCTACTTTAATACATATATCGTAATTACTAGCTAGAAATCAAACGTCAACACAAAAACTTACTTTAATCCACACGAAAGCCTGATTTGTAGCTTTAAATAGTTAACAATATATTTTTCAAAGCATGAATGCTAAATCATCTTCCAAAATAAGACCGACTTAATAAAGCTAAGTTCACACTACCCAGTGAATCTAACAATCCATAGTCACGAGTGATCTTTGAGATGATATGACGTAGTAGTTTCACACTGTGGACTTAGGAAGAACGAACTACGCACTGCGTGTAAGGTTTTCTCTTTCACTCAGTTTCGGTGCATCGTTGTCACCTGAGGTTCAGTTTCCAAAATGGCTGTCGCATTTAGGCAGCTGATGCTGTTAATGCCTGTTGCTGTCATGGCGTACACACCGAAACGCAGTGAGTAATAGCAATTGGTGCGATACATTTCGTGTTGTTTTTTTTTTTTAATTTTCGCTTCAGACTAAATGTCAACAAATTGGCTTTGCTTTTGCTAAACGCAAACTACAAAATAACGTTAAGTGCTGTGTCTACGCGAAGACTTGTAAAGAAAAGACCACAGTGTTTGGCACACTTAAGAATTTGTCAGAAGACACACTTGTAAAATAATACAGGACGCACTGTAAAATAATATAAAATGCAATTGTAAAATAATACAGGATACATTGTAAAATAGTACAATTCACATCGTAAAATAATATAAGACTTCGTAAAATAATACAGGATACATTGTAAAATAGTACAAGAAACATCGTAAAATAATACAAGACGTCGTAAAATAATACAGGATACATTGTAAAATAGTACAAGAAACATCGTAAAATAATACAGGACACATTGTAAAATAGTACAAGACACATCGTAAACTAATACAGGGAACACTATAGTAAGATTGCTTGTTAGATTCTAGTTTACATTGTTTTCAATATAATTTTGTCTGCTTTCTTTCTCTTGTTGCCTTCTTTTCATAATGTAAGGGTTTGTTGTTGTTTTTTTTAAATCCTAAAGTTCATAGTTCAGCTGGACAATGACAGTGTGGGGAGAGGGTGTATCGGTTGGAATTCCTGCGTCCTTGCCAAGTGTTAGATTTAAGCCCCCTTCCCCTTTTCAGTACACAGATCCCACGACGAACCTGCCTTTCCCAAATCAAAGCAAATCACTCTATACATGACAGTGAACATATTAATTTATTAATTAATACAACTCTGAAAGAAATCAGACTTTTCAAATGTTATACTTTCAGATTGGAAGCGGGAAATATTTCGTTCGTCAGTAAGGAAGAATACAATAATGTCACTTCTAAAATTCCTCATACACGCACACACCACATGGACACACACACGCACACCACATACATACACACATATGCATACACACCTCATGCATATACCCCATGCGCGCGCACACACACACACAGACACACACACCACAAGCATGCACACAATACACATGTACACTATCACCTAAGGGGTGGAGTAAAAGAAATCGAGTAATCATATCGCGTGGACTGAGGCAATCTCGAGAGTGGTGGCCCTTTCCCTGACATGTAAAACATGTCATTCCTGGATAAGTAGGTCGCGGCGGGAGATTTGAGTAAGATGCCCTAGTGCCGGAGTGATGAGTTGGAACGGGTTTTCCCATTTTCGCGAAAGTGTGGTAAATCTATGGGTGACTATAATTATGTTGGCGTACGAAACTGATGTGTAGTACCTCATGTTGAGAATGTGTACCCAGGATAGGCAGCTGCATTAACCACCTCTACAGACGTTGCTGGTAAGTTACGTTGCAAATGAGATGAGATCAAATAAACCGACGATCGAAAATCTAAGAGAATACCCGATAAGTCGGTCCACTGATTAAGGTAATCACATATCCAAGCCCCGAATGCTTGCATAGTGTCACCTATTTTCGTCACAGAGCTTCGATCATCTTTCCAAAGTTCTCTGTCGTAAACCGAAACGACCCCAATAAGTCGAGATTTAAGATATGCAATAATGAGGCTCGGATCTCGGGTAAGATCTCTCTGAAGTGGTTCGCTCAATCTTCCATACAAATGAATTCATGCCTATGAGGTCGACATGGGATTTCTCTAGAATCATTTGCACAGCAAAACGTACAGTTTGTAAGGGCTGAGAAGACAACAACTGAGAAACAAAGCATACAATAATCACAAGCTGTCATTATTCTAAGCAAAGAAGAAGTGGAACTTGCGAAGTCAGGAGAACGATCGGTTTAGTAAACGCCAAGAAAGAGTTCCAAGCGAAAGGGAAATAACTCGGATTAGAGAAAGAAAATGAAATAGTGTGTTGACGATGAACCATCGTAATGGTAGGAAGCTGAACAAAAGAAAAAGGCATGCAGAAGAAAAACCAACTAGAGGTAGCTAAAGATTTAGAAAACACAAAAGCTACAAGCAGCAAAAGAATTAAGAGCTATTGTAAGAAACTGACGATAAGAAGCTCAGAGCTAAAGAGAGAGGACTACAAGCCAAACTGGAGAGCAAAGAAGAAAGAAAATTACAGCAAACACAGTATGACTTAGGGAAAGAAGACTTGAAAGTTATCGAGAAATTATTAGAGAGTAACATCAAACATCGATCTGAATTCACTAAACCGTTAACTCGCCTTGAATTTCGACCCAGAGTTAGAGCCCTTGTCGAATTTCTAGTACACTATGATTGTTTGGTGTTGTCCTCAGTTGCTGATTTTTTTTATATTTTGTATTTTTAATGTCACTGAGTTGTGATACCCACTATTTCTTGTGTCTGTGGCGTTGAAATTATATTTGGTTCCTGTTGAGTGTTGTGGTGTCGGTAGCTGATGTAAGTTGTGAATATTGGTGACGAATCTATGTGTAACGCTGTTTGTTCGCTCGTCCGTTGCAAAAATATATCTGGTTGTTAAAGGTGGACTTTAGTGGCTGTACCCCGGTGTCCGTTGGGATGTATGAGGGCGGGCGCTGTCGGCCAGTAAAGGTGGTCGAGCAGTATTTGAATCAAGTCTGCAATGGGGTGATTAAAATATCCCCACTGCATGAACTGCGGCCCACTGGGCCAAAATTGCTGTCGTTTTAGTCGACGGTGGTTTCGTTGGCGTTGTGCTTTTACCTTAATCTTACCATCATACCAATCGCTTTCTTCAAATTTAATAGGTGTCCGGTTATAAAAATACACTATGCTATATTTTTCTTGACATAAGTAAAAATATATACGTAAACTGTTAACAAATGTAACAACTAAGAGGAGACAATTTTTGTTCGTTCGATTGACAAGAGTTTTCCAAGGAAAGAATTCAGAAATAAAATAAAACAGCTAAAGATATTCAAACGCACTTATGGCACAAATCAAATTGCACTGTTTGATAATTTTATTTTATTTTGTTTTCCAGTGTACATGGATGAAATCTGTGGTAAAAACTACAGGCTCTTTGAAAGCTCAATTCTGCGTTACTCATACAAAGAGAAAGAACATTTTCCAGGGAATTTGAGCTGCTCTCTAATCTTGCACGGAGTTGACAAAATGGTGCAAGTTCGATTTTGTAGCATCGATACCCCAGAAGACAGTGACTGCCAAAAAGTACGTCTTACAATAAGCGATTACGACTCAAAGCAGCCACTTACCCGTAAGTCACACTTAACTTAGTACAGTATTAAAATATTCATGTCTTTGATTTTGTATTAACTTTTTATTGTGACAGATAAATAAGTTGAGTTTAGAAATTTTAGCTGTGTAGAGTTTATCATTAGTATAGCTGCATAACTCATTCTGATTCCTTTCAGCCAAATTGCCTGATCATACCATTCTAAAAGCAAGTCAAAGAGTTCACTAAGCCAGAACAAAGTGAAATAAAATATTCAATTTTATTCGAATGCAGTTCAGTAGTAAACATATGCATAACACAGAAGACTTTAGGTCAGCAGATAACTCTTGATTCTAATTAAGAGTTGCAACACGTTTGTGTTCTAGGTTTTGTCTGGATTACCAGACGAATGCTACACGCAAATCAACAGTAAATATTTGCATAGCCTAGTGGACTCTAGATCAGTAGCTGACACTCATTCTTAATTAAGGCCTACAGTTATTCTAACTACATCTGGAAAAGCAGACGATTTTAAACAATCTTGTGGTGATACGTTTAGTTGCACTAATGCAAGTCTAATATCACTAACATGAATGCCGTCACTACGTGTGTTTGCAATGACGTAGGTTGAAATTACCAAGTGTTAATTAGTCTACATGTATTTTATTATGTAAGATGTTTTAAACGAGCATAATTATAAACAATGACGTTTTCCTTCGAAAGACGTGCAAAACTTACCCAACTTAAATATGATTTTAATTCAAATATGTATTATCTTAATGGTAGGAATATGAATTTTAACGAAAGCTACTGAAAACAGTGATTGATACTTTTGATTTGTAGTCTACGAGAGTGTACTTAATTATTTACATTGTACGAAATTGTACACTGTAGCGTCCATTAATATCTTAGCAAAACAAAGATGGCGCCGTGATGACTTCCTGTAAACATGTTTCAGCGCAGTCCGGAGTTTGTGGGCGAAAAGCGGATGATACTTTATATCGCACAAATCGAACGGGCGACCAAGTCATCTTCATTTTATCAACTAACAACACAAATAATGCGTACGGCAATTTTGAAGTTCAGCTCACAGCATTTACGCAAAGTGTCAGTGGTGAGTGAAAACTCTCGTGGTAAAGATAGTTTGGGTTGAATCTTACTGCAATTTACTTCCCATCCCATCAGAATTCAAGCTGGATGTGTTTTTCTTTTTAAACTAAGGGTTTGTATTAAAATCCACCTGTTTCAAAACTTTTTTCTAAAAACTAAACAACTAAATGCTTATGTAAATGTTTCGTAAGCATGCACACTTATTCTCATTCAATACCCAATTACTGAATTAAATTAAAAAATGCCAACACAGAGGCAACTGTGGTTAGGTAGTACGGGTAATATTTCTTGGTTAGGTAGTAAAGGTAATATTTTCTTCTTCCGACGTGTTGGCTGCAGTTTGTCGACGGGAATCACTGTGATTGAAACCACTAGATCAAAATAATCGAAGGATGAAGCTCTGTCAGGGTATCTTAAACAAGTTGTATATACGTTAAGTCAGGGTATATTAAACTAGTTGTAAATACAAGTTATATCAGGGTGTTAGACTAGTTGTAGTAAAGTTATGTCAAGGTGTGTTAAACAAGTTGTAGGTACAAGTTATATCAGGGTGTTAGACTAGTTGCTATGTCGGGGTGTGATAAACTAGTTGTACATGTGTCAGGGTGTGTTAAACTAGTTGTACGTACAAATCTCGCTATGTCAGGGTGTGCTAAACTAGTTGTACGTAAAAATTTCGCTATGTCAGGATGTGTTAAACTAGTTGTACGTACAAATTTCGCTATGTCAGGGTGTGTTAAACTAGTTGCACATACAAGCTGGAGGCATACTAAATTTCCCAGAATTCCATATCAGTGTTGTGGTTGCAAGTAGATTACATATTTTATTTCGTCTTCTGTACAAACATCTTATAAGCTTTCTTTCTAGCAACTTTAAAATATTTTTATTACAACACACTTATGAGACGAACGAGTATTGACTATACAAAATTAAAGAAAATATTACACAAATGGTGCCAAAGGTAAAGAGTTTAAAGTGCAGCTTTAAATTAAAGATACAATGAACGAATAATAACTTTTCGTGACTTTACGAAAATATATCAAAGTGATGTTAGAAATCCAATTATTTCAGCAAATCCATAAGAGGCCATTTGTCTGATACGAATTCATATAAATATTTCTAAGTGCATTAAAGATCTTATGTTCTTTTAGTCAGTCCCATGAAAGATTATATTTTAAAATATTAACCTTATATGGCTTCGCGAGAATATTTCTTTAAAAACAGAATAGCCGTTTTCAATTTACAAATTCTAACTTTAAATGGCTTCGAGAACTATTTCCTAGGTGGGCCTTAAATGCAAATTAAAAATATCAATTTTAAATGGATCCAAGATTACAACATATGGCGTGTATTTTCAATACATGCCCTTTGAACTGTTTCATTTATCGCTAATTGTCTGTGACGTGATATTTTTTCCTTCTTTATGCTGCTCTCGCTTATTTATTCATTTGTTGTTGTTTATTGGTTTGTTTATCGTCACTAGGATCTTGCGGAAGTGACTTCGCTTGTAACAATGGAATCTGCATCTCCAACCAGCTGGCGTGTAACGGGTACAATGAATGTGGAGATAACTCTGACGAAGTAAATGGGTGCATTCTGAAAGTCGGCACAATCGTTGGCATTGTCTTCGGAGTTATTGTCCTCTTTGTCCTCCTTATCATTATCGGTTGGTGGTCTTCCAGAAGGTCCGACTACGTTAGATTCGTTGATTTGCGATACCCTTAAACGATAAGTGGAAAGCACCGACACCGCCATATTTGAACAAAGATATCTTCGCCGTTTGGGGTAGATCACGTGTCTCCATGTAGCAAAGATGAGTCGATATAAATTTGTGTCATTACAAATATTTGTATTCATTTTTATTTCCTCAAAGTGTGTTTGTTACTATATTTTGCAAATACATGTCGATTTCATATTTATTTCTTTAAAATCTTTTCGAGTTTAAGAGTATTTTCATTTTATTATACCGAGGCCTGGTGGTCATATTTGATACTTTATAGTTTTGTAATTAGTCTTTCATGTTAACTTTCCTTTTTAATTGTGTAAGATGCACAAAATATATAAAAGTAAATATGTGGAATTTAATATTAGCTTGGCTTAATTCTAAATGTCTCGCAGGAAAACGGTAGCTGCGTGGTCTGGGCTCCGGCCTCGCACTTGAGAGGGAAGGGGGTACAAACCATCACAGTAATCATTGTAACATGGTCATTGAAAAGTGGCCAGTCCACACACAACCTCCAGCTGCCTAACGCTTAGAGATTATACCTGACAATACGAGTCAGTAAAAAAATGTCTATTAGTGCTCTTATTAGTGTTAGTTAAATGTCTATGAGAGTTGCTATTTGTGTCAGGAAAATGTTTATTAGTGTTGTTATTTGTGTCAGTAAAATAGCCATTAGTGTTGTTATTTGTGTCAGTGATAGTCCATTATGTATTTGTTGTGTGTTTAATTGAATTAATTGTATTAATTACAGTGTAATTGTTAATTGTTCGGTATTACTGGCAGACTTACAAGAAATAGCCTGTGGGAATATTTGACGTCAAATATCAATTTCCGTGACTTTAAATATTCAACATTTTCAGTTTAACATTTAAAGTGCCACTTATTGTCAAACAACGCGAAACGAGAGTTACATAAGGTTTCAGTTTAACATTTAAAGTGCCAATTATTGTCAAACAACGCGAAACGAGAGTTACATAAGGTACTGTCTATGAGTAGCGAAAATTAGACAGGGTTACATACAAATATTTTCAAGAAGTTTGTGATCTCTAACATTTCAATTGACACGGATGTGGAGTTTGTGTTTTCAAGCTTCGCTTTGTTGTGTTTTGTGTTGAGGCATTTTTTGTTGTTGATTTTGCTTAATTTGCTTTTCTCTATTGCCATATTTCAATTAAAATAATTTCCCCACCTATGAGTTTTAAAGATATAATGAGTGGTGCTGGTTATGAAAGTTTATGTCACAAAATTATCCAATCAATATTAAGTCTACATCAATTAGCAAATCTTTCGTTGTCACATATTTAGTCAAGAAGTCTTTTCTTTAGACGAAATCATTTTCTTTGAGATCTGTTTTAAGAAATAAATAAACGATATAAAGAAAATGTTGATGGGGATAATAGACACGTTTCTAATCTGAGATAGTATTAATGCGTTTGTTTATTGTTAGAATTAAGAAAATAACTGTAAAATATTCTTTCTGTTTCTAATCTGAGATAGTATTAATGCGTTTGTTTATTGTTAGAATTAAGAAAATAACTGTAAAATATTCTTTCCGTTTCTAATCTGAGATAGTATTAATGCGTTTGTTTATTGTTAGAATTAAGAAAATAATTGTAAAATATTCTTTCCGTTTCTAATCTGAGATAGTATTAATGCGTTTGTTTATTGTTAGAATTAAGAAAATAACTGTAAAATATTCTTTCCGTTTCTAATCTGAGATAGTATTAATGCGTTTGTTTATTGTTAGAATTAAGAAAATAACTGTAAAATATTCTTTCCGTTTCTAATCTGAGATAGTATTAATGCGTTTGTTTATTGTTAGAATTAAGAAAATAACTGTAAAATATTCTTTCCGTTTCTAATCTGAGATAGTATTAATGCGTTTGTTTATTGTTAGAATTAAGAAAATAACTGTAAAATATTCTTTCCGTTTATAATTACATATTATACAAACAGCATTCTCTTCTGTGTGTGATTTGTGTGTGTGTGTGTGTGTGTGTGTGTGTGTGTGTGTGTGTGTGTGTGTGTGTGTGTGTGTGTGTGTGTATGTGTGTATGTATGTGTGCGTGCGTGTGTGCGCTTGCGCCTGTGTATACATATGTGTGTGTGTTTGAGTGGCCAAATTAGCGTCTAACTGCAAATAAAATTTTATGTTAATTTTCAAAATATTTAATTTTACCTCGTGTGTTCAACATAGCGCCAAATATTAAAATTAAAATTTTAAAAATACTTTGCCAAATTACATCAAAGAAAAATAATTTATTTTTCATTATTGGTGTTCTATATTGGTGTCCTGGTGTTTTCTCACCAAAGACAAAAAAAACTGAAAAAAAGATCGTTTGTCAGGCTGAATATGACTGTCGCATTACGTTAGGATCGTTTGTGATCTTGCTGGCGATTGTAGTTGTGTACAAACTGACTTGTTTCTAGGCAACATTGAATGTTCTGGTGTTAGAATTGTCTCGTTTTGTCATGCTGTAGTGACCGTCACATTACATTAGGATGGTTTTGTGGCTTCAAACTGGCGACTGAAGCTATGTACAAACTGACCAGTTTCCAGGCAACATGGAGCGTCCTGGCGTTAGAATCGTCTCGTTTTGTCAAGCTGTAGTGACCTTCACATTACATTAGGATGGTTTTGTAGCTTCAACTGGCGATTGAAGTTTTGTCAAGATTGTTTTGTATGACAGGTTGCGAAGAATGTCCTGGTATTAGTATTGTGTCGTTTGCCATGCTATGCTGACTGTCTTCTTAAAGTAGGATAGTTTGGTCTTCAGGCTGTGGCAACTCTATTAGTGCTACGAATGTTGTCATCTTCACGATCACGTGATTGGTTCGTTGATACAACAGTTTGGTTCTTCAGGCTTTGACAATCGCTGTGTTGTTATCTGTTTAAGTCAATTGCAAACTTCGAACAGAGTGGCTATGTGAATGGTTAATGATTGTTTTCGTGAGATAAACTTTGATGGACTTTAACAGTCATTTTCTTTATTTAAGTGCGGGTCATTTCAGTGCAGATTACTGATGTGCACATTTATATTTCAGTTCTTCCCTATTCACCAGTCGTCTCCATTCTTTCCTTTTTCACCAGTCGTCTCCATTCTTTCCTTTTTCACCAGTCGTCTCCATTCTTTCCTTTTTCACCAGTCGTCTCCATTCTTTCCTTTTTCACCAGTCGTCTCCATTCTTTCCTTTTACACCAGTCGCCTCCATTCTTTCTCTTTACACCAGTCGTCTCCTTTCCTTTTTCACCAGTCGTCTCCATTCTTTCCCTTTTCACCAGTCGACTCCATTCCCTGTTCTCACAAATGATTTTTAAATATATATTATGTTTTGTTTTATAACAGGCTGTATCTTCTCACACGGTTTATAGGTTTGTCTGAGAGCTAGTGGTTTTGTACCTAATCAGGGCTGGAATGCATGAACGAAGGGCAATTTACCCTCGGTTTAAATCACCCCTTAGTGGTAGCTACCCTTCGGTTTAGCGAGCTTCCCTTTTCCAATGCACGAACGCGGGGTGACTTTAGTGGTCGCTACACCGAGGTCAAGTACTGGTCGAGCGCTAGGTTATTTTTAAATCGGATATTCCCTAATGACTGTTTCTTGCCTGACCACAGCAATGGACACTCCATCATACTCGCAAAAAATGAAATGCAGAAAGCCTAATTTTACAGACTACGAATTACGAGTTCTGCTAGCAGAAATATATTCTGAACGCTTCCTGTTGCTTTCTCGGTTTCAAATCGGATTTACAATAAAAAAGAAAAAAGAAGTTTGGGCTGCAATAGCAGCTAAAGTGAAAGAATGTGGAGTGACTCTACGAAGAGAAAAAATACTTAAATGCTGAATCTGTAAATCTGTAACTGAAGAGTCGAGACTGTCAATACAGTTTCTAAAAAGTCAAAATGAAGTCAATAATTTAAAGAAATACAGATAGCGCTACTGAGAGAGAAAGGACAAACAAGTGCAGCCGCGTTGAAATGACAAGCAATGACAGAAAGATTAACAATTGTTTGAGTATGATACTATCATGTTTATTTTTCTCACAAAATACAATTCAATTCGGACAAATAAACTATTAGAATTTACCATGACAGTGTTCATTATTCATAATTATTCTGACTGAATGTTGGTAAGGGTGTATCTTTGCATGTGCAAGCATTACAATTCACATTCCTTTTTTGTAAAGACTTTTATTTTTATGGTTTGACTCAGTTCACCGGAATGAAAGAATTATTTCTTGGATAAATTATAGCCTTGAAATAGGAAATATAGATTTTTGGGTCGTCTTCAAAAGTCCGCATGTACTAGTGTTAACTTTCATATCGAAATATTTTTAGAAATACAATAGTAAAAAATGTAATGTTGCAGAAAAACAGTTACATATATTTTATATAAAAGCGCAGCCCTCTTGCTGTAAGTAATTCTGGTGATTTACTTTGTTTGTGGGGGACTGTCTGTTTTAGTAAGTTTACAAGGTGGAACACGACTGGTCCTTTCAGTTTTTATTCATTCATTCCTATACCATACTTTTGTTAAATAATTTCAAAACAATAATCTTCCATTTGGCAACAGTTACATGAAAAAGTTGTTTGCTGTTAGTGTGAAATATTGGATATGCATTGCTGAGTATTTTATATATTCCTTTACGGCTTTCGCACTAAACTGTTGTTCATACAAATTACTATGTACCTGGGACGTTTAAGCGGCCATATACGAAAACAAACTATTGATTTTAAAAATAATCTCATTGCGATATCTTTACAAGCGGACAGCAGTTCTTCCTGGATCTAACTGATAACTCAAATACTAGTTCAGACCTGATCGGTTCAATTTAGTCTCTTAGTCTTTCAATGTTTTTGTCTCTCTCATGACCTTGAAATATGCATAGTGTACGCCGACAACCACATCGTTATGAATAGCTGTAACGTCAGTCCCAAACTGGAAAAATGACACTAACAATAAAGAGTGAAGCTTTAACAACCAACAACAAACAACAACATACACAAACAAACAAACACTCCAACCAAAATAACACTAACAATAAAGAGTGAAGCTTTAACAACCAACAACAACATACACAAACAAACAAACACTCCAACCAAAATAACACCAACAATAAATAGTCAAGCTTTAATAACCAACAACAAAAACAACAACACACACACGCAAACACTCCAGCCAAATGACACTAACAAAAAAGAGTCAAACTTTAACAACCACAACAAAAACAACAACAACAACAACAACAACCACACACACACACACACACACACACACAAACACTCCAACCAAAATGACACTAACAATAAATAGTCAAGCGTTAACAACCACAATAAAAACAACAACAACAAAAACAACACACACACACACACACACTCACATAAACACTCCAAGCAAAGCAACAACCCTACTTTTGCAGGATGACTTTAGTTCTGTTCGCTTTGACATTTACTGTCACATTTTTACATATAATTCCAGGCACATCAACTAAACAATTTGCTTGTATAAAACAAAGCAAATAATTATTGTTTTAAATGTTGCTGGGTCAGATGAAAACAAAACTATACCGTAGAATACTGACAAGCCGAAAACATAATTGTTCATTTACATGACATTCTTGTTATAGACATTGCACAGCTTGCATGACATTCTTGTTATAGACATTGCACAGCTTGCATGACATTCTTGTTATTGACATTGCACAGTTTACATGACATTCTTGTTATTAATATTGCACAGCTTACAGTATATTTTAGTGAGAGACATTCCGATTTTTATATTCTTTTGTTATTATAATAGATTTTTTAAAATCCCGATTATAAATATTTGGCGTGTATTTAGTAATAATAATAGACAGTAATAAATATTAATACACAGTAATATATAATAATACACAAAAATAGATAATAATAAACAATTAGAGACGGTTGAAGCCATATCGCTTGGGCCAGTTGATTATCCCTGAACTAAATTAAGCCATTGACATAAATTGATAGAGAGTTGTCCCAACAAATATATAAATGCTAATTCTTTATCATACTGATTAATTGATAATCAAGATCAAATTTTATATGTCCTGTACTTTACTTCTTCTCAGATCTAATATATCACGCTAATAACAAATTATCGAAATGTTTAGTTAACGCACAGGCATGGTATGAATCGCTCTTATTTTGCCAGACTGCATATTACTCGAGCTGTTGTTTTGCCAGACTGCATATTAATCGAGCTGTTGTTTTGCCAGACTGCATATTACTCGAGCTGTTGTTTTGCCAGACTGCATATTACTCGAGCTGTTGTTTTGCCAGACTGCATATTAATCGAGCTGTTGTTTTGCCAGACTGCACATTACCCGAGCTGTTGTTTTGCCAGACTGCACATTACCCGAACTGTTGTTTTGCCAGACTGCATATTACCCGAGCTGTTGTTTTGCCAGACTGCATATTACCCGAGCTGTTGTTTTGCCAGACTGCATATTACCCGAGCTCTTATTTTGCCAGACTGCATATTACCCGAGCTGTTGTTTTGCCAGACTGCATATTACCCGAGCTGTTGTTTTGCCAGACTGCACATTACCCGAGCGCTTTAAAACATAACATTACAAAAAGTAATGTTTGCAGCAAAGTAGTGTGTTTCATTTGTTATGTGTACATGGCACCTCGGCCGTCAGAATTCTATTTCTGAATCAAGAAAATCGAGGTAATTCAGCAGTGTTAAGTATTCTTAAGTTTCTAGTTGCTGGTGTTTGACCAAATTTATTGCAAAGATTATTTCAAATAGGCAAAGTGGAACATTTTTGTTGGTTTGTCTGAATAACACATAACAGGATGTCTTCGTTCCTGCTTCTTCTGTTACCTGCTTTGGGATTTTCGGCGCATATTCCAAATCACAGTAAGTAATCTGTTTGAGTGTATATATAGGTGTATAGGTGTGTACGCTTGTGTGTATATGCTTGAGAATGTGTGTGTTATTGACGATATAAACTGCACATTTGTAAGGTATTTTATATATAATTTTATTTTGTTAACAAGGGCAAATAACTCGACATGCTTGGCCCATTCTAAATTCTACACGCATCGTTTTGTGATAGACCAGTTGCATATGTCTACAGTGAATCGTTTCATCCATTCACGTGATCTCCTAACCTTAAGGTCACTCATTGAGATGCTGCATTAAGCAGCTTCTAGCTATACTATCAAGCACATGTATTTTATCCAAGCAAAACAGACTAGGAGTATTAATTTGATTGGTAATTGCTAAAATAGTGCGGTTCATATTATGTCCATCGTAAGGCAAATGATTGCAAAAGTTTAGGAAATCAAAGACTTTGATTTAAAAAAATAATTTCAAAGAAAATATTTTATCGATTTACGCAAATGGCAGCAGTGAGATGTGTATATTGTTAAGATATATTACGACCAGAGAAAGATATGGTGCGTGTGTGTACACGAAAAATTGATAGGTACGTATCTACACACAGTATAAGTAGGATACGTATAAATACACTAAATATGACTAGATGCACATTGCTATGCACAATAAAGATAGGGTTTCTCTGTACTCAATAAACATATATCGGATGCATATGTACACTGTTGGTCAGCTGTAAACTATATGAATAATTGGGACAACACAACAAATTGAGGTCACCACTTCCGGTAGCTACACGAGCCACTAGAGAGATGGATTCCTCACATATAACAGTACATATACGGCCCGAACTTTACTATTATGAATTTTACACAAAGTGAAGATGTAAAAGAATGACAAAAAGATGGAATGAAGAATTAATTTTTAAAAAATTATAAAATAAATAATAATTTTATAAATAGCAACAGTCAAGTTACAATTCCCAGTTACAATTTCCAACTATTTGATCAATCACTTCAGAAAGATTTAGCCTCAGTTTGTCCTTCTATCTCCTAGTTCCTAAAGAAAGCTTATAGACCAGTCACTAGTTTTTTTTTTCTCTCCCTCTCAGTTTTCTTTCTTTTCCTTATAATATCCGAAATTTTACTAAAAATGTATGATAATTGAATGCACACTTTTTAATGGTATGATTCTAGAGAATACTCATCTACATCACCACCTGCTGCAAGCATATGTATGTCACGTTGCGTGGACTATGAACCACGTCATAGATTTTCTCATCTAGCCCAGCATAGACTTCTAGGCTTTCCCAGTAGTTGGAATTCCAAACCAAATGGAATTTTATGGGAAGTATGAAGGAAAACCAATCACTGGGAGAAGAACCATAACAATGAAGAATAACAAGAACCCTGCAGATAAGTATTTGCCACACACAAATTAATAATTCTTGTGCGGCCCTGCTTGTTTACTTTCTTCAGACAATAGACAATAACAGATAATAATAGACAGTAATAAATATTAATACACAGTAATACATAATAATACACAAAAATAGATAATAATAAACAATAAGAGACGTTAACAGATAATAAGCTGAATGAATATAAATAAATCTTAAAACCTGAGCGGAATTGACCTTGGAGATTTGGTGCAGGTTTTTCGACCTTCCACCAGTTATACTCTTGATTGCTATATTGCTCTGTGATGCATTATAGTTGAAATATCAGGATGGAACTGAGCAATCGAAATATCAGGATGGAAACGAGCAGTCGAGATATCAGGATGGAAATGAGCAGTCGAGATATCAGGATGGAAATGAGCAGTCGAGATATCAGGATGGAAATGAGCAGTCGAGATATCAGGTATAGGTGACGTCGTCATAGCTTTCTTATTTCTTTTTTTTTTTCAGTCTTCCTAAATGAAAACTGTGACGGAGTCCTCAACTTCACGGAAAGCGTGAGGTTACAGTACTCCTCCTCCACCAATCTCAAGTTGCCAACCAGTGAGGAGTGTTTTGCCACTCTACAGGCAGACACTAACAGACAGGTGCAGGTCCGTTTTGTGAGCATATCTTTACCGAATATTGCCAACTGTAGTGAGCAAAAGGTCGAGATATCTGATTCCAATGGACTCCTCACGCGTAAGGTTTACCACGATTGTCTTCTCTTTTCTTTGCTGTTATTTCTCTCTCTTGCTGGTGTTTGTTATTTATTAAACATCCATTGTGCTTGTTGATAGTAAGTGAAGTGGTTTGCTTCGTATTTGTGTTATCTTTTGGCTGTATACACTCCCTGTTTGAAAATCATGCAGGTTAAGTTCTTGTCTGCACTCAACCCTTGAAATTATGTTCACTCACATCTAAAATGTTCATTCGTGTCTATACTGTGTGAGACTTGTGCAGGCAAACATTTTGTCTTCGTCCGTCTCTTGGCGTGTATGTTCAGTCGTAATTATACTGTCCATTCTTTTTTATGTAAAGTTTTCGCAAAGTGCATCAAGTCCACCCCCGTTTCCAGTTATGACCCATTCCGATGCACTTTCCAACCAGTTTTCGTCTTTACTCACTACCAGCTAGTGCCACCACCACCACCACCACCCTTGCTATTTGTGCTTGTATTCTTTTTCCCATCACAAACCTCCCCGATTCCATTCCCACAAATACTTGGTACCATGGACAATTTGGTTTACAGAAATTTAACATTTTTAAATATAAATTTCGAAACCAAAGGCCAAGAGGAGAAGCAAACGTGTTTTTACTTGTCATCTTTGTATTTTAAAAAAATCCCAACTCACACCTTCCTTTTCGTGATCTGTATAAAAGATCACACAGTTGTATGCATTGCCATTTGTAAATGTTATAAATATGTGGTGATGAGAAGAATAGAGTGATAGCAAACCCACTTATCCACAATATCATTTTTGTGCTATTCACTAGGAAAGTATGCATTGACTAGCATAGCATTCATTACGGTCTGACTCCGTTTTTAAATTAAAAAAAAGACAATTGGTCGATTTATGCACTTTTCATGATAGGAATACATGTACTCTTTTCCAAGAGAACGAGAAACATTTATTAGTGCACCAAAGCATCATTCCGATTGACTGAATTTTAAAGAGAAATAAATAAATAAATAAGAGTGACCATGGCATAACGTGGAGGGACTAACAGCACAATATACGTATTCTCATAGCATAATAAAGACGGACTCTTAATAAAACATCGAGGGACTCAAAGGAAGTGCAGTAGAGTAAGATAACCTTCATCCTACGATTCTGAATCAGCTAATGACATCACATCACTTCAGTTGTGAAGGGAAGTAATTCTGATCTAACAGAAGTTGCGGTTATTTACATTTGCAAAATAAAAGATAAATACCTGTAACACGTCCTTCACTTTGCTATAGATGACTTCCTCTGCGATGCTCATCTAGAGAGAAATGTAACTCTGTGTAATGTGTAATGCTGTACTCGGTTTATTAATAAATATAATTTTATATTCATGACATTTTCCGATATATTTTAAGTGGCCTGACATGACTTCATTAACTCGATGTATATTTTCGATTTCGTTGTACTTCATCGGTATAACCAACAGAAATCATAGTCTCTCATTCAGACAAATAGATGTGTTAAATCAACTGGTCGAGCAGGATAGATTCTGCCTTCCGTTTGCTTTGCTTATAATTCAGGAAAATGTATCTATCTATCTATCTATCTATCTATCTATCTATCTATCTATCTATCTATCTATCTATCTGTCTGTCTGTCTGTCTGTCTTTCTATCTATCTCTGTCTGTCTGTCTATCTATCTATCTATCTGTCTGTCTATCTATCTGCCTGGATGTATGTCTCCCTAGGTATTTATTTATTTATCTACCTACCTAGTCCGTCTCTTTATCTACATGTCCTATACATCTTTTTATGATAGCCGAGACCGGAGTGTGTGGTGCAACAGTGCCAACCACTCTGTACCGTACAAATAATACGAATGGAAACGTCAAAATAAGCCTCATAACTTACAACAACCAACATCAAAGCAACTTCGAGGTTCTGCTCACATCCTTTTCAGTGCCAGAAAATGGTGAGTGGACATCATGACGTGTGCACATAAGTAAGTGACTGTTAGTCGTCCTCGTCAATTTCCTTTCTTCACTGGATTGTCTACGAATAAAACGCTCGTACCAACAGACAAACATACGACCTCTCACCTTTCTAAACAGCACTCAACTATGCACACATGACTCAGCAGTAATGTGCAGATAGATAGACAGACAGACCGAGATAGACAGATAGATAGATAGATAGATAGATAGATAGATAGATAGATAGATAGATAGATAGATAGATAGATAGATAGATAGATTGATAGATAGATAGATAGATAGATAGATAGATAGATAGATAGATAGATAGATAGATAGATAGACCGAATTTCCCAAGACGTACAATTTCTATCGGACAGATCAATATCACGATACTGGTAAATCTATTAAAGGACTTTAGTTGTAGTTTATGACAATTTATTTTCAAGACGTGTTTTTATGCTTAATCTTTCATTTTCTTTCACTGGTGCCAAATATTCTGTCACAATCAAGGAGTGCTGCAATGAAGCATGAAAATTCAAACGCTCGATAAATATACATTATGAAAATGAATTACAGTTTCATAATTTCATATTGTAAGTCTGTAAAGCGTTTAGATTTTCATTATTTTGATTGGTTTGTTTCTTAACGCTTCTTTCCGTTCTATTTATAACAAGGGTATTACATTTCTGACACTGTCTCCCGCTTAAGCTTGGGAGATTCTTCGAAGGAATCTGGAGACAATTCGAATTATTGGACAATTAATTCACGACTTCACCCACAGTTCAGGAAAGTAACTCAAAGAATGTCAGTTTGCTGGATATCCCGAAATTCTCAACATTATTTCAGCTCCCTAATGCTGCATAGAAATCATTTTATCCTAGCAAACGTTACAGCTAAAATAATCCTCTCTTCTAATCAGAATACAAAATGAAATTAGAATCAAATACATAAATGAATCTACTAGTAATAAAAAGTCACATCTTGTCTTGAAAACAATGTTTATAAAATAGTGCCTTGCAGACAAAACCACAAATGTCTTTGATACATTTTTTCTGTTGCATTCTTCTTCTTTCTTAAAACAAGTCAAATTATACCGTCAACACCTGTAACTTTTTCACAAGACAGAAAGGTTTTCTGATACATTCATAGTTGTAGTCGGTCTTTTGCCCTGAAGGCCAGTGTTCAATATGGCTAACAGACATGACCATGGTGGTCATTGGCTAAATGCCATTGCCGTCCATTCTCTGTCATATTGATGTTTCACGCCTGTTGTCCCTCTCATCAGTTGAGCCAGAATATGTTGTTTGGCCTTTTCTCGCATCTCTCTGAACCCATCCTGCTTGCAGTGCCAAGTTGTGATGGGTATCAGATGTAGTATTTTGCGTCACCCCAGGATTCAACAAGAACATATTCACTAGAAACAATGTCAAGTGTTTAGCATATTACATACAAGCATCTTAGTTCACAATTTGTAGAAATAATAGTCTACTCACATAAATAATACAGCTCTACGTAAAACACAAGTAGAGCACATCAATAGCAAAATGCATGAACTATTTCCCAAGTCCATTCTCTCTCATACAGTCAGTTAACTCACCATTAAGCTAACAGCCACCTTTCATGACCGGAGTTCTTGTCACACCAAATTCAAAGTGATTAGGCAATAGAATTCTTTACAGCAGGTAACTTTTTATCTCAGCCCTCGTTTTCATAAATCTTAACCATTGGAAATAAAAACTACTCATAATACTCATCCACCTAAAACCGGTGTAGATTACATCAGCAAGTCTAGCACATTCTTTCCCTGAGTTGTTTACTTCCAACTTTGACACTTAAAAATATCAGCACAAGCAGTGCCCAAGGTAGGTCACTTTGACATTTAACAATTTATATAACAATTAAGTTTATAAATAAGGATAGGCAAATTTACTCCGCCACACTCTGTATGTATTTCTCACCAATGAATGCATGTTTATATGCGCGTTTGTGTATAGTTGTATATGCATACGTATCTATGTATATTTGTTTTACATTTTGTATTCTGAATGTAAGCATGTGCGTATGTTCATCTACGCCCAGGTGTATAAAAATAAGTATGTATATATGTATGTATGTTGAATCTATATTTTCTTTGTTAATGTAAAAAAGTATATACGTCTGTCTATCTGTATGTATGGTACAGGTAAGTACGTGTATGTAAGATACAGGTACGTATGTGTATGTAAGAGTGAATGTATCATTAATATGATTAATGTGCTCGAGAGCTTATTACAGTCCGTGATAGTGATTTTGCCAGATTCCCATTAATGACTTTGTGTATTTACCTTCAAAAGGAAATTGTTTGAAATACGGAGACTTCCTGTGCGACAACCGGATCTGCATCTCGCAGTATCTCGAGTGTAACGGGTATGACGAATGCGGCGATGGTTCAGACGAGAGGGTGCATTGTCATTCGAACGACAAAACAAAAAATCGAGAAATAATCATTAGTATCTCCGTCACTATCGCGCCGATTTTAGGGGTGATAACTGTCTACACTGTGTGCCTATGCTGCAGGAGGAGACTAGGATACACAAACATGAGGGAACGTGAGGAATCATTACTCACCGGAAACGAGACTGGAAGTGAGGCATCAACATTTATCAGAGAAGAAGAGATAATTAAGGCATCAAGAGTTATCGTTCATCGTTAACGGCACAATATTCCCTTTCGAACTGAAATAGTCCATCGATCGAACATCTCGTCTTCGCGAAATCAGCGAACGTTGACAGAGAAGTCATTCAAAAGTCAGTTAAAGTCATATTTTATTTTTAAATAAATTGTGGTTTTGTAATAAAAACTTATGTCGGTCTTCAAACATGTCTTTGATTAAATAGTCGAGGTGCCTCAAATACGAGTATATGTACTGTCATGAAATTTCAGGAATTCTGTGAATTAATTATTTACTTCATTAAGTTATGAATGTTGTCAGCATCAGCGGGGATAGTATTATTAGCGCAAGGGGCGTGTCAACTCGATCAGCGAGTCTGTAGGGCGTCGTAAGCATGAAGTTTCTACCGAAAGTCTAACATGAAGAAGAGTGGGCAAAGCGGGGCGCACACCCACACTTTAAAACTAAAACATTTCGTGAGAGTTGGCTTGAATGAGTTTCGCCGTCATGATTTGTCAATATGGCAAGTAGCTTTGTGTCTTGCTGTGAGGATCAGTGGTGTGGTTCTGAGTGAGTGGAAAAAGGATCAGATAAAAACGACTGATGACTAACGCTTAGTACCTCGTTAGATAGTCTTGTGACCAAACCGATGATACAGTGTTAGAGAATAGTTAAGTACTTGTGAAATTTGCTATACCGATATATCACAATCGAAATCGAACATAGAAATTTTATGTCTCAATTCAGATTGTTTAGAATATTGTGAGAATAAAAATTTAGCCGTTAAAATTTCATAAGGACCAGAGGTATATAATACTTTTTTCTATTATTATTAAAAGACTGTTATATTTTATTAGAACTAATGAACTAAAATGAATGGTGTTGCTTCAAATTAATATGCATAATATTATATTGCCTCAAATATGTAATGCATTTGAATGCAGAAAAAAAAGAATGACTACATTGACTAGTGGACGCTAAAAACGGTCAGAGTATCCCAGTAAATAGACTTATAAGGACTGACTAGAGATATAGCCTGTGGTTATCTCTAAGGCAGGAGCATGCAGGTTTGGGAGGCAAACATTAGATACACAGGCTTGGAGAAAAAAACCAGTTATCAGATGCCCAGATACATCCAACCGTGGATTTGGCAACAAATCCAGTTTGCAGTTTTCAAGGGAAATGCTATTGTAGATTTGGCACCAAATCCAGATTGTAGGTTTCAAGGGATGGGGTCACGTGTTCTTACAATGAAGTGAAATGACGATGGACTGACAAAAGTAGAGATTTGAAGAAGCAGTCAACATCACTTTCCTCCAACAATGACATTAGAGATAAGTAATATTAATTAGATAGATAAATACCTATTACATAAGCTGGGACAACTCAGGCAAGAATTGCAAATTAAGTCTAGCAAGAGACAAGATTAGTGTAGAATAGAATGGTCAGTGATCAGTGACCAGTACGAAGTGGTAGAACAGTTAGACAAATCGTTTTTAAGATATTCAGATATGGGAGTTATCTTCATTTTTGCATTAACTTTTGTATTCTGATGAACAGGACTTTGTCGCTCTGCTGAAATAATGTAATAAAATTTAATGCCAATTGCAATCGTGCTTTAATATTTTGTTTATTAATTTATCTTATAATGCAGTGTCCCTGTAATGCGTTGTTTCTAGTATTGTTATATGGTTATAATTATAATTATTGGTGGAGTAATCCATATGTGGGCTCGGTACGTGCCGTATTGGATAGAGACCCTTGGGGAGGTTAATCTTAACAACCATATGCAGGCTTCTTGAGAAATTAAAGAGAGTAGTATTGCATCTTTATATACAATTCATTACATGGTCAAAAAATCCATAGTAATATTCTGAGCGACCGAAGAATTATTTAAATATTTATGTATAAAATATTCAATCCATATAGTAGCCATCTCTTTTCCAGTGTATGCACCTAATACCGTACCGGCAGAACCGTGTTTATTCTACATTTTAATTATATTATTCCTTGTCTACAAAAATGAACAATAGTAATGAACATCAAGCAAATAATAATAACAAAAACAATAGCAGCAATATTACTATTACTACAGTTACAAGTAGAACACATAATAATAATAATTTATAATTCGCAAATATTTCTTATTAATATACCTAAGCACTTTAGAGAATTACATAAATATATAAGTAATACCTAATACCAAAATAAACATGCAACTCATTGGGTGCATATTGACTGAACACACTCCGATGTGGGCCATATCTTAAATAAGGAAACCTAATAAGAGATATTTAGAAAGAAAGAAAAGACTAAGGTAAGTGAGAAAGATGCGTTGTTAGAGCTTTTTGAAAAGGATGTGATGGCATTTCATTCCTGTTGACTGGACCCTGATAGTAGAAGGAACATTGATATGTATTCTGATGTTCATGCTGGGTAACCTAGGATACGAGTGCAGGAAGAGTGTAGTAGAGGGTGGAGCTAGAGTGGGTACATGCGTTAGATCAAACAGACACTTTGGGTTATTGTCAATCAGTAAAACAGAAGAGTGAGGAATTGTGTGCTTCATTATTCAGTGAACATGGAGTGAATAAGGAGTAAGCAGGCAGCCATTGTAAGGAATGGAGTAGAGTAAGTCAGTGTAAGGAATGGAGCAAAAAAGGCAGCCATTGTAGGAAATGCAGTAAAGAGGCAACCAGTGTAGGGAATTGTGTAGAAAGGCAGCTAATGTAGGAATTGGAATAAAGAGACAGTCAATGTAGGGAATGGAGTAAATAGGTAGCCATTTTGGGGAATGGAGTTTATACTACACGGGCTTGTGGGATTGTGTATCTTAGTAAAGGGAGATCACGTTCACGAACTATGTTTGACCTACATTCCTTTTCAATTGGTCTTGAATACTTTGGCTTTAAAAAGTGTTCTGAGTTTGTTTCTTAGATTAGACAAAGATGTAATCCTCTGATTGACTCATTGAAGAAAATATAACAGCATTGCCTTTTATTTTTTTTTATTTTGCAAAAGCACACAGAACAAACAAAGCAATATCGTGTGGAAAGATGTAATGGGCCATCTCAAAATTTAAAATCTAAAATCAATTTTATGCACTAAAAAGAGATTATTTTTTGTTGTTGTTAATTTAGCCATTGTTAAAGATTTTATCGCAGTGTTCTTTACTACTACATACTTCCACTTAAAAGACAGTCCTTAGTGATAGATGTAGAGATTGTTTTAAGTATGAAATATCTCACCAGATTTTCTTACTAAAAAATACTATCATGTTCCTTCAACTGCTTAACTGTTTATCGTTAAGAGTTTGTTCTTTTAACGAGTAGAACTGGTAAATAGGGATTACAGATATGTACTTTGGGCTGAAATTCATTTTAGAACGAATACACTTTGTGCATCTAATTGAGATGCGATTTACTGAAAGGATAAATAAACGTGTTGTTCAGCTGTAAAGCGTATACACAAGTAGGCATGTCTGAACAACCACGCTTCCCACAATTCCCACCACGAAACACCACCTGTCCAGCTCCTCAACAGTCAGCTTTCGGCGCCTCGGGCATCGGCCGATAACTCTCTCGTACTGTTGCTCTCCCATGTCTTCGCCATTCTGTTTCTCACTCACCGGAGAAGGTGTCACGATGTTGGTCCTGTTAGATGTTGGCTGGAAACTTTGTTGGCGGACAGTGGTTTCCTTCAATGGCAAAGTGTTTGACCTCTCGTTTCCTTGACAGTTAGCACCAGGGTGCTCCAGGTTTTGTTTCTTTTCCTGTTGGAATCGCCTGAGAATGAAGATGGTGGCCACAAGAACGCATAGGCTCTGGATGATGACGAAGAGGAGGTGGTATATCGAGCTGGGGATGATGTCCAGTCCTCGTGGCATCAAGTCAAAGAAGAAACTGCAAAACGAAATACAAAATGACGTACGCGTGTTGGTGCAAAGACTTTTCTTGAAAGATCCATTACAGTATGAAATATATTCTTTGTGCTATGCACAATGAGTTCCTTCATTGGCAGACGGGTGATCCGTGGTTATCATTTTAAGAAATTGCTGGTGTTTAATGAAAATGCACAAATATATACGCATAATATTAAATTTAATTTCCTCTAATGGTACTGCGTCCAAGTGATAGAGTCAATGAGATATAATAATGTCATTAAACAAGTATTTAAACTTAACAAGAAGAAAACTGTCATTAAGTTTAATTGGAAAAATGTTGATATTTGTGGATATTATTTCTAGTAATGATAATTATATTCCAGAAAAAATATAAAATATTGTATTTTTTATATTTTATAATTTTAACTTATATTAATTATTTTATATATTATATTAGTTTTCCAGCTCAGTCTATCAATGTATAATGCTAATGCATCCTTGATTTAGAGCACGTAGGAGATTTTCGGAGCAATTTGTAAGCGTCCTTGACCTTCGACCACATGTGAGGTTTTTTCACATGTCCAGCTTTATGTGCCATTGTTGCATTCACAGTACTCAGCACACACAAAAAAAATAACAGTCAAGGTCATTTGCTTGAATTTTCACTCGCAATGTGACTTAAAATCAAACATGTTGGAGGTTTTTCACATGGCCAGCATTATGTTGCATTGTCGCATTCAGAGGAATGGGAAGTAAGAAAATAAGTAATTTTTGGTATAAACTTCATATTTTTACCACTGTTATCATTCGATAGACACATAAATAAGGCTTTCTGTTCTCTTTTTGGGGGGGTTGCTGCTTCTTAACTATAGCTACATGGACACTTCCAAAAGTAAAGTTTTCTTCCGAATACAACGTTTAAAAACTTAATGATCTGTGGTCTTGTCTCAAAATTAAAACTTCATCCGATTACAACTTTTTAAATCCTAATTATTTATGGGCTTGTTTCGTGAATTTTCAAAAGTAACCTTTATCCGATTACAAATTTTACAAATCCTAATGATTTGTGAAATAAAGTGCCCGATATAAAATAATCGTAAAAATAAAACACGAAGTTTTGTTTAGCCCCTCCCAAAAACCAACCCAGCCTTTTTCTTGACGCTAAAATTCCTTCCATTTCCTTTCTTCTTCGCCTTTTAAAAGTTATCCTTGGCTAAAGAGGCATAGTTTACAGTTAAATTTTATTGTCTCTGTTTTGTTTTACATGACTTTAGTGATATACATAACCTGAAGAAGATGATTTGTTTGCAAAGTTTCGTAAGCTTTAAAAAATACATACTTTATTGACAATATGTACGGAAAGAAAGAAAGAAAGAAAGAAAGAAAGAAAGAAAGATAGATAGATAGATAGATAGATAGAAAGAAAGAAAGAAAGAAAGAAAGAAAGAAAAAGAAAGAAAGAAAGAAAGAAAGAAAGAAAGAAAGAAAGAAAGAAAAAAGAATGAATGAAAGAAAGAAAGAAAGAAAGAAAGAAAGAAAGAAAGAAAGAAAGATAGATAGATAGATAGATAGATAGATAGATAGATAGATAGATAGATAGATAGATAGATAGATAGATAGATAGATAGATAGATAGATAGATAGATAGATAGATAGATAGATAGATAGAAAGAAAGAAAGAAAGTCAGTCTTACCTCAAATAAACCGACGTTGACACAAATACAGTGACCAGGTACGACAGTTTCTCACCAGACTCTGCCGGCACCACGAAGATAAGAACGTTAACGTATGACGTCATCACCATGGGAAACACCAAGAACACGGTGTAGTAAGTCGTCTTTCTCTTCAACCGCAGCACAAATTTCGGTTCAAGGTCGCCGTGGAGGAGCAGCAAATCCTCCTCCACGCTGACCAAGTTCCACTCGCTGCTGAGGTCGAGAAAGTCCGCTAAACTTTTAATGTCGATGTCCTTGAGAAATCTCCAGTCGACATTCTCTGCGAAGGCGTGCAGAATTACCGGACAAAATTGTTCATCGAACGGAAAGTCGGTCAGGTCCAAGGAACACGCCGTGTCTAGAAACAAAGGCACCTGGACATACACCCCTCCGGAACTGTTCAGCCGTAGGGTGCTGACCCCACTCAGAACATCTTGAAGGTTTACACTGTTGATGATGACGACTCGCGGTGTCCAGATGACGTCAGAGCTCACGTCCACAACTGACACGTTGCAGTAGTCGTCGGGATTCCAGGCCAGACTCTCGTCCAACCATGACAACTTCATGTAGGATCCTGTTGTCACAGTCTGTCGAGTTATGTCCATGCCGTAAATGATAAGAACTGCGAACGATAACTCTAGCTTTGATTTCGCTGTTCCCGTGATGCCGTTTGGGAATGGGGATACTTTCTCCACGGCGACCGGAAGATTTCGAATGTACGCTTTCAGCCGAGCTGTGGCAGATTGCACATTTCTAAAAATAGCCTTGGTCTCGTTTGCCCGAGCAGTTTCATTGGATACAGTCGGAAGGTACTGCATAGTCGATATGTTCCTGCTGTAACTGGCTGAAGGGTCACCATCAGCCGAATAGGTGAACGTGTCTGCAGTGGTGGCCGTGGTGATGGTTGTGTTAGTAGCGAAACTCCAAACCGCCAATAAAATGAAAATCAAGTCCAAAATTTCTGTGCGCCTTTTCATTTTTTAAGTTCAATTTTATTGCTTCCCCTTAGTAATTACTAACTGTATTGGGTCTAATAATGTTTTCTTTAAGGAAGTATTTTTTTGCTGCTTTGTTCAACTTATGTTTCCTTAATGAAATATCATAATAATGAAGATATTGACCATATCAGTAATAATGAGAACAGAATCCTATACAAAGTCCTGTGTGTCAGAGGTGTAGGGTTCTTTATTATTTTTAATGTATAATTTATTACAGATAGTCGAAGCACAGATGACAGGTATTTTAGGACAAAGTATTTGTCATTGCTATATCAATAACACGCTATAAAACTCAAACAATAATGTTCACCCTTGAGGAAAATCTTAAATAAGTTTAATTCTATTAACTTCTACAGCAACGTACTCCAAAGCACAAATAAAAATGACATCCCTCTTTAAAGTAAAAACGACACGATATTTTTTTAAAATATATATATAAGTATTTTTAACTCTTGTACTGAATTTATCCTATTTTTGAATCTTATATCCGAACACGATATTTCTTATATAGAAATGATCCGCTTAGTAAAAATTGTCGACAAATCCAATTCTAAAATTTTACTGTTACAAGGACTAGACACAAAAGGTCAAAATCGAAAAGATATTAACTATTTTTTTGTCTTTGACGGCAATTCTTGTATTTCAAAAATGTTTCTGGCCTAACACTATGTATGAGAGTATCGTGTGCTGTTGATCGCCGTGTTCTGTTTACAAGGAGTTTATATACAAAGACTGCATTTGGACCACTATGCGGTTGTCACCCTTGTCAGGTCTGCAGTTGCAAACAGAGTACAGGCCCTTTACAGTTTGCCCTCAACGCTCAGGTATTTAGCAAATATTCAATATGTCCTTAAGTGGTTAAGGACTGCCATAATCAATGTGGAGTGTGATTACTGGAAGTGTTTATACACGAAGGTGCGTTGGGGCAAGAGTGTGTGAGTGAATATATAATACTGGACTGTTTAATTGCTTCTCATCTGATTATATTGTGTCATAAATCTAATTTATTTAATGTGCTGTTGAATAGTAAATCTGTGGGAGTATGTATGCGATGTGTGTGCAGTATGGCTGTTTTATGGTGTGTATGTTGTATGTATAAAATGTGATGTGTAGTGTGCCTGCGTCTCTGAATGTGTGTGTGTGTGTGTGTGTGTGTGTGTATGTATGTGTGTGTGTGTATGTGTGTGTGTGTGTGAAATCAATAGCTTGTGTCACTTTCCCGCACGAGGACGAAAGCACAACAAACATAACGAAAATTGGAGCAAAATTTTTATCTCAAATAATTTTACTCCTGTCAATTTCTATACATAAAGGTGCCGACCTCGCGTTCTGACATACTATGCTTTTTATCAGCGAAAACATATATTCCTTTTGATCTTATATCAAGCGCAAACATCAATTACCTACGACTGAAAAATTTGCGAGTGCTGTATTCCCGATGCACCACACTGCCATGATTACAATTGAGAACAAAACAAACCACATTTAAAAGCCCATTTAGCAGTCTACGCTTAATGCACACACAAAATAATTCTACGTAAATTTGGATGCGATGAATTTAAATTAAACAGACCCATGTTAAAAGCAAAGTAAATATTTGATAAAACTTTCTAAAGTGTTGTGTGTCGTCCGATTTGTTGGCTAGAATATTTACTGATCACCGAGACTATCCAATGTTGTCTCGGGTTTAGGTATCAAT
The DNA here is from genome assembly GCA_028829895.1 of Sinotaia quadrata. Taxonomy (NCBI): domain Eukaryota; kingdom Metazoa; phylum Mollusca; class Gastropoda; order Architaenioglossa; family Viviparidae; genus Sinotaia; species Sinotaia quadrata. The sequence goes on along the minus strand of CM054181.1, from coordinate 111,992,141 downwards.
AATTATAATACACTATGTCAAAATGCGTCAATAATACACTTTGTCACACAAAGGCGTTCAGGCCAGTTAAGTAAGCATAATTCTTTTCAATCGCAATACTGCTATTTTATCACGTAAGACTGGGGCAAATATTTTCAACTTTTGTTTCTTTTTTCTTAACTAAAAATTAATTAATTGTCTTTATTTCACTCGTGTAAGGTGCATTGGAATCCAAACTGACCTGCTTGTCCACGTGAGTTTTTTAACACCGTGTCTCTTGTAGACTTGAATCCAAATTGACCTGCTTGTCTATATGAGTTTTAACACCGTGTCTCTTGTAGACTTGAATCCAAATTGACCTGCCTGTCTATATGAGTTTTAACACCGTGTCTCTTGTAGACTTGAATCCAAATTGACATGCCTGTCTATATGAGTTTTAACACCGTGTCTCTTGTAGACTTGAATCCAAATTGACATGCTTGTTGAGTTGATTTTGACGTCATAGTCTCGTACAGAGTATAAAGAACTCAGCTGATTAGTTGGTTTAAAATTTATTATGATTGCTTACTTCATTTATTTATTTTTATTTATTTTTATTTATTATGATTTATTATGATTGCTTACTTCATTTATTTATTTTTGTATATAATGTAAATAGTGATCATCTGATATTGTTAAATTACTAGATGCTTTAGGTAAGATACCTAAGAAAATGTTTTAACCAGTGTTAATTTAGATCTTCATCACTCCAATTCTGTTATTTCATTTTCTCCACTTTTCACCAATCATACAAAACAAAAAAGACATTTACGTTAATCCCATAGCTGTCGAAACATTAAACTTCAACAAAGCCATTCATAATTCATTACGTTAAATTGTAAATTCTTATTTTACACTGGTCTTGGCGGCGATAGAATACGTCAAGAAAATGAGAAGGTAAATTGAAATCCCAACAAAAACTGCAACAAAACAACGCCAGTCCAGTAGTTGCGCGCTTAGCCTTCTGGGAACGTGCTTCCCCTTCGCGCCAATATCAACCTCTTCCTTCTCTTCCAATTTGTCTGGTGCAGACGCGGAAACGGGTACCGTCGGGTATAAGATGTTCACACGAGAGTTTCCTTCGCAACACATTTTGCTAAAAGGAGTTCCTTTCTTCGTCATCTTCGCCGGTTTCCGTCTTTCGTGACTTCCGGTCTGGGACAACTCTTCTGTCCCCAACGCGTCCTCGTGAAAGCGCCTGAGGTTGTAAATGCTGGCCAGCAGAACCAGTATGCTCTCCGTGATGACTGCAATCAGTAACTGTACGACGCTCGGAATGGTGTCCAGGTTTCGGGGCATGACGTCAGTGAAAAATCTGCAGAAATAAATGCTCGTTTTATCACAGTATGCTCTTACTCTATGGACGTCTCTCCAAATTTCAATTATCAAAGAAAAAAAGAATTCATTTAGTAAACGAGGAAATTAGGATTAAAATATATATTTTATCATAATTTCACACATGATCCACGTGTAATTTTATTAAATGTTAAGGCATTTCAATATTCGTCTCTTTATAATATTTACGATCTGATTTTGATTCTCATCTGAGTTTGTTTGCATTATACGTTTTGTGATTTCTAGTCAGTTCTTAATTCAAACAACAAGCATCAAACAAAAGACAGACTGTTTCTATTGTCCATATTTTGTTTTAAACATTTGAACAGAGTGATACTCAATTTGCATCTAGTAGGACATGGATAATGGACAAGATGGATAAGACAATGAGTATATTATAGCGTACGTATACATCGCTCATGTGGGTTTGTATGTGTGTGTGTGTGTGTGTGTGTGTGTGTGTGTGTGTGTCTGTGTAGAGAGAGAGAATGTGTGTATATTTGTAGTGTTTGTGCATGCGTGGAGTATCTCCAAGTAAAATAAAATTAATTGCAGCGAACACGCACTCACACGATGAAAACAGACGTGGAGACAAAGATGGACACAAGGAAGGACATCTTTTCGCCAGACCCAGGCGGAATCAGGAAGACAAAGGAATTCAAATACAACGTCATCACCATCGGGAAGATTACAAATACGTCATAGTACGTCGTCGTCCGCTTCAAACGCAGCAAGTACCGGACAAACTGCATACCTTTGAAATTCACCAGGTCATGGGTCATGTTTACTAAATCCATATCGATCCTTAACTTCAGAAAAGTGTACAAGTCATTGGCATCAGATCCCTCAGAAAAGTCCCATTTTAGGAATGGAGTGACCGAGTACATGTAGACGGGACAAATCTGCTCGTCGTACGGGAATTGGTGAAGATCTATGTCGCATGTCGTCTCGATGACCATTGGCAAGGCAGCATAGACCAAGCCGTTGTAGGAAATATTGATGAAACTAGCGGCGCTGACGAGGTCGTAGATTTCTACCGCGTTCAAAATGAAGACACCTGGTGTCCAGATTTCGTCTGGCGTTACCTGTATCAGATCGACGCCGCTGTAGTCTGTGGAATTCCAAACACACGCTGGATCTGTCCAGAGTAGAAAAATGTACCCGGATATTTTCAACGTCTGGCGAGCGACATTGACGTCAAAGACAGAGAACGCTTCAAACAATAATTTCACGTTCACGGTGAGGTCACCAAACAAGTCAAGCGTGACCGGCGCAACTTTCTCCCGAGCAACAGTAAGGTTGCGAATGTGGATTTGAAGCTCCGCAACTGCGTCACGTCTTTTCTGCATCCGGAGACGGGCACTCGTGTCGTCATTTGGTCCTGCTGCAGAAACGTCAATGGACTGGATTGCTGATGAGGTGTTGGTGGTTTGGTTCCAAGCTGAATTAAGCGCGGAGGTGGCTGTGGTAGTGACGTTCTCTGCACTGATACACGAAGCACGACAGACGACAGCTGCGCAGGTAAGCGCCAGTGAATGCAAGAATGACATTTTTATTTATTATTTCTTTATATTAGCCCAACTTGTATTTTATTAAAGTTCCATTAGCTCTAGAAGAAAAGTACGGTTTACTGGTCTTGCATAAATTATAGGAACAGTTTGTAATTTTTTCTTCAAAAAGTCATTTCGTTTGGTTTTAAAAGCAAGCATAATTTGTTTGTTTATTTTGTTTGTGAAATTATCACATCTAACAGCATTTAGCAGCTATTTTACTACATATCGAAAAAGCGTTAGCAAATTTGTTTTGTTTGTGCTAAGAATTTTAAAGAATGTTATTCCTACTTACAAATGCTTTGTGACGACAAATATAAATATATATATACGTCACTTTAAACCATAATAGTTCTACTTAGAAATGCTTTGTGACGACTTATAGAAATATACCTACGTCACTTTAAGGAATATTATTCCTACTTACAAATACTTTGTGACGACAAATAAAAATATACATACGTCACTTTAAAGAATATTATTCCTACTTACAAATGCTTTGTGACGACAAATAGAAATATATATACGTCACTTTAAAGCATAATATTTCTACTTAGAAATGCAACAAATAAATATACATACGTCACTTTAAGGAATAGTATTCCTACTTAGAAATGCTTTGTGACGACAAATAGAAATTTATACATACGTCACTTTAACGAATATTATTCCTATTTAGAAATGCTTTGTGACGACAAATTGAAATATATATATGTCACTTTAAAGCATCGAATCCACAAAACAATAACTCGAGCATTACATATGCTGGTATATGTCGAGTTCAAGGTCATAGCCTGATTATGAAACATTGTTAAATTAACTCTTATATAATGTTATTTTACACGCAAATTGTACACCAATATAATTTTATTATGCACTTGCAAAAGCGTACCTATATAATCCCTATGAAAATGTCATGTTACCTTTAGAGTTTAGACGTTTGTCAATTGTACTACTAGAATGCCGTATTATCTACGGAAGTACATCTGCATAATTTTATTTGGAAAGACACAGCTTTTAGTATGTCTCACACAACACATAATAAGTTAAATTTCAGAATCTCCTTTATGTTGAGTTTTCAACTCATAAGTCCATGTGTGCTTCCTCCAAATGAAAGGTAAAGTGATTTGCACGGCCATTTCCTTGAGCTCATAACCTAATGTTCCCGTTACTCATACGTGATCAGAAACGATCCCCTGGGAACTTTAGACGAGGAGACAGATCAATTTGTTGTAAATGAGCATTCTGTTTATAATTGTTTGAAATGAATCACTGGTAATGTTTGTCTGATTCATAGCATTAACGTCGAAAATTCTCTCTTTAGAGATGCAAGGAAAATATATTCATTGTAGTGTTGTGAAGACCTGAATCGTCAGACTTATCAAGCAAAACTCATTGCAGTGTTGTGAAGACTGCAATCGTCAGACTTATCAAGCAATGCTCATTGTAGTGTTGTGACGACTGCAATCATCAGACTTATCGTGCAATGCTCATTGTAGTGTTGTGAAGACTGCAATCAATACGTGTATCAAGGAATACTCATTGCAATGTTGTAAAGAATGCAATCGTCAGACTTATCAAGCAATACTCATTGTAGTGTTGTGAAGACTGCAATCGTCAGACGTATCAAGCAATACTCATTGCAATGTTGTGAAGACTGCAATCGTCAGACGTATCAAGCAATGCTCATTGAAGAGTTGTGTTATGCAGAACGCCAGCATTAGATTTATCAGGTAACTACCGATAATTTATCCAGTGTCCCAAATGCAGCAGTGTGTTCGGGGTAATAATAAAAATGTTACCCGATCTTCCCTTTAGGGAGTTGTGAAAAGTTGAGTTCCAATTTCCGGTAAGGCTCATTTGGAAAAAGAATTTAGCTGTATTTAAACATGACTGAAATACTCTTTTAACATTAATTGCTAAATCAAAAACGTATTTTCCTGAAATGAAGTGGATCTGCAGTTTCAAAATATCAAAAAATTCAAATATTCAAAAAATCGAATGTGCTAGCATAGGGTTTCTGTACTCTCGTCACAATGTCCTTGTTTGCCGGGGAGGAGGGGGAGCGGGGGTCGTGACGCAGCAAACTTTGTTTAATTACGAATAAAATATTTGTGTTTACTCAAATTGTTTTATCTGTAAATATCAGGAAATGTTCAAGAGAAATTTAAAAAATTATAATAATATACACTGTACCAAAACATTTGTATACTTCAGTTAAATTCAATCATCGTTTAAAAAGTTTTATTCTCTCCCTTAGTTCTTTACATTACTCTTCTCCGTATTACCTGAGGTTAAATGTCGATTTGGTTTTCATGTTGCTTGTCCGTTGCATTTTAGTGACTTTACTAAACAATGCTGGTAAGTTTCTTGCAAGGAGATTATAGCTCTGCAATTAAACTTTTTAAATGTCAATACTCGCCATCAATAACCGATTTGGGGGTTCCTAACCACCATCCCCTCACTCAGTTTAGACACTCTCCGGACATTCTTACAAGAAAAGTACTGAAATTATCAACAACAGTTATGAAATAAATTAAACATCAATTAGAATATAACAGATTGTATAAAAAGAAGGTGAAGCTTTAAAATCTTTTTTACCATGTTAAGATAGTGTGTAAAAAAAAGACAGTGTGTGTCATTAATCTTTGCGGTGTTCATAATTCTCAAACAGCAGTTGAGGCTGGGTGTTCCATCCGCTGACGGAGGTAGGAGGAATTTGTAGGGGTGCAGATGTGTGTGAGAGAGAGAGAGAGAGATCAATACCACTGTGAGAATAATTTTAAAATCCAATATGCAATATCGTCTTCACAATATTAGCAAAATATTATTATCCATGATTGTACAGCCATGATTTGCGATTGGGTGGTGTGGGGAGTATTCTGCACGTAATTAAAAATGTTACCTTACTTATATATATATATATATGACTGTAACAGACAGACCTTATGACAGTTAACACAGATAGACCACAGACCCCCTTTTACTTCAGTTAACAGAGACAGATCACATCACTGTAACAGAAATGTCAGTTAATTGAGACCTATCACTTTACTATAACAGAGACAGTCCATTTCACTGTAATGGAGACAGACCACTTCACTGTATTAGAGACAGACCACTTTACTTAACAGAGGCAGACCACTTCACTGTAATAGAGACAGACCACTTCACTGTAGCAGAGACAGACCACGTCTCTATAATGGACACAAACCACTTCGCTGTAACAGAGACAGATCATTTCACTGTAATAGAGACTGACCACTTTACTTAACTGAGACATACCACTTCACTGTAACAGAAACAGACCAATTAACTGTAATAGAGACAGACCACTTCACTGTAATAGAGACAGACCACTTCACTGTAATAGATACAGACCAAGTCTCTATAATAGACACAGACCACTTCACTGTAAGGGAGAGAGACTACTCCACTGTATTGAAGACAGACTGGACTGTAATTGATACTACAGAACAAAGACAGACCTTCCTAGTATGTACGTCTGAGCGTATAGTTTTCATACGAATTGAAAACATCTTTTCAGACTTGACGAAATCTTACGAACTGAAGTCAGGGAATTATTTTCCAATAAGCAATTCAATGTGTCACTGATAAAATCCATCAACCTTTTCCTATTTACGAAGCTTTACGTTCCTCGGAGTTGATTAGTACAGACATAATGGACGCCACATGTTTGTTCGCATTTGAGATTGGAAACTGCTTTTTACAGAACAAAGTCAGCAGTACGGTGTTCCCTTGTGTCACAGCATGGCGGTGTTCTCTTGTGTCACAACATGGCGGTGTTCTCTTGTGTCACAACATGGTGGTGTTCTCTGGTGTCACAGCATGGCGGTGTTCTCTTGTGTCACAACATGGCGGTGTTCTCTTGTGTCATTGCATGGCGATATTCTCCTGTGTCATATCAATGCAATGTTCTCTTGTGTCACAACATGGCGATGTTCTTTTTCGGCTTCACAGCACGCTTGGATAGCTCGGGTCTTCGGACAACGGTACGTAGTTTGCATTGCGTAAACGCAATGTTTTAATGACCGCATTGGAATGTCTGTTGGGAAGGAACATTATGGCTTAGAAAGTGAATACTTTTAATGATCTCCTTTGAATGTTTGTTGGGAAGGAGCATTATGACTTATGTGAACGCGTTGAAGACAACACGAACTGATGTTCTGACAAAATTATTTAATTATGAGATATTTATCATAGTTTCAACTCTCACAAACACGCAAGCAGAATTCAAATGAACGAAGATAATTTTATCATGAATTTTATAAAGACATTAATATTCCAGAAGATAATCGTCAAAACAATTTTATTTTCAGAATAATGCCTGCCTCTGTACAGCTTTCAAAACACCAGTATTGTCTACTTTTGTATGAATGTATCACACAACTTTCAACACACCAGTATTGTCTACTTTTGTATGAATGTATCACACAACTTTCAACACACCAGTATTGTCTACTTTTGTATGAATGTATCACACAACTTTCAACACACCAGTATTGTCTACTTTTGTATGAATATATCACAACCATAAAATACTTTATAATAATCCTTGAAAATTTACATTGCTGAAGCACTTAAATAAACAAATATCGTTAGTTATTTTCTTTTTCTTACATTACACTTTAATATCCTCCGTACTTTTTATTTTGATTTGATAAACAGCTGTTATGTATTTTATCTTCTCATGTCCAAATGAAAATTAACAAGTACAAATGTTTATTCTTCAAAGAAAAGCTTCAGTGAGATAGATAGATAGATAGATAGATAGATAGATAGATAGATAGATAGATAGATAGATAGATAGATAGATAGATAGATAGATAGATAGATAGATAGATTGGTTAATTGGTTAATTGGTTAATTGGTTGATTGGTTGGTTGGTAGGTTAGTAGTTAGTAGGTAGTTAGGTAGCTCCAAAGCACAAATAAAAATGACATCACTCTTTAAAGTAAGAGCAACACAATAATTCAAATACATATATATATCAGTGTTTTCATCTAGTAATAAATTAATCCTGTTTTCATCTAGTAATAAATTATCCTGTTTTCATCAAGTAATAAATTATTCTGTTTCCTGTTTTCAAGTCTTATGTACCAACATACTATTTCCGTTATGAGTGAAATGCATATATAAAATTGTCGACAAATATATTTCTAAAGAATTACTGTTGCAAGGAGTAGGCATATTAGGAATTAGATCAAATTTCGTGAAACATTTTATTTTAGTTTTATTTCCTGAATTACGAACAAGTAATATTGTGTACTAATAACACACTTTAGACTTCTGTTTATATCTCTTCAGTAACAAACAGTGCCAGTGATCTTGCTCATTTGTCAAAATCAAAATGATATTAAATGTTTTCTTGTATTTTTAAAACATGTTTCTGGCCAACTACTAAATATAAGAATTGAGTACTTTCTATCGCCGTGTTCAAGGAATTTATATACAAACACTGGATTCGGACAACTATGCGGGTGTTGTCACCCTTGTCAGGTTAGCAGCTGCAAACAGAGTACAGTCCCTTTACAGTCTGCCCTCAATTCTAAGTTATTATTCAAGTATTCAACATGTCCATTAGTGGTTAATGACTTCCATAATCCATGTTGATTGTCATACCGGATGTGTTCATGCATGGCGTGAGGAGGGTGGGTGGGTGAGTAAATATACAATACTGGACATTTATTTGCTTATCATCTGATTATATTATGTCGTAAAACAACAGCAAATTTCTAATTTACTTAATGTGCTGTTGAATGATAAATTTGTGCATAATTGTGTATGCGATATGCGTGTAGTGTGGCTGTTTTATTATATATGTATGTGTGTGGTGTGAGTGTGCCTGCGTCTTTGAATGTGTGTTTGTATGTGTGCGTGTCTGTGTGTGTGTGGTTTTTGTGTGTGTGTGTGTGTGTGTGTGTGTGTGTGTGTGTGTGTGTGTGTGTGTGTGTGTGTTTTAAATTACTGACTTGTATAACTTTCCCGCACGAGGACGAAAGCACAACAAACATAACGAAAATTGGAGCAAAATTTATATCTCAAAGAATTTTACTCCTGCCAATAAGACTGTGCCGGCCTCGTTCTGAAGTATTATTTTTTTTTAATCAGCGAAAACATATTCCTATTGATCTTCTTAAATCAAGCACAAACATCAATTACCTACGACTGAAAAATATGTGCGTGCTGTATTACCGATGCACCACGCTGCCATGATTACAATTGAGAACAAAACAAACCACATTTAAAAGCCCATTTAGCAGTCTCCGCTTAATGCACACACAAAATAATTCTACGTAAATTTGGATGCGATGAATTTAAATTAAACAGACCCATGTTAAAAGCAAAGTAAATATTTGATAAAACTCTCTAAAGTGTCGTGTGTCGTCCGATTTGTTGGCTAGAATATTTACTGAGCACTGAATCTTTACAGTGTTGCCTCAGGTTTATGGAAGCTGTAACTATGGAAAGTATGACACAACTCTAAATGTATTTGATCGTTTGCTCTTATATTTGTGGAACGTATAACATGTTAACCCTACAGTGATTAGAGATTAACTCTCCTATGTTTGTGGAACATATGACACATTAACTCTAAAATTATTTTAAAATATTTTCTGGCTCTTATATTTGAGGAACATATTACACATTAACTCTAAAAGAATTAGAGATTATCTGCTCTTATATTTGTGGAACATATCACACATTAACTCATAAATGAGTAGAGATTGTCTGTAGAACATACGACACGATAATTCTAACTTGCCTGCATTTGTAGGCAACCCGACAAACCCGACAATTCTGAGATGGATTACCTCCTCTTATCGGTATGGAACGTATGCCACAACTCTAAATGTGTATGCTTGATTATCTGCTGTTGTAGGTTTGTATCGCATAATATGACAACTCTAAATTAAATGATTACATGCACTTGTATCGGTGGAACGTATGACAGGACAACTATAAATGTGTGCTTGATTATCTACCCTTGTAGATTATAAATTTTGTTCGCTTGAAACATTTGTGTGCCTGATTACCTGCCCTTGAAACGTGTGTGCTGACGTTTTCTTCATTGGCTATGAACGCGCTTGATTTAATTCACATAGTTTTGTTGTGTGTGTGTGTGTGTGTGTGTGTGTGTGTGTGTGTGTGTGTGTGTGTGTGTGTGTGTGTGTGTGTGTGTGTGTGTGTTTTACTTTCTTGTTTTCACTGTTACTTTGCTTATTAGTTTGTGTGCGTTTCTTTTGTGCGCTTGTTGTCTGAGTTTCAATTAAGTTTGGAATTTTTATTACTGACAACATTTAAAGCGTCATATTCAAATCATCTTATTCATAAATAAACGATATTTCATCCGAATCGAGTGACCATTAAAAAATAATCTAAATAACCAAGATAATGACTTTTAGTTTCTAGCTACTAGTTATCGTGGAGATGCGGTTTCGCTAGCGTCCTTCTTCTCCAGAGGTGTGGGGTCTTTCGTCATATGAGTTATTGGCCCTCAATAGGTTTGGAGAGACTTGTTTCCCCTCCCTATGTTCTGGGGTCCCGACCACACCTGGTGAATCGCTCACTATCTAAACTCTCCAAAAGGTGGGTGGATGTATCAGATATTTTTGCTCTCTGAAAAATCATCTCTTATTTGACATTATACAAAGATACATCGGCATTATTTTCTATTAAATTACCTAACTAACACACACACACACACACACACACACACACACACACACACACGCCATCACATACACATACAGATGCTTACAATGACTTTGCACTCAGTTATTAAATGATCTTTAACGTTTGGTTCTAAATAGAATATTGTAATTTTATCAAATAAAATTATGACTGTAATTTGGAATTAATGTTCTCTTTGTATCTCACCCTTCGCGTCGAACAGATAGGAAAGAAGAACGACAAGTAGTTTCGCCGACGAAAGCCGCTACAAAACACCACCAATCCAACTGTTTCGCTATTAGCTTTCGTGAACCGTGTTTTCTATTCACATCGTTAGAATCCCATACTCGTTTCTCTTCCGGTTTGTTTGGGACATGCGCGGACACGGTAAACCTCGGGGACACAGAATTAACGTGCTCGTTTTCTTGACGACTCTGTAGATAGACAAGACTTTCTCTCTGCCACCAAATGCACAGATTTCCTTTCACGCATCACTCACCCGACGAACACAGACGTGGAGACGAAGATAGACAATAGGAAGGACACCTTCTAGCCGGACTGGGGCAGAATCAAGAAGACGAAAGTATTCAGTTATGACGTCAGAAACATGGAAAACAGCAAGAACACGTCACAGAACGTTGTCTTCCGACGCAGATGTAGTATGTACTTCAACAAATTGTCGCCCCTTACCACGCTTGCAGTGTGCGTCATCCAGTAATTCCCATTCTCCACTGACCTCTAGAGACTCGAGAAGGTCTTGGATTTTACCCACCTTGTGGGTCTGCCATTGGATAAAACGAGAATCTGAAAATATGAAGATCGGATAAAACTGCTTGATGTTTGTTTGGGTTTCTTTATCTGGAGTTGACTTTTTAATTCTTGGCGGCGATCTCTGAGATGCCAGAATGATATAGCAGTATGCACTGCAGGTACATCTTCTTCCAATGTAAAGAGTGTCTTGAATAGCTGATGCATTGTATCATCAAGTCTTTGGGTTTTGTGTTTATCTTGAAATCATTTGGCGTCATCCACCTCTAACCCTGGACCCCTCCTCTAATGTTATCATCGACATTTCCCAGCCTTGACAAGGGCTTGGGAATGGTGCTGGCAGTGGATCGAGCTTTTCATAGCCGCCCCTTGTTTACTCGTTGATGCAAAAACCCTTACCAGCGCAAATCTTCAACCCTTAAAAGCCGACGCCAAAAAAAAAATGTTCACACCCATCATGGAATCACCACAGAAACAGACTGCCTATTAACTAACCTCCGTCAGAATTAAGACTTACGTAGATATACAAGATAGATCGATAGATAGATAGATAGATAGTTAGATAGATAGATTATCCATCTGCGTTGAAAACAGATGATATAAAATCTATAAATTTATCAACATGTCTTTCTCAACCTTATTAATTTTTTTAATTTATGTCTATCAAAACTTCCTTTGTAACACAGTAATATATCTTTAAACTGTATGTCAATAATTATTTTTGTTTTTAATGTAATTTACTTGTAAGAGTGACTTATCATGGATCTTTCCTATCCTCTTTGTAATTTGTTTCACTTCAAAGACCAAAAAGAAAGTTATTCATCGATTGTGAACACATTTGTAATACTATTAAGGATTACGTTAGGCTTTAAAACAAAATCATCAGTGTATCTAAAATAATCAAGGGGGATCAGGCCAGTCAAGCGTAGTTCTTTACAAGCGCAACACCACCATGTCATGTTAGATCGGAGTAAATTATTTTCTTTCTTTCTTCCTTTTTTCTTATGCACAATCGAGTTTCGAATGAATAGCACGAATCTGTGTATTGTGATATTTATCATACTTGTTTGTACAAGCTAGAAAGTGTCAAATAACTATCTGCAGTTTGAAAAGTCTCGTTATTTGCATTGATCTAATTATGTATTCAAGAAGACAATGGGTGGGGGCGATTTCGGTTAAATAATACCTTTTGTTTCTTAGTTTATTCACTAAATTAGACTAATGAAGTAGTATCCAAACTGGTACACCTGAGTTTGGAACCTGGGTTTAAGGTGCATTGGAATGTAAATTGACCTGCCTTAGCTAGCTGAGTTTGGAACCTGGGTTTAAGGTGCATTGGAATGTAAATTGACCTGCCTAGCTAGCTGAGTTTGAAACCTGGGTTTAAGTTGCTCTAGAATCCAAATTGACCTGCCTAGCTAGCTGAGTTTGAAACCTGGGTTTAAGTTGCACTAGAATCCAAATTGACCTGCCTAGCTAGCTGAGTTTGAAACCTGGGTTTAAGTTGCACTAGAATCCAAATTGACCTGCCTAGCTAGCTGAGTTTGAAACCTGGGTTTAAGTTGCACTAGAATCCAAATTGACCTGCCTAGCTAGCTGAGTTTGAAACCTGGGTTTAAGTTGCACTAGAATCCAAATTGAACCAACTGTCCATCCGATTTTGACACTGGTTCAGAACACGCTTGTGAAGCCCTGGAATAATTCTTGTTTCGTAAACTTATTTAGATTGCATACTTTATTTACTTTTTATTTTGCTTATTGTGTAGTTCTGTAAACAATACTATTTACTTTGAAAGATAGTGTGTATGTGCATGCTTCGGGTTAACTGCTAATAAAATACCTTTAAAGTTTTAAAGTACATTACGGTAAATCAATTGTTGTTGCTTTCAAATGATGAACACACTGTTTTAAGTGGCTCATTTTCTACTTTCTCCCAAACTGCGTAAACATAGTTCAAGTTAATCGTCAGATTTATCAAACACAATTCATCCGCGACGCAAAAACCACATCGGTCTGGTTCATATTATAATGTGAACGTGAAAATTCTTATGTTCCGGTCTTGGTGACGAGTGCGTACACCAGAAGAAAGAGGAGGTAGAGTGTGATCCCAACAAAAACTGCAACAAAACAACGCCAGTCCAGTTGCTGTGCGCTTAGCCTTCTGGGAACGTGCTTCCCCTTCGTGCCTAAAACAACGTCTTTCTTCTCTTCCAGTTTGTCTGGGGCAGACACGGAAACGGGTACCGTCGGGTATAAGATGTTCACACGCGAGTTTCCTTCGCAACACATTCTGCTAAAATGAATTCCTTTCTTTCTCACCTTGTCTGGCTTCTGTTTTTTAACACTTCCGGTCTGGGACAACTCTTCTGTTCCCAACTCGTCCTCGTGAAAGCGCCTGAGGTTGTAAATGCTGGCCAGCAGAACCAGTGTGCTCTCTGTGATGACTGCAATCAGTAACTGTACGACGCTCGGAATAGTGTTCAGACTTCGGGGCATGATGTCAGTGAAAAACCTGCGAGAGAAACCTTCGTTATATAGCAAACTATCAAAGTGTGCTTCCAAATTCGATTAACAATAATAAACTTAGTAACAACAATAACCTTAGTAACAACAATAACCTTAGACTAGTAACAACAATAAACTTAGTAACAACAATAAACTTAGTAACTTACTAAGGATGGGGAAAGTGGGAAGTGAATTGGAAATTATCTTTTTTTTTAAAATTATATTTCAAATGTAATTCTATGACAATGTTAATAAATATTAGAATACGACAATATTTATCAATTTATAATATTCACTATATGACTCTATACAAATTTGTGGTTCTAGACCTGCTATACAATTCTTAATTTATTAGTGAGGAACAAGCAGAAAACAAAATGCAAATATGAACGTCACTGTTGTGTTTTAAACAATCCAACTGAAAACAGAGTGATCTTAATTTAACCTGCAACGTGTATCTGTTCTTTAAGAGTCTGCATCTGATAAGTTCAAAGATAATGGACAGATGGATAGGACGATAAGGATATTATCGCGTAAGTATACATCCATCATGTGTGTGTATGTGTGTGTGTACACGTGCGTATATTTGTGAGCATGCAGTTTTTGTGTATGCAAGGAGCATCTCCAAGTAAAATAAAATTTGCGAACCACGCACTCACACGATGAAAACAGACGTGGAGACAAAGATGGACACAAGGAAGGACATCTTCTCACCGGACCCAGGCGGAATGAGGAAGACAAAGGAATTCAAATACAACGTCATCACCATCGGGAAGATTACAAATACGTCATAGTACGTCGTCGTCCGCTTCAAACGCAGCAAGAACCGGACAAACTGAAAACCTTTGAAACTCACCAGATCACGGGTCACGTTAACTAAATCCATATCACTACTTAACTTCAGAAAAGTGTACATGCCTTGGGTATCAGGTCCCTCCGAAAAGTCCCATTTTAGGATTGGAGAGACCGAGTAGAGGTAGACGGGACAAACCTGCTCGTCGTACGGGAAGTAGCGAAGATTTGTGCCGCACGTTGTCTCGATGACCATCGGCACGATAGCGTAAACACTCCCGTTGTTGGAAATGTGGATGACGATGGCGGTGCTGACGATGTCGTACATTTCTACCGCGTTGAAAATTATGACACGTGGCGTCCAGATGTCGTCTGGCGACATCTCCATCTCATCAACACCGCTGTAGTCTGTGGAATTCCAGGTTAGTCCTGGATCCGACCAGCTTAGAATAGTGTATGCAATCGTTTTCAACGTCTGGCCAGCGACATTGACGTCAAAGACAGTGAACGCTTCAAAGAATAATTTCACGTTCACGGTGAGGTTACCAAACAAGTCAAGCGTGACCGGCGCAACTTTCTCCCGAGCAACAGTAAGGTTGCGAATGTGGATTTGAAGCTCCGCAACGGCGTCACGTCTTTTCTGTATCCTGAGCCAGGTACTGGTGTCGTCAGTTGGTCCTGTTGCAGAAGCGTCAGTGGACTGGAATGCTGAAGTGTTGGTGATGGTTTGGTTCCAAACTGAACTGAGCGCGGATGGGGTTGTAGCTGTGACGTTTTCTGCACTGATATACGAAGCACAAAAGATGGCGACCACGAGTATGAGCGCCAGTGAAGGCAAGAATGACATTTTTATTTATTATTTCTTTCTTAGAAGTCCAACTTATTTTATTAAAGTTCCTTAGCTCTAAGGAAACAGAGCGGCTTGTTGTCGCTGAGCAGTTAGTATTTTCTTTAAAAGTTTCTTTGTTTCGTATTTTTTAATAATAGTATTAATTTATTTTAATTTTCTTTTGCAAACATGGCAATTAGCAGATATTTATTGTAATTAAAAACAACAAAGTAAGTTAAAGAATATTTTTGCTACTTATAAATGTTTTATGACGATTAATAAAAATAATTATACATTTTAAAGAATCGAACCCACAAAACAACATCTCTTGAGCATTACGACGCCTGCATACGGTGTGCTTGTGTGTGTCGAGTTCAAAGGTCATAGTGAGGTTATCAAATATTGTCACTATAACTACTTTCAGAACGTTATTTTATACCCCTGTCGTATACCAACATGACCGTTATTCAAGTGCCAAGATGCTTACAAATGTCTACCAAAATAATTCCCAGTAACACATCATGTAACCTCAGAAATGCATTAATTCTTAGTTAAACATCATATAACCTCAGAAGTGCATTAATTCCTAGTAAAACATCATGTAACCTCAGAAGTGCATTAATTCCCAGTTAAACATCATGTAAACCCAGAAGTGCATTAATTCCTAGCAAAACATCATGTAACCTCGGAGGTGTATTAAGAGAACTCCTGTCAGAATGCCATACTACCCACAGAAGTATACTCGAATAATTTTATTTCCAAAGTCACAATACTTAGTGTGTCTAAAACAACACACAACACGTTAAAATGCGCAATTTCCTTATGGTGAGTTCCCCACTCATCTGCCCAGGTGTGCTTCGTACAAATGAACAGGAAGGTGTGCTGTACGGCCAGTCGTTGAGGTGCAGACAACCTAATGTTTCAATTACGCATGCGCAAAATACACGTAAACCGCCACAAAATCTTCCGACCATTCAGTCAGTCAGAGAGGAAAAGGATCAAGTCTATTTATAATTGTTAGGATTGAATCACTGGTAATGTTTGTCTGATTCACAGAAGCAGCGTTATAAATCCTCTCTTTATAGCTGAATGTATCGATGAAGAGTATAATCATCGAACTGATAAAGTAACTAACCTTTTCAACGACGGACGCAACACCACCATTAATTTTTCTCAATAAACAAAACAGATACCTGGATGGACACTTATAGATGCTTTTCTTCGTGTAAAATGTTTATATAAATTTGAGTTTCCAGCAAAGCTATTCTGAAGAATTATTTAGCTTTAACAAAAGGTGGCTCTAACACTAATTCACTGCTTTTATAGCATGATTTGCTCAGAAATTGATTTTCTTAAAGTGAGTCGTCTGAAGTCGATTATAACAGTGTATCGTATTTGCTGACGTGAATTGTTGACAGTAGAGAAATGTTGATCACTGCAATTAGATCTTTTCTATACAACGTCCATGACAGACCGGAGGTGGTGACACATCAAAGTTTGTTTAACTATGTGTGAAAATATTAGCTGTGTACACCTAATTTGCCTTTATCAATGTAGGCAAATGTTCATGAGAAACAAAGCAAATTTATAATATAAATTATCGCACAACGTGCGTGCATTTCAGTCAAATTCAGCCTTTTTTTTTAAGAAATATTTTCCATGTAATTCTCTACGATATTAGATGTACATTTGGTTAGAAGTCGGATTTAGTTTTTACGTTGTCTTTTCGCGCTCTTGGGTAGGGGGGGGGGTTGCGGATGGTAATGCTTACATTGCTTCACCTGTAAGGTCTGCAAGAACTTTTCTATCAGTTTCACGTTATCAGTTAGGAGTGACCTTGGAATGACATGCCTCCCCTCACTGGATTCTTGAGAATCGACCACCTCAAATGGACCGTTTAATACCGAAGCCCTCCAATAAGGGAGCGTATCGGATATTTTCGACTGGCTTCTAGTGCTTTATGTACATAACATAACCTATAACTTTCTTGAAAGAAATGCAAACTATATACATGTGTACAATACTTTTTTTATCAATATGTGGGTGTTTATTTAACACATTAGCGTGGAGAGCAACAAATTGAAACTTTGGACAGCATCATACTGGTTTGCAAATAAATTATATTTCTAAAGATATAAGATCGTCTGTTATTTTAATGCTTTTTCGTGGCAACATGACCTTAAGGTTTAAACTTCAACTGTAAACATTATCGTGTTTTAATGTAAGCATGTAAACCGTGATTGTATTAAACTTCAACAGTTAGAAGCGGAAGTAAAAGCCATAAGAATTAATAAAATACACGTACTTCCTGCAGTTCTACTCCACTTTCAAAGTACACAATACCAGTAACACCCGACCCCTCCCACCCCACTCCAGCTCCACTATATAATCAGGATCGTAAAGGTTAAACTTTATTTTGTACCGACTTTGAAGAGAGTGAATACGCCAGAATACTGCTGAGGAAAATGGAGTTCCCAACAAAAGCCACAACAAAGCACCACCAGTCCAACCGAGGAACCGTTAGCTTGCGAGAACTGTGGCCCCCGCTCTCGGAAATGGTAGCCCTGAGTTCCTTCTCTGCCGGCGCGCTTGTTACATTCGCGGGGACGTGGACGACCGGACAGACGGACGCATGCGACCTTCCTCTGCAACACAGTCTGCTGGTCAGGACTCCCGTCTTTGCAATCGTGCGCATTGGTTCCCGGCGGTCGGACTGCACTTTGTCACTTCCGGTTTGTCGTAACTCTTCTTCCTTCTCCGCGTCCCCGTGAAAACGTCTAAGGATGTAGATGCTTGCTAGAAAAATGACGATGTTCTCAATGGTGACGCCAATGAGTAACTTTACAATGTTGGGAATGCAATCCAGGCCACGCGGCATGACGTCAGTGAAAAAGCTGACAGTAAAATATTCAAGCAATATTACGTATGTTATACAATAAAATATTCAAGCAATATTACGTTTGTTAATAAAATATTCATGCAATATTACGTTTGTTATACAATAAAATATTCAAGCAATATTACGTTTGTTAATAAAATATTCATGCAATATTACGTTTGTTTTACAATAAAATATTCATACAATATTATATGTTCATCAATAATATGCTTTAATTTATTTTTTCGTTTTTATATACGTAAACTTAGTTAAACTTATATAACGCCACTTAGTTAATGAAAATTATTATTATTATTATTTAATCTTTCATAACTAATTACAGGTGATGAGAATCTTAATTTATTTTTATTAAGATCCTACAACAGACACCACTCATCTCTCACTTGGCGTATATTTGGCGCTGTAAACGTTTTCTCTATTCCACAACATAAAACAACATTTACAGTCACATAAATTAGACATAATGATTCCGTGAGTGGAAAACTTACTAAAGGAGAAGACAAATCTTACTTTATATCTATATTTAGCAAGCCCCTATCCACCCACTTTCTTCTCCAACATAAGATTATCAATATCAATATGCGTAAGAAGGTCAATAAATTTAACAACAAATGTATTAAATGAACAATTAAATATACATATGACAATTAAAATTAAATAGATTACTGGACATCAATATTCCATGAACTCATGTTCGGATAATTATTGTTTACAGTTCTACAATAGAGTTGATACAAATTGCAGGTTGATCCTATCAGAGAATATAAATGGAGTGATTAGAGGTAGGTAATTTAAAGTCTCTTTTTACATGACCTGGATTCAGGGTTGCTTCAGCAGTCTTCACTTGCTTTTGCAACAATGTCACAGTGTTGTGTCAATACTGACTTTTGCCACACATATGGAAGACACTGATGCAATGTTATATTATTCTTGAACAAACTTCAGCACTCTCCTCACCATGTCAGTTCCTTCAAGTGGAATTACAGTAATTCTGGTAACTTCAATGTACTAGAATTCTCCCAATGTATCCAGCTTATACATCAAAGTGTATAGCATACTCCTTATGCTTACACACTGCAATAGATGTTCCCGCACCTTCCCAGTCGTTCAAGTTTCTAACTGGTGAACACGTGAAGGGTAACTGGAAACTCAAAATTTGGAATTTGAAAGTGCAAGTGAAAGGCTCCTTGTTCACATTAAGCTAACGACTGCCTTTCAAAACTGGATTTCTTCTTTTCACTCCAAATTCAAAAGTAATTACAGAGTAGAATTTTCTACAGCAAATGAACTCCTTAATCTCAGCCCATTGGCTGGTCTCAACATTGGATAAAACTACTTACTCAGCTTGCATTACATCAGCAATCTAGAATATTCTTGCCTCAAGATGTTTACTTCAACTCAGTCACTTTCAAAAATAACACCATAAGGAGTGCCCAAGGTCAGGTTACTCTGACAATTTAGCAATTTATATAACAAGTTAAATTTAAAATAGGGAGAGGCAAATTTACTCCGTCACATAAAGTATAAAAATAATTTAGGATCTTATATTTGTACGACTTGATTGAAATAAGAAAGCCATGCCTATATAGTTCAAAATGGTTTTTTGTTCTTTCAAGGCTTAAAAAAAAGAACAAGTGTTATATTACGTTTCTATGAATGTAAGAATGAATGGAGTTAAAAAGGGATAAACTGTAAACTTAGCATTTATTTCCTGATTATATTTTTAAAAGAATAAACAGACTTTCTTGTGTTATTTGCATCTCCTGGCCTACTGATTGTAAACTGCTATGACCGAACATGATAGAGGCAAGGAGCAGCGCGTAAGTGCGAAGAATACACTACACTACATCCATTGATGTATGATGGCAAAGTATGCTGACTACATCGAGCAATTTCTGATACAGGGAAGTCACTAGAAATTGCCACAATTGTTGTTCTGCTCGAAGGAACTGACACAGCAAAAGAGGGCGCCCAGGTTGGCTTTGAGAGAATAAGAGGGCTTCAGAGTTTTTAAAGTGTGCAGAGGGAAATACTTGGAATTGGTGTGGACAATAACTTGTGACATTGTTGCAAAAGCACACATAAGACTATTGAAACAGTGCTTAATTCAGGTTATGTAAACATTATTATCATTTACCTCTAATAACTCCATTTCTGTTCTCTGATAAGAACTATCCTGTTATTTGTATTGATATTATTGTTGAATAAATATAAGACTTATAAATATAGAAATTTTTCGAATGTGGTTTCATGGAAATATTGATGTCAAGTAATCATTTTATTGTATTTGTCATATGTATATTTGATTGTTGATTTAATAAATTTATTGTTATATTTATTGACCTTTTGACATATCGATAACTTTATGTTGTAGAAGAAATTAGGTGGATGGGGTCTTGCAAAATATAAGATGGATAGATTTGTCTTCTCTTTTAGTAAGACGTTTTTCACCTATGGAAATATTGTATGATGGTAAATGTTGTCTTTAGTGTTGAGGAAGAGAGAAAATGTTTACAGCGCCCGCATATCCGCCAAGTAAGAGAGACGAGTGGTGTCTGATGGAGAATTATTAATAACATAAATTAATTCTCATCACTTGTAATTAGTTATGAATGATTAATTAATTAATAATAACCATAATCATTAACTAGATGGCGTTGGCGTCACCATAGTATATTACTATGTAGAGATAATATTACTATTCCCCTAGCAAAATGTACGACTAAGTTTAGATATTCGTATGTTTTACCTAACATGGAACGTGTTCACATAACTGTACACTTACCAAAGCATAATATGTGATTATACACACAATCGCCTATTCAAGCTAACAATACAAAATTAAGTTCACACAACTGTACACTTACCAAAGCATAATATGTGATTATACACACAATCGCCTATTCAAGCTAACAATACAAAATTAAGTTCACACAACTGTACATTCAGTATACCATAGTAAATAATTATAGACACTGTCGTACTTTCATACATCCAGTGATAGTGCATCATTATGTACTCATAATAGTATATACATCCTAGCAGAGCATATGATTAAGTATACATCATAACTGAACATTCACTATAACACAGTACATGATTTATATATAATAGTCACAACCATATCCACCATAGCATATACTCTGTATATATTCACCAAAGCACATTGACCAAACCGTGTATTACACGTACAATCCCAATAATATACTGTGTATACATTTACCATAGCATGTATTATATATACAGTCACAATAATTTATACTATGTTTACATTCACCACAAAACACACTGCGTACATCATGCACACAACTCACCATAGCATGTATTATACAGTCACAATAATATATACTATGTTTACAGTCACCACAAAACACACTGTGTACATCGTGCACACAACTCACCCAAGAAAGACAGCCGTGGAGAGAAAGATGGACACAAGGAAGGACACCTTCTCCCCGGACTGCGGGGGAATCAGGAAGACCAAGGTGTTGAGGTATGACGTCACCACGATGGGACTCACCACGAACATGCTGTAGAACAGCGTCTTCCGCCGCAGATGCAGCATGTACCGCACCATTTTCTCCCCAGCCAGGTCCTCAACTCGCTGCGACACGCTCACCAAGTCCCACTCGCTGCCGAACTCGAGCATCGTAGACATTTGCTCTATCTTAGAGTTGTCCACAAAATTCCAGCCTGCAACTGGACTGAACACGTACACGTACACGGGACAGAACTGCTCGTCATACGGATAGTACGTCAGCTCCAGCAAGCACGTGGTCTCCGTGAAAATGGGCATCTGGGCAAAGACGCTGCCGCTGCTGTTGATGTTTAGGGAATTCACGTGACTGAAGACGTCATATACGTCTATCGAGTTCACGAGGAGGACTTTCGGCGTCCACACCGCATCCGAAGGCAGATCCACGTAGGTCACGCCGCTGTAGTCGGAGGGGTTCCAGGCCAGTGCCAGATCTAACCACCTTATTTCCATAAAGATGCCCATCCTCAGTGTTTGACGAGTGTCGTCCACATCATAGACCATGTACATCTTGAAAAATACGTCCAGTTTCAATGACGGATTTCCAGACGGGTTGAACTTTTCTGGCGGAACCTTTTCACGAGAAATGACGAGACTCCGCAGGTAACTTCGCAGCGCCCCATTGGCGTTCCGCTTTTGCTCGACGGCGGCTTGGCCATCGGATGTGTCGGTGAATCTGGTTAGTTGATTTGATTTATTTTGGTTCGTTGAATGCCCATTTCTGTAAGTTTGATTCCGAACATTACTGTTCGCTAAAACTGTCGTGTCGGCGTTTGATGTCATCGACAAAACAAGGACAATGAAAGACAGTCTCATAAACACGACTGAATGTACGGTTGCCATTATTTATAAAAATGTTAGATGAAAATAAATGTAAATTTAAATCTCGCATTAAATCTTTTTAATGTAATATCTGCACATTATACTTGTATTTCAAAACAGTAGTACTCCCCTTTTCGTTGTGAATGGCCGTGTCACGTTAGCTGTCTTGTAGGTTCATAAGTTTAACAGGTGCAAAATTATCTCATCAGTTGATCGCTTTACTAATGTTTTTGACTAGTACTGCGCGCTCATTCCTATTTATTTACGACTTTATGAATTTTTTTTTTTAAGTTGACCCATAATATGCAGGAGGAGGGGGGTCGGCTTTTTCTGTTGTGGCTTCACATAATTTTGTTTGTATGTTGATTTGACAGTAAGAGTTTCTCTAGTTATTTATAGCTTCCCCAAATCTTTCTTATAATTATCTTGATTTTAACATATGCTGGTTATTTATGTTTGCGGCTTCACAAAATTATGTTTATATATTCATTTGGCAGTCCCTTGTTCTGTATAACTACCCAAAGTCTTTCTGATATCTTGATTTTACAGTTTGCTGGTTATTTATATGTTATAACCTCACAAAATTCTGTGATATATTAATTTCAAAGTATGCTACTCTCCACTTATTTGTGCTTTCACAAATTCCTGTTTGTATGTTGATTACATAGCATGCTGTTTCCTTGTTATTTGTGGCTTCAAGAAATCCCTTTTATGTTGATTACATATCACATATCAATCTGTTTCCTTGTTATTTGTGGCTTCAAGAAATTCCTTTTATGTTGATTACATATCAATCTGTTTCCTTGTTATTTGTGGCTTCAAGAAATCCCTTTTATGTTGATTACATATCACATATCAATCTGTTTCCTTGTTATTTGTGGCTTCAAGAAATTCCTTTTATGTTGATTACATAGCATGCTGTTTCCTTGTTATTTGTGGCTTCAAGAAATCCCTTTTATGTTGATTACATAGCATGCTGTTTCCTTGTTATTTGTGGCTTCAAGAAATTTTTTTTATGTTGATTACATAGCATGCATTCGCTAGTTATTTTGAGGCTTCATAAAATCCTGTTAATGTTGATTTTGCAATATGCTGTTTATTAATTATTATTTGTGGCGTCACAAAATTTTGTTGACTACATAGCATACTGTTCGCTAGTTATTTGTAGCTGCATGAAATTCTTTATATATGCTGTTTTCATAGAATACTGTATCCGTTATACATCTAGTTATATCTGGGTTCACAAAATTGACTTTAATGTGCTGATTGTATAGACCGATTTTTCCTACATAATTCTATATTTTACCGTTTGAAATTTAAATTCATATCAAGATTTCTAATGGCTGTTGTCATTATACAATTTCCCGTTAAAAATTTAATTTCATGCTATGTTTTGGAATAGTTATTTTGTCATTTCTCAAAATGCGCTACATTTTTTTTTTAATTTCGCGGTAGGCTCTTTCATGGTTATTTGTGGTTTCACAGAATAGTTGTTGTCAGTCAATAGTATGGACTTTTTGACTTATGACTATCACATGTCCCTTTTTATGGTTACTTATCACTAATCTATTACTTATGGTTACTTATCACTAGCTATTTCTTAATGTTATTATCACTAGTATGTTACTTATGTTTACTTATCACTAGTCAATTTTATGGTTACTTATCACTAGTCTATTTCTTAATGTTACTTATCCCTTGTCCTTTTTTATGGTTACTTATCATTAATTTTTTTCTTTCTTATGGTTACTTCTAAATCAGTGTACGCTGTTTTAAACTTTGTGACTCAGATTAAAGAGCTATTAATTAATGAATGGTTCCAAAAGAAAATACAGTGAGAATATCATTAATTAACCAATATAATTAACTCACGTCATTAATTTTATAAATGTGCGTATGTGAAATTATTTTATTACACATTTGCATATATATATATATATATGTCACAGAATGTTTGGAATTTTGACTTTCATACCGAAGCAAAGCAAAGGTTTCAGATGTGCAAAGACTGTGTACAATCACGTGATCTGTCCAGTGCACGCAGACAAAATTGTTTGGTACTTGACCCAGCACTTTATTCATGTAGAGATGTTTGTCACTCCATAAAAGAGTGACGGTTGTATTACATAAGCAATGACATCATCCGGGTCTCTGGAATATTTCACAAACAGTGACACTATTCAGATCACTGAAGTATTTTTCAGACAGTAGTCCTGGTCACTGGAGCATTTCACAGACAGATTGACATTCAAATCACAGGAGTATTCACAGTGACACAGTCCGGACATTGGAATATTTCTCAGATAGTGACACCGTCCGGATCACTGGAGTATTTCTCAGACAGTGCACCGTCCATGTCACTGGATATTTCACAAATAATAATAATAATAATAATAATAATAATGACCTTTCATTAATCTTGTCTAGCTGTCATCTTGAAGTTGCAAAAGAATGTCCATTATATCTTCCTCTCAGTATATTGCAAGTATTTTCAGCTGTTTAAAATCTGCAGAATAATTGAATCTGCAGGATCTGTAGGCTTTAATGTGGATTTTATGACATCACACAGAGCTTTTATAGTCAATGGGCAGACAAATCATGAATCATCTAATAAAAAAATATATAGAACTTCTAGGACAATATTAAACAGAAATAACATGAGCACGGACACCAATAGAAAAGTGTCAATAGTGAACTATGGCTTGTACAGACAAAAAGCCCACGATTGCAGATTGCAAAAGTGCAAAGCGATGAAGTGTGTAACTTGCTCTCAACTGCATTATGACGTATCTGAATAAATGCATATGGGGGTCGTTCACCTATGATGTCACGCAGTGAGGAAGGGGAGGGGGGTCAACATTTTGTGACGAAGTATGCCGAAGGAGGGAGGGGGTGTTTCACAGTAAATATGAGTTTTAAACGCTTCTTTTAAAATGTCAGAGCAAAACTGATTTTGTGATCTGCATCATCAGTCCTTTTTATCCGCAATAGATAACAACTCTCTCTTGGAGGACTTATATTAATATTATCTCAGCTGATATATTGGGTAATTTTATATTACCTTTAACTGGATTAAACTTTTGTTTTTCCTCATTTATATACACTTTAAAAACAATATGTAAACTAAATAAACTGCAGGTCAACTGGTGATTTATGGAATGTTCAGGTTTGACAAGTTTAGATTTTAAAAAATAATAAGCATAACACATGTGTCGACAGAACAAAGAAAATATGATAATCTGCTATTTGCCTGAACACTTGAAAGGCAGCTGACGTGTCTCGGCTAATTATCAATAATTAAGGTAAGGTTAATTTAGTGTAGGTAGCCTAGACTTAAAAAGCAGAAGACATGTCGACTAGCTTACAAACAGTAATTTTATGCTGTTACACTTTTCAAATTATTTTATCTGTTACGCTTTTCAAATTATTTTATGCTGTTACATTTTTCAAATTATTTTATGCTGTTACATTTTTCAAATTATTTTATGCTCTTACACTTTTCAAATTATTTTATGCTGTTACATTTTTCAAATTATTTTATGCTGTTACACTTTTCAAATTATTTTATGCTGTTACACTTTTCAAATTATTTTATGCTACAATAATAGAGACAACTTGAGCAAAGGTGGGGATGGAGACCAGTGCATCTTTTGTCTAATACAGTGGTCCCTGTCTACAACGACCTAATAGTAGTTTTAATCCATATTTACAACGACCGAGTGTTAAATTTAGACCTTGTCTACATCGAATGTTAACATTAGGCTTTGTCTACATCAACTGAATGCAAGCTGTAGGTTTTGTCTACCGCAACTAAATGATACCTTTATATTCTATTCTACATTGACTTTCATTATAATAGTATATACATGTTAGTTAAGATATTTAGTGACTGTTTATGTAGCGTGAGTAACGTGCTTTGAATGCTGAGTATTGTATTAAGAATTTATTATTATTTCACATTAAAAAGCATATCTTATTGGGGAAATAAATTATGTGTGAGTACTTGTCAGTATTTTAAAGGGAAACAACTGCTATATTCAAGGTAAGCTAAAATGGTGTCATAGAATTATTTCATAAATGGTGACAAGATATATGGACAGAAAGATAAACACCTTCATACTGAAGTCTGATGAAATGAGATACTAAATTCTTAAAATAGAAATACTTTCTATGTCATTAAAATTACAAAAATAGAAAGACGATAAGAACAGGAGACAGGGAAAGAGAAATAAACTAAACCCCCCTGGGTATCACGCAGAAAAAAGAAAGGCTGAAACAAGATTAGACATCGAAAATATTCAACACAGTGAACTTCGGGAAGCAAGACTTAAATCAGAACAAGGAACAGGAACTAACTAGATGACGAAAACATTCAACAAAATGCAAGACTTTATTAGAACAAGATATTAGCCAACATTAATCACGAACTAGCTTAAATTCAATCTAATAGAAATATAGGCCAAAGTTAAATTTAGATCAAGTAAGTAGGAATGATGACAATATTTAATATAGTTAAATAATGATAATAATACAATATAAAGGGTTAAAATGTGCAAATAACGAGACACGTACAATCGAAAAGGTTGATATAAAAACGGGTGACATGTCGAGTGTGGATGATAGAGGATGTGATAATTCTTTTTGATCGTTTCACAGACCACGAGTTGGTGAGTTTAATGCCAACACTATTTTTACGTTGATGACAAAAGATGAATCCTTTAGCTGTTTCATTCGGAATGAAGGTTGCAGAAAGATAAAAAATTTAAACATCTTCTTCTAGCTTCTTCGAGATGAGCGAATATGCCAGAACTGAGCAAATGAAAACTGTGTTACTTATAATAGCTACTACAAAACACCACCGGTCTAACTGCGGGACTGTCAACTCTCGAAAAATAGGACCACAGCTCTTGTACTTAGTTAGTCTGTCTTCCTTCTCCACTTGATTTGCCAAAGTCTCGAGTGCACGTGCACTTGGGGAAACTTGAACGATATTCGTAAATGAGCGTCTGTTGCAACAAAGTTTGTCGGCGATACCGCCTGTCTTTATCATGCGCAGGGGGCGTCGTCTATCAGACGCCATCCCTTCATTTCCGGTCTCAGTGAATTTTACTTCCGTTTTCTCATCATGGCGGTGAAAGCGTCGAAGGATGCAAATGCTAGCCAGAATTATTAAAACACTCTCTATGGTCGCGATCATGAGTATTGTCACGACGCTAGGAATGCTGTTTAGGCCACGCGGCATCACATCCGTAAAAAATCTGCAAAAGGAAATATTCACACACGCACCCATAAAAATTTGTAAAGATCAAAATTCTCGTCATAATTTTCTATCAATATTTTCTCATTATTATTGTTCCCTAATATTAGATTTGTAGGTTGTTATTTGTACGTTAATAGTAATAATTCTTGTTTATTGGTGCATAAAACCTAAAGGCTCCTACTGTCAACAATATAATCCTATTTTTAGGTCTGTCATCTGAAACCTTATTATTAATTAATCAGCCATAACTAATTACAAGTGATGAGAATCTTAATTTATGTTATTAATAACTCTCCAGAAGACACAACTCGTCTGTCTCACTTGGCGGATATGCAGGCGCTGTAAACATTTTGTCTCTTCCACAACGTTAAAGACAAACATTTACCATCACACAATATTTCTGTAGGTGAAAATGTCTTAATAAATGAGAAGACAAATCCGTTTTTAATCTATATTTAGCAAGCCTTCCATCCACTACTTTCTTCTCCAACATAATATTAATACGTAGTAAAAGAAGGTCAATAACTTTAACAATACATTATTTATTAAATCAACTATCAAATATAAATATAACAAAGACAATGAAAAATTAATTGACATCAATATTTCCATGAATCCTTGTTTTAATAATTTTTATACCTATTCAGTCTAATATACTAAAACACAGTTTAACAGATTAGAGTCAATACAAATCACAAGATAGTTCTTATCACAGAACGGAAATTGAGTTCAGAGATAAGCGATAATAGTTTCTACAAAACCTTGTTTAAGTGATGCTGCAGTAGTCTTTTTGAGCACTTTTCACAACAAAGGCACAAGTTTATTGTTCACATTATTACTGTCAATTCCACAAGTTTATTGTTCACATTATTACTGTCAACTCCACAAGTTTATTGTTCACATTATTACTGTCAACTCCACAAGTTTATTGTTCACATTATTACTGTCAACTCCACAAGTTTATTGTTCACATTATTACTGTCAACTCCACAAGTTTATTGTTCACATTATTACTGTCAACTCCACAAGTTTATTGTTCACATTATTACTGTCAACTCCACAAGTTTATTGTTCACATTATTACTGTCAACTCCACAAGTTTATTGTTCACATTATTACTGTCAACTCCACAAGTTTATTGTTCACATTATTACTGTCAACTCCACAAGTTTATTGTTCACATTATTACTGTCAATTCCACATGTTTCCCTTCTCACATTGCAAAGCACTGCTTAACTGCTATTCTCTCTAGGCTAACCTGGGTGCTCCGTCACCATATTAACTCCCTCAAGCAGAACAACAATTGTAGCAATTTCCAGTAACTTCCTTTACCAGGAAATTGCTCGATGTAGAAGCATACCTTGCCACCATAAATCAATGAACTGCAGTGTATCCCTTTCACTTACACACTGCAATAGATACTTCTTGCATCTACCATTGTCGTAGCAGTTTATAATCAGTATACCAGGAGATTCAGATTAAACAAGCAAATGCCATTTATTCCATGTAACATATAATCAGGAAACAAAAGCTAAGTTTCCAGTTTATTCATCTTTAACTTTATTTTCTCTTACATTCAAGTCTAAACTTACTTTTTCCTGCAACAGTATTTATTACTCGATACTCAGACAGCATAATAAATACAACATAACAATGTTTATGAACTGGTTCACTAGAAACAATGTTAAGTGTTTATTCCCATAAATCTTAAACTTTGGATAATAAAAACTACTCATTCAGGTGGTTTTGATTTCATCAGTAATTTCCAGCATATTCTCAACTCGAGTTGTTTACTCCGACTCACACAAAATACTATCATAAGGAGTGCACAAGGTCGGGTTGCTTTAACAATTTAAAAATTTATGTAGCAATTAAGTCTAAAAATAGGGAAAGGCAAATTTACTCTGCCGCACTTACGTCATACAAGAAAATATTATTGCAAGAGATACATACGTCATACAAAACAGTATATCTACGCACGCAAGAGATACATACGTCATACAAAACAGTATATCTACGCAAAAGATACATACGTCATACAAAACAGTATATCTACGCAAGAGATACATACGTTACACAAGAAAATATTTATCCAACAGGCACCTACGTCATACAAAAAAATTCTTATGCAATAAATTTATATTTTAGCCACTACTTCCTAATTATATTTATTTAAGAATATTTAAGAATATTTTATTATAATCAATGGTGAATTAAGGTCCGAAACAAAGGAAAATTCTGTGAGTATGGATGTACCATAAATAGTTCACTTATAACATGCGAGGATTTGACATCCACGATAGTTCCAGTGGATGCACGCAAAATGATTAATTATATTTCTGTACGTTGATAAAGGTCTTTTCTCAATATTTAAATCACTGAATAATTTTCAAAACCTTCTCTTTGATTTAAATCTTACTAATTATTTATGCAATACCGCTGACAAAAATGTCAGCAGAGGTCAAAGAAATAAATAACAAATAAATCAATATTTCACATATAAATGAATTCTGAAAATAATTGCTAATACATACAACTTGGTAGTAATCAAGTACTACAAATTAACATTTCCAGTCTAAACAACTGTTTCCCCTTTCTCAACAGCTGATGCCTGTACTTGTTACATGTACACTCTTTCTGAAAATAAATGGAGATACCACCCTTAACTATTTCTATCCAAGAATATAAACGATGCAAATAAATTTATGCAGTTTAAATAATATGTAAAAGAATAACATATTTCCTGTGAATCTCAAGAGCATTCCCGTATGCACAGTATACACTGTTATGGTGAAAGGGAAATAATCTGTTATACACTATAACACATTAATTCTTCTAGTAAGTAACAAACACGCGCCTTTTCCTTAAGGTTTTGACAAAATACAATATAAAGAATTTGTGGGGTTTTCCCACTTCCATCTCTTTTTTTTTTCTTAGCCAGCTTATTTCGGCTATCTAAAAATTAATCACTGTTAAATGTGATTGGACTTTTTCCCTCCATAGATGACCTTCTCACTCAGGTAACCAAACTTTTGTAATTCGTTGTACAATTTCATTTTCTGTCATGTAACTAAGACTAATACCCCCCCTCCACAAAGGTGACAATGGGTTTAATCTTTACTGTCCACTCCTGTAATCCATGAATATGTCGGTACTCCAGTTCGGTATATTGATATTGTCTCATGGTTTGCTATTTTAGCAGTGGTTTTGTCTCATAGTCTGCAATTTTAGCAGTGTTTTTGTCTCATGTTTTGTCTCATGGTCTCCTATTTTAGCAGTGGCTTTGTTAACCTCACTTCCATCTATCGAGAGTTTTTCCTCACACTTATCAAACGCCAGGGTGGCTCATATCAAAAGTTAACCTTTCTGCTCGGTAACTACAATTTTTCCACCTGATAATAGCATATCAATCCTTCTACCGAGGCTAGACTTTCCGGAAATGTATTTTTTAAATTCTACAATGTTTCTGCCTAAGTAAATTTTATTCATATACTTGGGCAAAATTAATTATCATGTGTATTTCGGGGCTGCATTACACTATTACATGTTTACTTATAGATAATCGTACATTTCATCCATTGTATTTGATTGTATTCATAATCGTACAGTCATGATAAATTAGTACGTGATTATGTACTACATAAATACAAATCCAACGTAACTTATGTACGCATAACTGTACATTCAGCAATAGTAAGTGATTATGTACACTTTTGTACATTCATACTAGCATTATTTGATTACATATTCGTAATCGTACATTAGCCATAGCATACACTTTGTACACGTTCACTCATGGCGTATACTCTATACACATTCACCAAAACTTATACACTGTACCCATTCACCAGAGCGTATATTCTGTACACAGTCACCAAATCATATATTCTGTACATATTCACTTATAGTATATACTATGTACTCAATGCATACACACTGTACACATTCACCGAACAACAGACTGTACACAATGCACACAACTCACCCAAGAAAAACAGACCCGGAGACAAAGATGGACACAAGGAAGGACATCTTCTCCCCGGACTCTGGCGGAATGAGGAACACGAAGGTATTCAAATACGATGTCGTCACGAGGGGACACACTACGAACAAAGTGTAGAACGTAGTCTTGCGCCGCAGATGGATGACGTAGCGCACCACTCTCTCCCCTAACGTCTCCAGAACTTCGTGCGAAACCCCCACCAAGTCCCACTCGCTGCTCAGCTCAAAGCTCTTTGCCATCTTCTGTATTTTGACGTTGTCCACAATATTCCAGTCGATGGCTTGAGTGAGTGAGTAAAATATTACAGGGCAGTATTGCTCGTCATACGGGTAGCGACTCATTTCCATCGGGCACGAGGTCTCTATGAATAGTGGCAACTGGGCAAAGACGACCCCACTGCTGTTAACCCTCAGGGAGATCACGCGGTACAAGAGGTCGTAGACGTTCACAGAGTTCACCAGGATGACCTGCGGCGTCCACACCGCGTCTGACGGAAGCTCCACGTCGTTCACGCCGTTGTAGTCTGAGGGATTCCAGGTAAGCGCCGGATCTGACCACCTCATTTCCACGTAAGAGCTCATTGTTAACGTCTGGGAAGCATCGTTCACGTCATAGACCATGTAGATCTTGAAAAAAAAATCCAGTTTGAAGGCCGTGTTTCTGAAAGGGTCCAACGGAACTTTCCCGCGAGCAGCAGGAAGATCGCGAAGTCTGGCTTGGAGATTGGCACTCGCGTTACGTGCGGTTTCGATGGCAGTGGGTTCGGTTGTCAAAACGGGTGGGGGCTGGGTTGTTAAAGCTACAGTTTGAGTCCGTAGGGGTTGCTGGAGTGCTGCGGTAGTTGTGGTGTCGCCGTTTGGTGTCATCGACAAAGTTAAGATGACGAACCTCAGTGAACACTCAACAGCCATTATCTGCTGTCAAACAAAATAAAATATTGAGATAATTTTTGAGGGGAGAAAAGGAGTCAGAAAGGATTATTAAATGTCTTGTTGTAATGGTCCGAGGAGGGAAAGACTAGACTTTCGTGCGTATTAATAATTAACTGAATGCATTAATCTATTATTAATTTAACAAATTTATTCATACAGTAGTTGTTTGTGTCAAAATTTCCTCGTGAAAAAGATTTAATATTTAGCAACAGACGGTGTCCGGTTATTGTTTGATGATGGTCAATTCCTTTCAATATTTTCTTCAGCATGAATACAACTTACTGAAACGCTCATTTGGTTTTTAAATGTTTGTGAGTTCAGCATGAATACAATTTACTGAAACACTCATTTGGAATTTAAATGTTTGTGACTTAATACAAATTACTGAAACACTCATTTGGTTTTTAAATGTTTGTGAGTTCAGCATGAATACAATTTACTGAAACACTCATTTGGTTTTTAAA
This sequence comes from Sinotaia quadrata, assembly GCA_028829895.1. Lineage (NCBI taxonomy): Eukaryota > Metazoa > Mollusca > Gastropoda > Architaenioglossa > Viviparidae > Sinotaia > Sinotaia quadrata. The sequence goes on along the minus strand of CM054181.1, from coordinate 111,958,734 downwards.
TGTTTGTGACTTCTGCATGAATACAAATTTCTATTTTAAAAAAAAACTCATTTGATTTTTAAAGGTTTGTGACTTTAGCAAGAATACAAATTGCTAGAAGCACTCATTTGGTTTTGAAATGTTCAGGATTTCAGCATGAAAACAAATTACTAAAACAATCATTTGGTTTTATAAATGTTTGTGACTTCAGCATGAATATAAATTACTAAAGCAATCATTTAGTTTTAAATTATTTGTAACTTTAGCATAAATATCAATTATTAAAGAACTTATTTGGTTTTTAAATGTTTGTGACTCTAGGTCTAGACAGTGTTTTTCCATGTTCATTTCTAGTTTATCGTGCCCGTTGTTACTGGCCTGTATTTTTGCATGGTATTTTCAAATCATTGGTGGCCTTCTAGTGCCCTGTTACTGGCCTGTATTTTTGCATGGTATTTTCAAATCATTGGTGACCTTCTAGTGTGCCCTCTGTTACTGGCCTGTACCTTTGCAATGTATTTTCAAATCATTGGTGACCTTACTGGCCTGTATTTTTGCAATGTATTTTCAATTAATAGGTAACTTAGTACGCTTTTGTACTGGCCTGTAACTTCTCAGGTGCTATTTGATATTTGTTGGTGAATTATTGAACTTGTCAATGTAATATATTCTATCAGTTTAAAATAAATTTCTAATATCACATCTCGTGCTTATGTATAGTATGATTGTGACTGTAGACTAACAAACATTAATTGTCGTGATTGTGATCTGGGACTAAAAAACGTTAATTAGTATGACTGTGATTACAAACGCTAATTAAACACATAACCGAGTAAAAGAAAAGTACCAGAGATATGTCATTACATATTTGCATAGATAATAAATATCATATGCAAAAACAAGTCATTGTGTCATTACGTGTTCGTACAAATAATAAATAGCACGTTAATGTACATTTGATTAAACCAGTCAATATCTCATACATATGCATATAATATAATTTTAATTAGTTATACTTTGAGAGTCTAACAGCCATTATGTTAATAACTACCCTGGTTATAATTCCAATGTATTCCACTTGGAAGGCGGTGTTTCGTAATCAAAACGGGTGCAGTCAAATCTGATTATCCACTGGTCCTACTCATACAGTCACGGAGTAAGATCACATAACAAGCATGATTACGCTCATTAATTGCAGATCATTATTACTCCACAATCTCATTATAGTTACATTTCACAATCCTGCAGTACTTCGAGGTTAATGAAGTGTCCACAGTTGTAGAGACAGTGTTCACTCACAACGCGGGGTTGTTTTCATTAAAAGTGTAAAAGTGTTCCCTGTAAAAGACAATCCCTCTCTATCAGCGTAAGCTCTAAGAAATTGTCTTTAAACTTCGTTTTAGCAAATGCCACTTAGTTTGTTCGAAAGAGAAATTGAACTGTAATTACATGAGGAATGTTTGTCTTTTATAGCGAATTTACACAAAAGAAACAGTGATTGATTGTGTGTATATGTCTGGATGAATTTTAGAATGTAAAGATAAAAATCCATGACTGGTGGAATCAATAAAAGCGAGCGTCCTTGACAATGGTCGTGTAACTAGCTTTTATCTGGATTGTAAAGTAGCGTGATTCTACGAAAGGAACAATTGTAATTTACATGTTGAAAAAGATTGGTCAGAAAGAAAACGAAGCACTGGATCAACAGCGAATGACAACAAAGTGGGTTTCTTGCTTGTTCACTCAATCGAATTTAAACACGTCATTTAATAAAATTGTATTCATTGTTAGCATTCAGTCGGTTTCGGAAGACATCATGTTTATCAAGATTCAATCGGACAGTTATGTTAACAGGACTGTGTTACTATTAATACTCAATCGGACTTTAAACATGGAGTAACGTTAACATAAAATTTCTTTGAGTACTCAGTCTGGCACTACATATGACGTCATATCACCAGGACTGCGTTTTACTATTAGCCTTCATGAATACTCTTTCTAAAAAAAATTATCATGTTAACAGGATTGTATTTGTTCGCAAGTAGCATAAAACCCCGACTGTCTAAACATGGATGTCACATGACTATTTGTATACACAGCGCCAGACGAACTGACTACATTAATTTTAACTCCTATGCACGGCATCATATTAACAGGAGTATGTTTATTAACTGCACTCATTCGAGGTAGAGATAATCATTTTGACATTTACTTAGAATGACATCATTGTAACAGGTATGTGTTTACTACTGTCACTCGGTATGACGCCAACTCCACTTAGTTAATGGTTAGTATTTTTATTAATTAATTAATCATCCATAACTAATTACAAGTGACGAGAATCTTAATGTATCTTATTAATAATTCTCCAGCAGACACCACTCGTGTCTCTCACTTGGTGGATATGTGGGCGCTGTAAAAGTTTTCTCTCTTCCACAACATTAAAGACAAACACTTACTGTCACACACTATTTCCGTAAGTGGAAAACTTCTTACTGAAGGAGAAAACAAATCCATTTTTAATCTATATTTAGTGAGCCCCCATCCACCAACTTTCTTCTCCAACACAACGCTATCAATACGTGTAAAGTCAATAAATTTAATGAATAAAAGATTACTTGACATCAGTATTTCCACGAAACCAAGTTTAAAATAATGTTAATATCTATACAGTCTTATATCCTAACACACAATTCAATAGATTACTGTCAATAGAAATCACAGGATAATTCTTATCAGAGGAAAGAAATGGAGTTATTAGAGAATAAAAGAATGAAAGGCTGCTTTTTCCCTGTAAAAATATAACCCAGGAACAAACTCTAGGTATTCAGTTTACTCCTTTTTAACTCCATTCTTTCTTACATTCAAGTCTCAACTTACAGTTCACTGCAAAAGTATTTATTAGCCCAATACATGCATAGGGCATAATAGTTTATGAACAGGTTCACTAGAAACAATGTCAAGTGTTTAGAATACTACATATAAGCATTATAGTTCACAATTTGTAGAAATAATAGTCTATTCACATAATGCATCTCACGTAAAATGCAAATATAACATATCAACAACAAAAATGCACAAAATATTTCTAAGTCCATTCTTTCTCAATCAGTTATTTAACTCACCATTAAGCTAATGGCCGCCTTTCATGACCAGACTTCATGCCACACCAAATTCAAGTGATTAGACAATGGAATTCTCTACAGCAGGTAAACTTTTGATCTCAGCCCATTGGCAGGTCTCATTCCCATAAATATGGGAATGGATAATATTAACCATTGGATAATAAAAACTACTCATCCTGGTTTTCATTGCATCAAGCATATTCTCAACTTGAATGTTTATTCCAACTCTGACACAAAAATACCATCATAAGGAGTGCCCAAGGTCAGGTCACTTTGACAAATTAACAATTTATATAACAATTAAGGTTAGAAATATGGATAGGCAAATTTACTAAGCCACACTTATTCTCTTTCAATTTGAGTCACATTAAGTGGACTGTGTTTAATGCGATGGCCCAAAAAGTTAATGTTCTTATCCCTTCAGTTGCTTTATGTATAATATAAAATGACACAACAAACAGATTACTAAATGAAATGAAGCTTTATATAGTTTTATTTAAAAGTCTTAATGAGGTCTATTCTTAAACTATAAATAAATAACTTATGAAACAGCATTAATTTACAGCAGTGTCCACAATTCTGACAAGACTTATTGTACAGCATAAATTCTATAATCATCAGAAGTTATTATAAAGCACAAATTCTAGTGTCATTAGAAGTTACTATACACAAATTCTAGTGTCATCAGAAGTTACTCTACAGCACAAATTCTAGTAATTCTAGAATCATCAGAAGTTACTAAATAACACAAATTTTAGTGTCATTAAAAGTTACTATACAGCACAAATTCTAGTGTCATCAGAAGTTACTATAAAACACAAATTCTAGTGTCAGAAGTTACTATACTCCACAAATTCTAGTGTCAGAAGTTTCTGTACAGCACAAATTCTGGTGGAATCAGAAGGTACTATAATGCACAAATTCCAGACAATATCAGCTAACACATAACAATTTAAGATTATTAAACAAACTATAATTATGAACATATGCAATGAAAAATATATTTTTAACAAAATGAACAAGAACATTAATGTAATAAATACAAAAAAATCTAAAACATGGAGCCATTTGAGGAACTATGTTTTCTTAATTTGAAAAAAGGAAAAAACAGAAGTTGTTTAATAAAGTGACTAAGACGTTTACAAGCAAAATAACTTTCATTAAAATATAACTTATTATTGAATGTTTATTTGCTTAGTTGTTTTTGTTTTGTGGCTGTGTGTGTGTGTGTGTGTGTGTGTGTGTGTGTGTGTGTGTGTGTGTGTGTGTGTGTGTGTGTGTGTGTGTGTGTGTGTGTGTGTGTATGCATGCATCTGAATAAAAGTGATACTATGTTTGAAAGTGAAAGAGAAAAACAAACAACATGCAAGTGAAGAGGAATCTATATGCTAATGTGGATTTTATGTCCCAATGAATATTGTCCCAAAATGCGATTAACAGAGCATGTTTTACAGATTTACACATACAAGGTTGTTGATATAGAAAGTCAAAAGAACACTCTTCAGTACTGAAAGTAAAATACATGACAGAGCAAAATGTCTGCCATGAGTATATTCCATTTATGTAGTGCTTAATTCCAAAAGAAACAAATGATAAAAAATGTTAAGTAGCCCTGGAACTAAATAATATCTTGTATATCAAACAAAATAACATTAAAAACGAAAGACAGTGACATAACTCTGGGAGAAAATAATTATTTTCCTACCACTTGCAAAATGGAAGAATGTCTTGCATAAATAAGGCTGTCTATAATGTATACAGTAGTGTTATCTATTAAAAGATCCAAACCTGATTGATTATGACTGATCAGGTAGAACTATCAACAATCTGTATAGGCAGGACTAACATTTAGCCCACCAAAGCTTACCTGAAGCAATTTCATACATCAACAAGAGCTGTGTTCCATTTTATAATACATGTACCACATTAGCAACAGTTCTACACTCTGCCAACTTCAATTATTTAATTACTATTTAGTTCCAGTGTTTATAAATATATCACATGAAACTGATTGCTGTTTCCTGGGTTTGTGAAACTATTTTTGGGAATAGAATGTTAAACATTTCTACAATAATGTTTTCGACTTCTATTTCTTTTAACCAAATATAACAATATTATTATAAATTGAAAAGCACTGCTTTGCCAATTTTTCTCTGCTTGATATCAAAGCCATCTGAAAACCATTTGGTTTGCAGGCTTTAATTAAATTAAATGCAAATTATGTATATTAAATAACAATTATCACAGATTAAAATGTTTTTATCACAGCTGATATGTAAATTGTGCAATACTGTGTACAATGTGCAATTTTCATGGGTGAAAAAAATAAAACCTTAGGAAGAAAAAGTAAATAAACACAAAGAGCAACTGTAATGTACATTGGGTAGAAATGATTAGTTGGAATACTTGGAAGACAAAGTCCCTCAAAAACACACCTGATAATTCCATAGCAGACATTTCTAAACAAGTACCTGGATGAAATCAATCAGTTTTTATTTCACACATTTTAGTTCAAAATTTGTGAATTCATCTTGCAATAATAAGTATTAGTAATTTTATTACATATAAAAGAACTAATGAAAAAAGGTAAACTCTATCAAAGTAAGAGATGATCAACCTCAAAGTTATTATCAATAATATAACAAAATGTGTGTGTGTGTGTGTGTGTGTGTGTGTGTGTGTGTGTGTGTGTGTGTTGTGTGTTATAGATGAACCTGAGAGGGTACATATGTCCAAATTATGTTCAAAAGGGAGAAAAAGTTTAGTGAAGGGGTAGAATTTTTTTTTAAAAACTTAATTCTCAATATAACATGCTGCACGCGAGTGTTGTTTGAGTTATTGTCATGTCATTCCAAGTATTCTAATTACACACAAACAAAAAGTCACGATACACATGGGCCACTATTTAGTAAATGATTATTGTGTATTCCAGACTCTAAATGTTCAAAACACACTATACTAAGTGCCAGTCATTCAGCAGGTATGATAAGCAAAAATGTACCCTCCCTATGTTTCATGGTGTAAAATTTCCCCCTACCCTCCCACACCTCCCTGAAACATGCCTTGTAACTCCCACCTCAAGTTCCTAATACTTTGTGTAAATTCACATATTCAACAAAAAAGCTCATCATTAAACTTCAACAAATGAATACTATCTAATGATAAGACGTGTCTATCCATCATTTCTATCCGTATTTTATCCAGAAGTTACCTATTATTAAAACAGGAAAGAAAATTACAATATAACATTAAAATTTGTTAATGCCACAGAAACATTTAAATAATTATTAGACTGCTACTGAGTCCTGATGTGGTGGGCATGTGTTCATATCAAATAGCCACATCATTCAGAGTGTATGTGAAGAGTCACATTTTGTCCTATATGTAGTGTTTCTCTTCTAATCATTTTTAAATAGACATAACAAACCATGATTACTAGAGATTATTTGGGAATATTAACATGAAAAAGAGTGTATGGGATCATTCTGTATTGCCACTTTTCAAGTATATTTACAAGCACTTGACAAACAGATGGTACACTGTGCATATCTATATATCAGGGGTGCACAAACCGCAGCCTGAGACAGGGCTCTGTGCAGCCCCCGGAGGACTTTAGGATGTTACCATTATTACGAATGTAAAGCACATTATTTCATTATTTGTGTTATTTTTTCTACTGAGCCATCAATGTGCAATCTGACTTGCAGCCCTCCATGTATTATCAATTAGAAATTTGACCCTCTGGCCTAAAAAGTTTGTGCACCCCTGCTATATATATATGATTTGTTACTTGGTCTTACCTCCCCTTTCACAAGCAGATCTGCACATGCCTAACACCCCTACTTTCCCACTCCATGTGTGCATACTAAGCAGATGGCCTCTTCTTACAAAATGCTACCGTAATGAAGTACAATAATTTAAACATTCTATCAGAACAAACAAAAATATTGCATTTCATTGCATAATACTACCACAATAATCTACTTATTCTATAACTATCAGCACAAATAAGAAGTCACATTGCATTATATAATGCTACCACTGAAAGGTACAATGATACATACAATGAACAAGTACAAATGTAAAGACACAAAGCATTACACAAAGTTACAATTGAGGTAAAATGATACAAACAATGAACAAGTACAAATATAAGGACACAAAGCATTACATAAGGTTACAAGTGATGTACAATGATATAAGAGGTATTAAATATCACAGATATCACAAGATACAGCTGAAAAAGTCAGTATCATGCCATTCAGTTGAAGAAATAAGATTTCACAATGGCATTCTTGTGAAGAAGTGTCAAGATGACATTCAGCTGAAGTAGTCAATGCACTTATGAATCATCCCTTGTTTTTAATTGTCTTTTGTGTTTTTTGTGCTTTCTCACACATCCATCATATGATAAACAACCTATTTCACATACTTTCAAAACAAAGTCACCATGGCATTACTGAGCATTACTTTTCTGTCAGAATTAACTGACGTTTCTTTTCCAAAAGTATCTTTAAAGATAAAAACCATTTATAAGTGTTACAATTTTGCACAATGAAATCTAGCGCTAAAAAAAGAAAGAGGTAATATCTAAAAATCTTCACGAGTTAATTTCAATGAGTGGCAAAAATGTAATGATTAAAATACAAAGAAATAGGTCTATAAGTACGTGAACAGCAACAACTAGTGGCTTGTTTGCAAACACATAATGATTTTGTAGCACCTTGACACAAGAAGCAATAAAGAATTTACAACCCTTATTCACTGTGATAATTAGCTTTCCTTTTTCTTTCGGTGGAAAGAGGAGAATAAGCATTGTTTAAGTCTATCAATTCTAAGTAGCAAATTAAATTAATTTAATTTATACAAACTGTAAGACAATTTGCATATATGCCTTTTTGTAAATACTTCTCTGATTAGTACACTCATGACTCAAATATTTATTTAAAGTTCTTTCTAAAATCAGCCATCTTTAATGTGACAACAAAATCAATGTTACTAAGGAAGACCATTATTTCTTACTGACAAGATTGTGATTTCTATGCTATTGTTAACTGAAACACAACTGCTGTAGAAACAAGGAGTATGGATTTCACTTTCAATTTTCACTCTAGATATCAATGCCATATTAAAACCCACTGAGAGTTTATGTGATTTCTGTTCTTTTCTTAACAAATTTCAAAACTTGTTACTGCTATATATCACAACACTCTAAATAAATGTTAGTGATAGAAATTATATGCTGAAACAATTATTTGTTCTGTGCTTATCTTTCAATAATACTGAGAGTCCAGTACAGAACTTATGAGGACACCTCACTCATACCCAACCTCAACAGTCCCTATGAGTGCACAACAGTGCCTTTTGGAAAACCAGCACTATTAGACATAACAAAAACAGTTATAGGGCTTCAAAAGAAAAAAAAAATCATATAGGTAAAACAGCAATATTTCAAGAAGGCAGCAATTTAGGAAAAAGAGTTTTGTTAGCAATCCTGTAAATGTATTGAGACCCGAGAATATGATATAGTCCTGAGACACAACCTAGTCCCATAAGATATGATGCAGTCCCATAAGATATGATGCAGTCCCATAAGACGATGCAGTCCCATAAGACGATGCAATCCCATAAGACATGATGCAGTCCCATAAGACATGATGCAGTCCCATAAGACATGATGCAGTCCCATAAGACATGATGCAGTCCCATAAGACATGATACAGTCCCATAAGACATGATACAGTTCCATAAGCCATGCGCTAACAGTCATCAGAAACTTTTAATAAATAAATTGGGGGGGGGGGGTAGAAGAAAAGTTTTTGCATAATTAATTCAGGGAGGAGAGGCTGCCATCAACATCTGTAGTAGATCCTTGTTTTTCCTGGGTAACAATTTGCTTTCATCGTCCATGATATTTCTGCCATCTGCAATATACGTTAATGGCAATGCATAAATAGCTGAGCAATTACAGAAAGACAGCAAAATGTTAAAGTAAACATGAAATAAGGGAACAGTTATACAGTTTTATTTAATTCTTTAAACTGTTTGTAATACCAGCAGGGTATTCTCTTCCTAATATAGTTCCTGTTTTCATGACTTGTGTGACATGACTTATTCTTTTCAACCTTTTCAACCTAATGGACAGAGTTTGGTTTTTAGAAATGTCAGTTGCTAAAATGCCCCAAATACTTCTGTAATCTTTATAATAAACTATTTAAACCAACATAATCAGATAAACTTGTATGAATAATAGACTGATGATAATTTTTTTAAAATAAAGTTTTAACTTCTTCATTGCTGGCACCAGCATAATATTGAAATCTCTGTACAAAGTCTTACCTGGATCCATAGTAAAAAAAAGTTTATCACTTTCTTCTTTTTTATTAAACAAAAACAAACAAACAACAGAAGCTAAAATTTCTGAACATATCAGGCACACAAAAAAACAGATCATCAAAGAGACTATAACCATTATATTCTACTAAGTGTAATGTGTAATAAAATGTTTTTAGTAAATGAAATTTTTTAGTAAATCAAATGTTTTTAGTGAATGAAATGATTTTTTTGTGTAATGAAATGTCTCACCTTTCCCAAATAATGATTTTTAGTACAATGAACTGATTTTAGTCAATGAATTTTTTAAGTTAATTGAAATGTTTTTAGTGTAGCAAAATGTCTCACTGTTCCCACATGTTTTTAGTATAATGAAATGTCTCACCTTTCCCATATAATGCTTTTAGTGTATTGAAATGATTTTAGTGAATGAAATGTTTTTAGTGTAATGAAATGTCTCACCTTTTTCATATAAAAAATGCTTTTAGTGTAACGAAATATGTTGAGTGAATTAAATGCTTTTAGAGTAATGAATGTCTCACCTTTCTCATATAATGATTTTAGTGTAATGAAATGTTTTAGTCATTGAAAAGCTTTTAGTGTAATGAAATGTCTCCATTTTCCCATATAATGATTTTTGCACATTGAAATGCTTTTAGTCAATGAAATTTTTTAGTTAATGAAATGTTTTTTAATGTAACGAAATGTCTCATCTTTCCCATATAATATTCTTAGTGTAATAAAATGTTTTTAGCGAATGAAATGTTTTTAGTTGATGAAACTTCTCACCTTTCCCATATAATGCTGACATTTCTAAAACTAATTTTGAAAGCAGATTTTAGTGTAATGAAATGTCTCACCTTTCCCATATAATGCTGTAAGATTTCTAAAGAAATCTTTGAAAGCAGTTTTAAGGACAACATTTTCTTGTTCATTTTCTTCTTCACTCCAGCTATCCCAGTCACTGGCACTTGAGTCATCTTCTCTGTCACCATTTTCATCATTGATTAAGTTGTCTCTAGGACTGCTGTCTATTTCATGGATTTCCAGGATATCACTGCTGATGCTGAGGGTGCGACGACGTCCAAAGCGGAGACATGTCCTCATTCCCTGACTACTACCACTTTGATTTAGGATGTCTTGTTCATCTTCAGCAGAAAAATGTACATTTTACAAATAAAAAAACAATAATAAGGGAAAGAAAATTTAAATATATTATGATGTTATCATGCACTATTCTTTTTCCACTTCCATCTTCAGTTAAAACAAGTGCTCTCAATATGATATAAAACAAAACCCAAAAAAAGAAACAAAAAGGTGAGAATAAAACAACTTTTGTTCTATGCAAACCATATTTATTGAGGGAACACTTAATTAGGTGCCCATACTTAAGCCATTAGCTCCCTTAATTATAGTAACCAAGTCCCATACTAAAAGCATTAGCTCCCTTACTTATGTATTCTTACCAAGGCCATACTAATAACATCAATCATAAGCCCATACTAATAGCATTAGCTCTCTTACTTAATGATGATTACCAAATGCCCATCTAATAGCATTAGCTCCCTTACTTATCTATTCTTACTGAGAGCCCAAACTAAAAGCATCACTTCTTTTACTTATCTAAGTCCAAGCTGCAGTGCCTAAATCATCCTGCACAGTGCCAAAGGGAGACAAACTAAAGGTTCCAGAAAACACATTCTACCTCACTCCAGTACACTCTTCCAAACAAAATCAATGGAACTAAAATGTTCCTATTGGAATATAACTAATAAATGTCCCACTCACTAAAAAAACATGTTCCAGTCTCCTGAGAAAAGGATAACTGAAATAAAAAAATTTCTATATTGGAAATTTCTTTGGTTCAGATACCAAAGGAGTATATTCCAGACTCCTGAGGAAAGAGGAACTGGAATTCAATTTACTATATTGGAATATCTCTAATTAACTAACTAAATGGTCCAGACACCAAAGGAACTTGTTTCAGGTTTCTAAGTAATGAGGAACTGGAATTCAAATTTACACTGCAGAGACATGTTCTAGATTCCCAAATAAAGAGGAACTGAATTCAATTTCACACTATAGAAAGATGTTCCAATTTACCAAGAGAAAAAAGGAGTGGAAAAATGTTCCAGACTCTCAAGTAAAGAAGAACTGGAATTTAATTTTACACTGCAGAATGAGGTTTCATGTTCCCAAGTAAAGAGGAACTGGAATTCAATTTTACATTGCAGAAAAATGTTCCAGACTCCCAAGTAAAAAAGAAATGGAATTCATTTTCACACTGCCAGTTCCCAAGTAAAGAGGAAATGGAATTTGATTCACACACTGCAGAAAGATTGTCCAGACTTGCAGGTAATGAGGAAATGAAAATCAATTTTGCACTGTAGAAAGATGGGAATTGAAAATCAATTTTGCACTGTAGAAAGATGGGAATTGAAAATCAATTTTGCACTATAGAAAGATGGGGACTGGAAATCAATTTTGCACTGTAGAAAGATTGGGGACTGGAAATCAATTTTGCACTGTAGAAAGATTGGGGACTGGAAATCAATTTTGCACTGTAGAAAGATTGGGGACTGGAAATCAATTTTGCACTGTAGAAAGATTGTCCAGGAATGGGAGGAATAAAGAGTGGGAGGGTGCTGCCCTCAAGATGCAGACTAAAAATGCAGTTTAGATAACTTCCCTTATTGATGCTAATTCCAAATCAGTGTTAGTCATCATTACAACTGCCAGAGAAAAATGTGTCACCTGAGAAGTAAATATAAATAATCTTTGCATGCCTCTGAACCATCTTCAGGACTCTAATAACACTCAGGAATTTAAGAGTGAACTTTACGAGCCCTGATAATATGCAAGACCATAGAAAATGTTTTTATATAGCCAATAAGCTCATAACATTCTAGGCACTAAGAAAGGAGAATCTCTGGAAAAGGAAGGAATAAGCCAACTTAACTTATATTGAAATTCAGGGTAAAATGCATTGAGAGATAACATAAAAATTCATAGGAAAGCACTATAAAGAGAGAGAACGATAGACAAAAGTGCAGGACTAGAAACAGGAAGAGGAACAAACTTAACATATTCTAATTTATTATTTATCACAATTTTCCAAGAAAACTTTGTTTGCCCCCTTACACAGCGTTACTCCTCTCTCCCAACCATATAGAGTCCAGATTCTGTGAAGTGGTAACATCTAATCAGAAAAAGAATCTGCCATATCCAACACCGGAGCAAGCACAAATGACAATCAAAATAAATTTTCTTGCCTCTACACTTACAACAAACTCATGCCACACTCATTGTGTAAATTAAAAATGATAAAGCAGACAAAATATGAGTACATGCCAACCGATTATGTTTTAAATTCTCTTACAACTATTCATAGACAAACAAAAGGCATATGACTTGTGTAAATTAAAGCAGACAAAATATGAGTGCCTGCCAACCAAATATGTTTTAAATTCTCTTACAAGTATTCATAGACAAACAAAAGACACATGACTTAAATATATAGATGGAGGTCAGAATACAAAATGAAGCGAGAATGAAAACTAAGTTTTCAAAAGTGTATGGGAATGAGGAAGGAAGTTCTAGTTTCAGAAGTTTCAAGCTTCAATCATCTCCCATTTGCCTTGAGCAGGATACATTATTTTATAAATTATTCTTGGATAGTTTGTAGAGGTGAGGAAACTAACCCTCTCAGTTGAGGAACTTGGTTGGCAATGAGGAAAATACCTTTAGAACTAATGGAGGAGTCCAAACCTGTGTCATCTTCTGCTTTTAAATTCGGTTCTTCCAAAACTGAACTCAATGTAGGTCTGTGCCAAGAAAGAGTCATTCCCAGTTCACCAGGTGACTGAGCAGAATCAACAGGAAACCTTATCCCCTGGAAATATGACAAGACATGGATAATTCTGAATTGCAGAAATATTCTAAATATCTCACATGAAAGGGCAGATAGTATAAAAACTATCTTACCTTTTCTTACCTTAAAAAAAAAGTAATAATCAGCAAGAAAAATGCAGTCACACTTATAATATTACATTGCATATGTCAACATTTTCTATTTTTTCTCTAATGTAATTTCTGACAGACATAAAATCTTAACAGTAAGCACACAAGCTTAATTGTTGCAAATCAATCATAGCTGAAAGATAGGTAATAACTTTACAGCTAGGTAACTATAATGGCTAAAAATAAGATGTCCTTTGAGGCCGAGTAGAGGGTGTGTGGGGGGGAGGGGGGGCAAGTAAAACACAGCTAGCAGCTAGTAATGTTCAAGGAAAGAAGATGGAGAGGAGTGGAATACCCTAGACCCATTCAGATAGAGAAATTTCTTTGAAAAGCTACTTGCCTCATTTAGCCTTGCACAGATAGCTTTTAGCAGCCAAGGTATATGGACTGAGGGTTCAAGAGCCGAGCAAACAACAAGATAGCAGTTAAGAATTTTCTGTAGTAGAGCTGCATCTAGGCTCTGCAAAGAAAATTGTACAGTTCAACAACATAGAAAAGTGGGCTAAACAAATGGATTGGCAGTAGGGGGAGATAACTAAAACAACTGAACTAGAAGAAATTAACTATTTTCCTTTTAAATAAAAAAAATTAAACAAAAAATAAAATCAGACGAAAAAAAGTTTAAACATTTTCCCAGGATACCTGCTCAAAACAAGTCTTTTGCTTCCGAGAAAAACTGCATTTTTAAATGTCATTATTCCATTTGAAAATAGTCATTATTGTTTTTAAACATTTAAATAAAACTAATAAAATTACTTTGAAAGCACATATGTATAACTGATTAATCAAACCAATTTAATGTGTTTTATTTTTCAGGAAAGAAAGTTCTGCCTTCTCTAATAAAAAAAATTCAAGTGAAATCTCAATTTTAAATAATCTTGACAGTAATATCAAAAAAATTGCAGAGTCTCTCCTTTCTGAAAGTAGAATAATTATTATATGTGCTAAATATGATGACACACAGTTTTACAAAAATCTACCTTCATTGCAATAACAGCTGTTAATTCCCAGACAGCAAAATAGACACATCTAAGCTGGTATTTCCATGGATCATCATCAAGTGCTGTGACTTGCACCAACTTCACAAACTCTGCATGTGTGCAGTGACTTAGGATACTAAAGCTAAAAAGTTAACATTTAAAACAATGATATTTAATAAAAATAAAGAAAAGAATATATGTAATATCATTCTCTCGTGGATGAAGCAAATTATACTTCCATCATTCAACACCTTCAAGTACTAACAACTCTGGTTGATGTGCTCAAGTTAAATATGTAAGCTAAATGAAGCTGTTTATTTTTTTCTAAATACAACTTTATACTCTTTGAACATGATAGCTGGTACTTGGGCAGTCAAAGTAATTTTTAAATTCCTGTTTAAAGAAAATAATTACAGTCAAAGGTATAATAAAAAAATAATTACAGTCAAAGGTATAATACTTTTGTTGATAACGATTTTTCATTGTACCTGGTGATGAGAGACTTGCAGACATCTGTATCATCGATGAAAAGCCCGATGTTGTATGCAATAAGAGGCAAGCATGTTGCAGCACTCTGGCCACTCAACTGTGGCAGAAAGTGGGGAAGATGTCTATGTAAGGCCAATATCAGGCTCCTTTCAACCTGCATCTCCATCACAGAAGAAAGCTTTGCTCAATGATTAGCAGATAATTATATCTGTGTTATAAATGACTGGTATAAAAGAGCCATTGTTATAAATGACTGTTATACAAGAGCCATCATTATAAATGACTGGTATAAAAGAGCCATGGCTGTAAATGACTGGTATGCAAGAGCCATCATTATAAAAGACTGGTATAAAAGAGCAATGGCTGTAAATGACGTTTACAAGAGCCATCATTATAAATGACTGGTATAAAAGAGCAATGGCTGTAAATGACATTTACAAGAGCCAGGATTGCAAATTTTATGATATACAAGAGCTTATAATGCTTATAAATGACTGGTATAAAAGAGCCACAGTTATAACTGACTGGTATTAAAGAGCCATGGTTATAAATAACTGGTATAAAAGAACCTGGTTATAAATGACTGGTATAAATGAGTCATGGCTGTAAATGACTGGTATAAAAAAATCCATGGCTGTAAATAACTGGAATAGAAGAGCCATGGCTGTAAACAACTGGTACACAAAAGTCAGGGCTCTCTGTTAAAGACTGTTAATGGCTGGTGTACAAGAGTCATGGCAATACATGTCAGCTATACAAGAACCAATGGACATAAATGTCAAGAAATTCCCACAACACTGTAAAGAAATACACCACATACAATTAATTCAATACATATTTTAAACTGCTGTAAACAAATTTCATAATGTTTAAACAGTAGAAATGTGTTCATAAGAATAGCCATTACATCAGAGTTTTTTGTGTTTTTTTTAAAGCTGTATCATTCAACTTTCAAGGGTACTAAAACTCTTCCAATCATTAGCAACAAAGGTTTACTTCACAATCTCTCAACAGACACTAAGTCATGAATATAAGTTGTGTACAGAATCTTCAAAGATAGAGATTAGAGATCTTAACTAAATGTGTGCTAGATACCATAAACCAGAACAGTGCATCCAAATAATAATATTATAAATGTGTAAAATGCTGAATTTGCATGAATGGTGTTTAATCATTTGTCTAACCAAATACATGAAGACTAAAATTTAATCATAATCTGAACAGTAAGCAATCACTTCCAGAGTTGAGACATGCAATATGATTTAAAATTATGTTTGTATTTTAGAAAATAAGGCAATACTCTTAACAATGATGGCTTGTTGATACTTAAGAAAACAATTATCATAACTGGTAGACAGCAAATGCACAGATTTGTGGATTGTGTGTAGAGAGTGCACAATTAATTCTCTGCCTACTATTAAGGAATGAATATAAATTGTATATCTTGATCTAATGTAAATAAATGAACAAAATCTCTATCTCACCCATTCCCTTGACTGCTTGTGCAAGACACATAACAAATGACACAATAAATACAAATTATATTATAATATATTTTATAATTAATTATCTAAATTATAACATCAATATTTTTTCTTTTTAATCTGACAATACAATAACAAATTAATAAGTAAATTAATTATAAAGTCTACTACAAAATTATAAAAGGGGAAAATTTATAGAAAGTCATGATCAAAACAAGCTATTCAGTTTCAACCCAAACTTGCAAAAATGCAACCAGTTTCTCAAAAAAAACACCAAAAACAGATAATCACCCACCTGCCTAGCACACTGTGCACTGGTCTCTGGTCTAACCAAGCAGCAACTTAAAAAATAAAAATAGAACTGTTATTGCTTTTATTTTTCTTTGACAGAAACAATTCACTTTAAATAATCTTGAATATTTAATCATTTGGGTTTGAACTAAAACATATCTCAAATTTTCAATCAAAACTCAAATATTATTTAAAAAATCAAAACTTTATATGTATTCTTGGTAATCTGTAACCTGCCAATTTCTCAAACTAGTACTGTTCTGGAAATTTTCATAAAATTTGCTTTTCTCAAACACTCACATTCTAAAATACAAATAAACTTTCTCTTTGCAATAAAAGAAAGAAACATTCTCTTGGTTCTCAATAAGCAATTTAATTACAAAAAGCAAACAAAAGACTTTCTTCCTCATAAATCAATTTTGAAAAAAATCGTTATATTATTTAAGCTTTAAATTATCAATCAAATAATAAATGTTATTTGTACAACTATACATTTTTCTTTATATTTAAAAAGAAACAGATTACTTTTCTTTGGGACATGTACTTAAACAGGTAAAAAGTGACAGCTACCTTAGAAACCCTTCATATGTAGAGTTGAAACTGCTTGATGGTGGGAGAAATAGAGACTTTGTGATGAAACTGTTTGGGTGAGCAAAGGTGAACAATTCAGTCCACAAATTTAATACTGCTTCTGAAAGTTCATATTTCTGTAAAAGAACCACAAATATAATTAACACAATCAGAGCGACTACTATGTAATCAAAGCTAAATCTAACCCTTTAAACAATTCAAATAGAAAATAAATATAACAAATAATACATGTTGCAAAACATGCTGGTCATTAAATATAGATTTGAAAAATGCCATAGAAAAATTATAACAACAATAAAAAAGAAGTGAGTTGAAAGAAAGAAATAAACTCATTTTACAATTACTCAAACCTCTAGGCTTCATTCCTCTGGAGGTTGTATGCTGAATTGGGTGGGCAGGTCCTTGACTTCTATTAACTTTATAGGAGGGGACTTGGCAGGGTTACAAAGTGAGGGGCTGTTGACTTGGATAGGACCAACATAAAACAATAGCCTTCGGAAATTTTTTAATTAATTATTATTACAAATTGTGTTCTGAATGTTAGTAAAGCACATATTACCCCAGAAAAAATTAATTAAGAAAGAAATATGTAAAAGATCACTATTAATGAACTCTAGAATATCAAGAAAAAATTGTTTTTATTTTATGTAGGGGTCAACAATCTTAGACCTTCAGGCCACACATGGCCCTTTGAAGATTATTTAAATATAATGCATTATAACCAAGTTGTTGCAAAGAGAGTAATTGGCATTCAATTGTCTCACCCAAGGCATTCAAGTAATTATATTGCAAAACTTATCAAGTTGCTGACCCCTGCTCTAACACACAAAACCAGAATTGCTGATAGACACAGACAAGAATTACCAATTGGTCTTGTAAGTCAAAGAAATTGGTGGCAAGCAGAGAAATCTCAGCAGTAATAACAGACAGCTTATCGAACACTGGCCTTCGTAAGAAGGTGCTGACCAAAGGGAGAAAAGTGCTCACATTCTTTCTCACCCCATCAAGCAGAAAAGCATGGGCAGAGCTTTTGACTGCAGATTCCTAAAAAAAAAAAAAAAAAAAAAAAAAAAAAAAAAAAAAAAAAAAAAAAA
Organism: Sinotaia quadrata; assembly: GCA_028829895.1. NCBI lineage: Eukaryota > Metazoa > Mollusca > Gastropoda > Architaenioglossa > Viviparidae > Sinotaia > Sinotaia quadrata. The sequence goes on along the minus strand of CM054181.1, from coordinate 111,940,348 downwards.
TGACCACAACAGAAGTATTAGCAACTTCTGGTACGTTAAAAAATAAAAATTGATAAACATAAGTTTCTGAAAATTGAAACAAAATTCTTCTCATAGGTTATTATCAAATGATACTTAGGTTGTACTCTAGCTAGTAATTTAAAATATGAATTAGGTTTATTTTATACTCAGTTCTTTAGAAATCTGTACAACTGTAACTTTCTCAGACATCCATCAATGACATCATGGAATATTAAAAAGAACTAGAGAATTATGTTTAGATTGTTCTATCAGTTAAAATTTCCAGTGCTACAACCCCAATCACCAACGCCCAAGCACAGGTATTGCTTACTTTGCTACTTAAATCAGCAGTGGCTACAATGCGTGTGGAATAAAGTAAACTTTCCCGCAGCATGTAAAGGCCCAGGTAGGTCTTCAAGCTTGTCTCTGGAGTGGCATAGTGCCAAACTGTCATCATCAAATCCACCTCATACAAGCAAATGACTTCACATAGGCATGGAAGCACCTGCAAATTCAAAGACAGGAAGGGAGGATAGGTGAATGACAGTATGTATTAGTCAGTCTTCATAGAAACACCCATTAAAGGACTTACTCTCATGCATTTGAAGCCAGAATTATATCAAGGTTTGCTACATAATGCCAAATGGAAGCAAACAAAGCTGTAATCATGTGAAACTAGACATCCCTAATCACAGACATTTCCATGCATGCTACAGTAATAGACTGCCTTGCTTGCTTTTTGTTGGAGAGAAGTTCTTTACCTCCCTTTGGAGTTTCAAAAGTCTGTATGCACTGTAGATGGTGCCTTTCCATATGGTAACTGGAAAGCTATCCAGGAAAAGCCTAGTTTATGTTTAAAGGAATATTTGTAAAATGAAGATATTAAAATAACTAGGGCTGCCCATCTTAACAATTAATCTTCTAATTAATCGCTAAGAAATTTTAGCGATTAATTTATTTCATGACAATTAAATTTCAACTAATTTTCTTTCTTACTTACTAAAGCAATGCCGATATTTAATTGCACTGGAAGTTTGTATTTGTTATTACTTTTTACTGCCAAAATGTGCGATTCTAAGATGAAAGATTATATACCAGTTAAAGGTAAATTGTGTGACCATTTTGGTTTTAAAGTAAATGATAACAACAGCATTATTAATGGTGAGAAGGTATACAATTTTAGTTGTTTTTTATCTATTAATTAATTGTTAAATTGTTGTAAGATTAATCATCACAGAAGTCATTAATCATTAACAGCCCTAAAAATAACACAAGAAATAAAAGATCAGTTGCTATTGTGATAATTACCACCTTATTACTTTTCACTTTATGGTTCTTAAACCAGTCTGTCATACATCCTTCTCAACAGGAGTAGTTTGAGTCTATTTTGGATCATCTGCTCATTGCCTGTTATTTTGCAGAAGTGAAATTTACAATTTTAAGATACACAATAGATACAAAATGCTAGCCTTAATTCTAATCCTAACCCTAATTCTAGCTGTAGCCATAATCTGAAACTATTGTGAGTATATTTATAAAGGTTTGTTTAATCATGTAGAACCACATATCTGTGTATGAATCATAACCTATTAACCATCACACACATCATTTGTGCACATGCGTTTTCCACCGTATTTACATCAGTCCCCACAAAAACGAAAGAGCTCTACATCTTATATTTTACATTTTAATGAGGAATAACATGTTCTAGTAAAATTTGATCTGTACTATTTATTGTAATATCTCTTCAATCACATGCTTAAGTTGATCTAGTTATAAGGCAGATCTCTTCCTAAAAAGGTGCATAATTCTTGATCACCATATCCATTCAGAAATATGAAGTTATTTTGAGAATACGATTCAAAAGAAATTAATCATTGAAATTGATATATAATGCTTGCAGAAGGACACTTACATGTGAAATATGAATTGCTTGGCAGGTAATTTATTTCAATATTTCCTTAAATAGATGTCCAATTTTAGTAAGCCTTGCACCTTAAAGCAATGTCATCCCAGAAAAAAACAAATACCTGCTGAGCAATTCTGCGTAATTCCCACTGGAAATGAGCCAAGCATGCTGCTGTGTGATGCAGCATGGTGAGAAAGAGTTCCTGATATGACAGCAGACAATCAAACATATCGTGTTCTGTAATGTCTTTAGCCCTTTAAAAAAAAGAATAATGCATATTTCATACCATAGAAGTTAATATTAACATAATACAAATCACAAATTTGCAAAGATCATTTATAATATAACCAAACTATCTAAGGTATCCTTAACTTCAAAACTAATTAGACCACTAACAACAACTCAAGGAATACAATAAACACCTGCAAAATGAGTAATTGGACAGTAATTATCAACTCAAGGAATGACAATAAACACCTTCAAAATGCAAGGAATGACAATAAACACTTGCAAAATGAGTAATTAGACAACTAATAACTCAAAGAATGACAATAAACAACTGCAAAAGAAATAGACAGATTATATCAAGGAACAACAATAAATGCCCGCAAAAAGAATAGACAGCTAATAACAACTCAAGGAAAGACAATAAACACCTGCACAAAGAGTAATTAGACCAGCTAATATCAACTCAAGGAATGACAATAAACACCTGTAAAATGAGTAATTAGCTAATAATTACAGAAATTTAAGGAATGACAATAAATACCTGCAAAATGAGTTCAGTTAATATATGTCTATGCAAACTCTATGCTTCAGAAAAGACAAAAACCGCACAATAGGAAAAATTATTTACTTTGTTCCCAAAGTACTAAAATAGAATATGTATACAGTCATAAACCTATTTAACTCAAAACTGATTCTGAACATATCAAGAAAATGCAAAAATATTATAAATGGAGAACTTGGTGGCTGTAATATTAAGGTGCTAGCCTTGCATGCGAGTCATGGGTTCAAGCCCAGCCTTGATGACTGGAATTTGTTTCGAATGATCCTTACTTACTCCCTAGGTCAAATATATTGACTTAAGTACAGAGGGCTCTTTGGAAAATCAGTGCAAATAAATATCCATTATTATTATTATTCATTTACTTAGCCAAACGCTGACAGTAAACTTGAAGAAAAAGCATAAAGTCATAAAGCTATTTAACTCCAAATTTACAGTAAACATGAAACGAAAATATACAAAAACATAACATTTTGTTCCAATTTGTCTGTAAATGTGAAGAGAAAATATAAATGCATTAACATTTCCAATTTAAAAAATACAAAGAAAAATTGCAAGATGTTTCACCTTTCAGAATTCTCAGTTATTTTAGCATTAGGTGAAGCCACAGCCAGCGAATGGAATTGTTGGATTGAGCCAGGCAACAGGTGGTCTTGGAGGAGCTTCTTACAAGCCAGCTCATATACAAACATGCACCCCTCCTTTCCTTCCCAGCATCCCCATCCAGTCTCATCATCTGGAGTTATGCCACAACAAGCAAAATAAATATAGTATCAGATGGGCAGCAAGCATCAATGTATTCTGTTCTTCAAACTAATTTATTAAAATCAAGAAATGTAACAGTAGAATATGTGCACATGTGCATTAATAACTGCATCAATGTACTAAACTCATAAACTGCATTCTGTACACTTATTTGTTTTAATTTAGCAACAAAAAAATAATCTAAGTGTCAAGGAGTAATAATGTATTCTATTCAGAACACTAATCAATTGAAAACATTAATTTTAATTTACAAAGAACATGTTCACACTAGCATATCTTTCATTCATTTAGAAGTAACTGTTTAAAGTAAATTTACATTCTTAGAGTGTACAAGTTAATGTAAAAACTTGAAAGGAGAAAAAAGTTGAAGGGATTTTTGTAATTCTTGCTGTGTGTGTGTATATGTGCATGTTAAATTAACTTCAAAAATACAAAGTATGATGGGGAAAATGTGAACAATTTAAAATATATATATGCATCTGTACCTTTCCAAAAGTTCTGGCATTCAGAAAGTTTCTCCAGACAGACATACCATCTCCTGGACAAATGATGCAAAACAACTCTCAGCATACTGTCTTTCTTTCCAGCTGCTGCAGATCAAAAGCATTATAAGTGAATGTATCTCTCTGTCAACAAAATATAACATAACACTGATTTCATGCTCTTCATATAATTTTATAAACAAAATATAACAACTTATGTCATGCATTTGCCACTGGAATGTGTATTCATCATGACGTATTGATGGCCCCCCTGTTCCAATTAATTTATTCCTGTCATGTAGATACTTTTCAAAAATGTTATCCCCCACTGTGTATCAAAGGAAAGAGTGAAGGAAGAGGCTCAACTCTTCCGATTCTAGGATGAAATAACGAAATACCAAAATTGGGTGCAATTAAATTTATTGATGTTATTATACTTATGTGGAAACCATAAAATATAGAAATTCTGGTTAGTCAGTGTAATGCTGGGCAGATATGTAGGAATGGGACAATGTGAATATGTCACCAACCTTTCACTTTTTAACTTGTTCACTCGATCATTTAAACAAATCACACAAACAGATGGTTTCAAGGTAAAAATCATATTATAAAACTGTAAATATAATATGAATACAAATCCAGCTTTACTCCACACCAATAGTCATGAAGAGGGTGCTTGCAGCCTGCCGAACACTAGAAGCCTCGTGAGACAGGTAGGCCAGAAAAACATCAGAGCAAGTAGGCCACAGATAATGCACTTCTTTCAAAGAGAAAACCTGCAAAAGTTATATAAATTAAATCTTCATCTAATATTTTTTCCAACAAATTAATTTTGATGAAATTCTTTATTAATAGAAAGAAACAACAGAAACTTCAGCTAAACATAACAGAGATTTATGCTGTAATACAGTTCAGATAGCAATCATTTAAAGCATCAGACAGCAATTATTTAAAGCATCAACACTCAATTTAACAAAAAGATTGATATACAGTAAAAGATTATGCAAATTAAACTCAATAAAATGGCTAAACTACATTCAGTTATATGTATAAAGTAATAACCAAACAAAGCTTATAAATTACTAAATGTATGTGCACTTTATATAAATGGTTTAATTTCTTTCACAAATTTTCCATGAGTCAAAAGACTTAGTGTGAGAAATATATTTATTATACCAGTATGCTAATAACATGAACAATACGATAAACTGTTACCTTCCTAAGAAACCATATTTCTAGAAAATATTAATCAATATGATTCAACATCAATGCAGAGAATCTATCATTCCAAGTTGAGCTATTTGATCCACGGGCTGAAATAATCTGTGACTCAAATTATTACCTTGAACAGTGAAATGCAAATATTCAGTAGCCCTTCTGCTGGATAAGCTTCAATACAGCTAAATAACTGCAAGAAATTCAAAATAAGAGTTCTAATTGTAATGTTTAAAATACATAATTATTAGAAAGAAATTAAGGAAGAATATTTTAATTTTAAAAGAAAGAGAAAGAATAGGGGGAAAAGAAGACAGACAAGCATGCAATGCAAAGAAAGGAAAGGAAAGAAACAACAACAACAAAACACGTCTTAAAAGTGATGAAAGTACATCTACACTGACTTTAACAATATATTTTTAGAATATACAACATTTTTAGAATATACAACTCAAGAAATTGAAATCAGTGTGCTCATCCTAAATCAAAACATACAAAGTTCTTTTGCATTTCAGGGTTCTACTGTCTGTGAGTGAGAACCACTTTATGAATTCATACTCAATAGCTGTTACACCTTAATTTACCTAAGATCTGAAAACACCAATTTATATGTCATGACCTTCTGCTGGGTGTTCTTTACTGCATAACTTGTCCATTTTTAAGTATATTATTACATGTAAATGTGAACACTGTAATTTTACATATTAGGTGCATTGATAATTAGCATTCTTAACTTTGGACTTCACTTCTCTCTACATATTTTCTGGATGCTGTAGTATCCCAAGGTATTTATATCCCTTTTCCATTGAAACATCGTTGATTTTTCCAATGTCGAATTGTAAGCCCTGTTGTTTGACCTTGCCTTTCTGGATGACAATTCTTCCACATTTCTCAAAGCCAAATTTCATGTTAATGTCCTCACTGCAGATCTTGACAGTATTGATCAGTGATGTGATGTCACATTCATTTTTAGTCAATCCATGACATTTCAAGATTTGTTCTTCATTTCTTGCTGTCAGTAACTATTGCCTTATCAATTTCCAATTGGACCTTTGTTCCTCTGCATTATTAATATTATTATTATTATTATTATATCCTTTTGGTGTTTATTATCTATGAACAATGCTGGAGACTATTATTATATTTCCTTCATCTTTATTTTGTATGAACAATGCTGCAGCATTTATTTAAACATTTTAAACAAATTATTAATACAGAAAAATGTGTCAACATGTATGTTCTATTCTGGCAATGACTCGTATCAATAATTTACCTCATGCTCAGCATTTTGTTTTACTGAAGAGGGTGTCAACAAAGTCAATGTCTGATGTAACAAATCTATTGTGTCCTGAAAAATAACAAAATTTCTTTTAAAATAACTTCTAGGCAAAACAAGGATATCAAAATAATAATAGCCTTACAATACATTTTCAGACGCACAAATAAATTGGTCACACACTGACAAATCAATGCCTGACATTCCTTTCAATTCTGAGCGCAAAAACATTTAAAAAATTGAATTACACTGAATCAGCAATAAATTATTTGTCTTTGAATTTACTTATTAAAAATTAGAACTCTTCTATACGCTAATTTTAAACTACAGCAATTAAAACACATACAAAAGTTTAATAGTCAGAAATCACTTATAAAAGGAAATAAATAATATTTTAAACAAAATCTAACTAAAATTCCCAAGACAAAAGAAATATACCCCAAACTGAAAAAAATAACTTTAACAAACTAAAAAATTGAAAATGGAAAACCTGATTGTCTACATGTCCAATGTAGGCTGACATTATGTTTGCCACTGTCTCTCGAATGCACAATTGTGGGTGTGAAATCAGACTAAAGACGATTGTCAGTACACACTCAACAATGAATGAAGATAACTCCACCTTAAATTTAAAACAAATGTAAATATACAAAACTGCCTATGCTACCTAAAGTTTGGCTTAATTCTGTGCAATGAAATGCTGTGCACATCAATAGTCATAAAGAATTTAAAATTAATAGAGAAAACAAACAAATACTTTCTACTTTTATAAAATCCACAAGAAAGAAAACAACTACATGTAATTATTACATTAAGAGTTATCTTCCTTTCAACTTTATATGACTGAGTGACCACAACACAAAGAGTGATTGTGAGTTGAATAATTAAGCAAATTGAAAATAACAAGTAACACACATTGTGCTGAAATGACAGGGGACAGAATATTTCTATTCTGTTTCTGACTCCCACAACTAAGGATTAGTATGTGTTTACAGACTTGAATATCAAGGATGAAAATGTTCAACAACAGCAACAACAACAATATTATTTTATTTTAATTACTTTTTATTCCAGGAAATTTCTGAAAATAAATTTTAAAACTTAACTATTTCCCTAACTTTTTTGTGCCAGCAGACAATGACAAAAACTGATTTATGAATTTACAAATAAACTTTACAATATAAAAAATCCATAACATTGTAAGTATAATTTGCATTCAATTTTGACCTGATCAGGCAAAGTTAGTCCTGGATAAATTTTTATAATTTTTAGTTATTGGAAGTCTTGAATGTTTCAACCATTTCTCTTTAATCTGGTAGCAGAATCAAAGAGTTTTACCTTTTATGCCAGAGGCAGTTATAAGCATTTGAAGTCAGTATGTATATTGGAAGCCATTTTAAGAAAACAACTTAATTCAAAGGTTAGTCACAAATTTCACAGAAAATCTGTCTTCATTTCTGATCAAAATTGGCATAAAAAACTTGACATTGACTTGGCACACAGCTTTTCAAAATGATTTACTCTCAGGAATGTGTAATATGTCCCTCTTAGGGCCTTCCAATGAGGTATGTCACTCTAAGGGCCTTCCAATGAGGTATAACATGTCATTCTAAGGATCTTCCAATGAGGTATAACATGTCATTATAAGGGCCTTCCAATGATGCATAACAGGTCACTCTAAGGGCCTTCCAATGATGTATTACATGACACTCAAAGGACCTACCAAATGATGTATAGCCTTACTCTAATGGCCTTTCAGTGATGTATAATATGACACTGTAAAGGTTTTCCAATGATGTATATGCTGCTCTAAGAGAATTTCAATGATGTAAAATCAGTTTAAGAACTTTACAATAATATAAGATGTCACTCTAAAAGTCTTCCAATGATGTACTAGAGATTTTCTTTGGCACACTAAAGATCCTCCATTTTAATCCAGATTAGGTAATGTTGTATTACAATACCTAGGGTTACATTTATACAATGCATTTTTCACTAACTTTAATGTTAAAACATTGCGATAACATTATCTCAGTACAGATTAGTGCTGAAAGAATTTAGATCTGAATAAAGTCAAAATATGACACATAGGCCCACAACGCCTTTTAAAGCATTTATGTCTGTTTGTCTTTAGTGAATAAGAACTAATTTTGCCAGAGCAAGTCATATTTATTTTCATGCCATCCCAAATAAAGAATGAGTTTGATAAGTAATATAAATACCAAGTGCATCCAAACAAAGAACTGCACTTATAAATAATTTCAAAATCCCCTCAAATCTAGGAAAGGCCTGCAGTGTGGACAAAAAGAAAAATAAAATGAAACAAAAAGTGAATGAAAGATTAAGGTATGATGAAGAGCCAACAAGTCTGTCATAACCCTCAGTGTACCTTCATGAAATCCATCTCTGTGTATGTACTGAGCCTGATTTAAATAAAAGATCTTGGGGAAATTTACTGATAACACTAATGCTGATGCACCTTAATTTAATGACTAGGCTGGTTTAATTTTAATTTTCTTAAAGTCAGTCGGTTGTCAGATGTCAATGATGCTACAGTAAAAGTGTAAAAAGTTTTAAAACGAAGCTCTCATTGACTTACATTCTGGTTGTGTTGAGCGTAACAGGAGTGCATGATAGAGCTGACACCTAAATTTAAAAAAGAAATCTATATATTTTTTAAATTACAGAGAATGCACAAACAGTTAAGAAATAAACACTGTGAACAGCATCACACATTTAAGTAAATCATTTTATGATGTGAAATGATTCATGCAATCTTTTGCAACTATACTCGGCACTTAAGCAAACAACCCAATTAAAGCCTCCAAGACTAATTCATACTTATCCACAGAGTTCTATTCAGGGTAAACAAAAATCACTGAATAAAATATATCTACTTATAGAAAGACAACAAAAAGTCAAATTAAAGACACTTATTTATAACAGGATAACATTATACATGAATGTGTTGGAGTCTTGAATAAACTAAATACAGACAACTTCATAAACAGCTATATCAAGCAAAAGATAAGGCTTTTCAGTAACTATGTAACCTGACAGGCAAGAGGTTAAAAGACATTATCAGGTATTTAAAACAAGGAAGGAAGGTAAAAGCCACTTAAATAAAATAAAGATAAGAGTTTGAAAAAAAAATCTAATGAGAATTCAATTTAAAATTAAAATGAAGCACAAAAATTTATCATTCATACTAAAGACAATATAACAAAATAAAAAATGATGAATTCACATGAAAAATACACTTTTTAACAAATATACTAACACAACGAAAGATAAATAAAAGGGATTTATAAAGTACAGTTTCAACAAAACAATAGCACACAGATACAGTGCTATTCTTGTTAGAGAAAAAGAAATATCTTGAGAGCCTGTTTGAAAATGACCTTAGTCTCCCTATATATCAGTTCAAAAACCAGTATATTCCATGTAGTTGGGCCCTGAGAAGAAATGTATGTTGATATAATGACTACACAGTTTGCTTACAGACTGTTCAAATGCATGTATTTTTTATGAATGCATGCTTCTAGAAGGCGTGTACACAGGTATCAGATCAGATTGGTATGTAGGGTTGAAGGCAGAGGGTGAAGCATGACAAAAAGAAGTAATCTTGCGTTGTATCATACCATGAACAGGCAGTGTGTGAAAACTGTGAACAGGCAGCAAGTGAAGACCAGAGCAAAGTAAAAATTAGATGAACAAAAAAGATACCTACACAAAACAGCCCCATCCTTGCTCTGCCATGACCCATCACAATCAATGCACATCTGTGAACAATTATAAAATATTTAGCAATTTTCACTTCACATCAAATAAACAGTTATAAGGGGAATAAGGGAGACATATATCTGTATGAGGAGAACATGGAGATAGTTATAAATGTATTTGGAAAACATGGAGACAGTTATAAATGTAAGAGGAAAACAGGGAGACAGATATAAATGTATCTGGAAAACATGGAGACAGTTATATATTAAATGTATCTGGAAAACATGGAGACATTATATTAAATGTATCTGGAAAACATGGAGACAGTTATATTAAATGTATTTGGAAAACATGGAGACAGTTATATTAAATGTATTTGGAAAACATGGAGACAGTTATATTAAATGTATTTGGAAAACATGGAGACAGTTATATTAAATGTATTTGGAAAACATGGAGACAGTTATAAATGTATCTGGAAAATATGGAGACAGTTATATTAAATGTATTTGGAAAACATGGAGACAGTTATAAATGTATCTGGAAAACATGGAGACAGTTATAAATGTAAGAGGAAAACAGATATCCATAATGTGCTTTATTTTTTTTTAAAAACTGTTAAAGAAATTAAAACAAATAAGCTCAACCAAATATTTAAATAACAAATATATATGAAAGAGATTCAAAGAAAAATTAATATGAGAATGTGTTAAGCCAGTTAAGGTATGCAATCATCATTAAACCAATTTAACATTTTCATTAAGTTTCATGCATTCATAAATTAAAAAAATGAACACATTAAGATCGATTTTTATAAATATAAGAAAATTCTTTTGTAGACTTGTGACCTAGAGTGTTAATCAGTAAAAAGAAAAAGGCATTAGGTAAATCAAAACTCTCTTGATGTTGTTATATATAGAAAGCAAGCAAGACAAACTAGAAACTTTTTGTAACATTCTATTTCCATTAGTTGGGGTTTTTTTAATATAAAGGCTTAAAATGTGGGTATAATTATGTTTAAATTATTTTCAATCTCCATCTAAAATATATCTGCTTATATTATATGTAACTTTCAAAGACTAAGCAAATATGAGACATCAACTACCACTTCAGAAAGTTTACATACTTCCAGCATAGACTTGAAAATGTCTTCTTGTTGATGGACTGTCCAGCCTTTGAAGATCATTGCCAAACCATTGCTGCAAGTTTTTCGAACTGCAGACCAAACATCTTTTGCTGCAGTTAATATCAAGGACTGAAAATAAATAAATAAAATTTATTGGCTGATGTTTAGATATGATGCAGTTTGCAAGATGAACTTATCATAAATGAAAATTCACAAGCACTGTACCTGTATACAAACAAATAGGAAGATTTCAAATCACTTCATTTCATACTTGAATTATTTCATACAATTTTACACACATGCCCATGCGCACATACACAAGCGTGCGCATGCACACGCATACACACACACACACACACACACACACACACACACACATGATCACAAACCCATTAGTATGAGTTTAAAATGTTTCTGTAAACAATTTAAAGATCAACAGTAAATAGTAAATTTTACTCTTGTATATAATCAGTGCAGTGACCAAAAAACAGCTTGATTTATAATTCATTATTCTAGGGCATTCTGTATTTTATAAATGATTAATCATTTCCTTTTAAGGAAAGAAAGAAAGAAAGAAAGAAAGAAAGAAAGAAAGAAAGAAAGAAAGAAAGAAAGAAAGAAAGAAAGAAAGAAAGAAAGAAAGAAAGAAAGAAAGGAAGGAAGGAAGGAAGGAAGGAAGGAAGGGAAAGAAAGGGAAAGAAAAGAAAGAAAGAGTAGGGAGGAAGGGAAGGAAGGAAGGAAGGGACGGAGGGAGGGAGGAAAGGGATGGGAAGGAAAGGAAAGAAAAAGAAAGGAAAGGAAAGGAAAGGAAAGGGGAGGGAAGGGAAGGGAAGGAGAGGAAAGGAAGGGAAGGGAAGGGGAAAGGAAGGGAGGGAGGGAGGGAGGAAGGAAGAAAAGAAGGAAGGAAGGAAGAAAGGAAGGAAGGAAGGAAAGAAGGAAGGAAGGAAAGAAGGAAGGAAGGAAATTATTACTTTCACTGCTTTGAATGTATCAGCCTCCAGGCAATTTTTACTATTGGTTAACCAAAGTACTGTGTGCTCCATTGACTTATTTCTCACTGTAGGCAGATCTGATGCTACAAGACAAAAAGAAAAAAACATTGTTAATTGCTGGATTATGATTCAATGAATATGCCATGCATACAACAAATGTATGTTTGATATCCGAAGCCTGCACATCTTGCTTATTAATTGTGTTTATGTTTCATGTTTGTTGTTTAAAACACAAAGCTTGTATATTATCACAGTAATTTAAATTACAACAGGGGACTATATTATAGACAGCCTCACAACCTTTTGTCATTTTAACATAAAACTGCTGAGTTAATAGGAACATTATTTGCTATATTATTTATTACACAGTAATTTAAATAAGAACAGAGATCTATACCATACTACTACTGCATGTAGGTTTATTTTTTTCTGTCACATTGCACCAAAACTTGTCATCAGCGAAAAGAGAAAGGAATTCCAAAGGCTGACTGTCATCTGTCATGCTATTTAGAATGTTGTTTGGTCCTCTGCTAGCATCATTGAAATTCAGATCAACAGAAGATGCAGTGAAATGATTGCTCCATTATGGATCTGCACTTTGATCTCCGCCATCAGCTGTTTGCAGGCCATGCCTCCCTTCTCTGACACCTCTCCCTTCCCCTCTGTCAATTTTATTGATACTTTCTTCATCCTCACTCAAATCATTTTCACTGCTACTAAGCATATAATCCTTGTCGAATTCGTTCTCTTCATCCGAAGAAAATTGTTGTCACTAATTAGAGTAAATGTTGTGCTGTAAATTGCTGTGATCTTGCTCTCTTCCCAGTTGAAGTACTGGGTTCATTCGATTCATATGACCATTCATAATTCAACATGAGAAGAAGAAATTCTGTGCACAACAAAGAAAAAGCACTGCGCCATTTGCAGAATTGAAATCTAGCACGGACAGTGAGAATTGGCTGTGATTGACTGATTATTTTTAGAACCATGTGCTTTCAATCCATGTGGCTTTGAGAAGACCAGTTTACCAGGCATACAGTGCAAGAGGGTTAAGATTCAAGTGAGTCTGTCAGATCATACATGACCCATAATTCCCTATAGTAATATATCTAGATCTATCTGGCTTTCATCAATCCTGCTAAAGCAAACTTCCTACACTAAAGAATTACAGAGATGGATACATTTCACTCATCAGGTGTAGTGAACATTTATCCTATCAAACATCAAAATATTCATTAAATCATATCCAATATTTATGGAACACACAACCGACACACAATCACAACAGCAGAAAAACTTGTTAAGTGCACTTATTACTAAGAAACAAATGTAAAGTATGCACAACCATGATACTTACCTCGAAGTAAGAGACGTTCAAAAGCAACTGCCATAATTGCTGTCACTGGTTTTTCAACAATCCTGCCAACAAAATTACCAGGTCCAAAGTGATAAACAATTTACTTAAAGTCTAGAATTGAAATGTTATTATAGTTTTTAACATCTAAATAACATTTATCAAATTATATACTAAACTTATAAGTGCCTTAAAAAAGATTTCTAACTTCAGTTAATTTGAGACATCACCCACCCACCCATCCACCCATATGCCAGAAGGTGCAATGTGTTCCAGTATCATTGAGAATTCTTATTTAACCACAAACAAAATACACTATCACTAGAGAAAAAAATGTATAAATAAGGTTTTATAACCATCTCAATCAAATGTGTTACATATCAAATGAATGTCACTCCCATTATTACTATAGCCAATTCCAAACAACAATTATTACAAATACAACTGAAAGCACTCCAGAACAGGTTATCTGCCTTTCTAGTCAGCATTTATAATCTACTGAATTTGAGTTCATATTTCTAACACAGTTTAAGTTAAGCAGCTTTTATGTTGTAATGTCTAGAATTGTTTTGTCCTGCTTTATTCCATCCTCAGTATTTGCCCCTGATTGAATTTTAAAATGAACATGCTACTAGTACTATCTATACTCTAGATTTTTTAAATTAAAGATTCAATATTCTGATGTCACTATTATTATTATTATTGCTATTATTTGACTGGAAGTAAACTGCAAAGAAACTAAACTGTGTTAGGTAGATTATCTTGTCATCACATCTAATTAAAAGTAAATAATGTAAAGAAAAATACGAAAAGAAATCATACAATTACTTTATTACAAGTTTAACTAATACTTAATATTCTTACCTGCCAATCACAACATCAAGTTTTTTATTCAATACTTCCTCAGTTTTAGCATCAAAAGATTCTGCCTGCTCTTGCAAAACTTGATCACATATTTCCTGTGATCGCTTATCAGCCCATCCATACCTTCGAGTGAATATATAATATAAAAAGTTTTCAGCCAATGGCAATTCAGATAACAAAATCTCCAAAGTGCTAATCCCAAGATGGCAGGGATGTTTTTTAAATGGAACACACAAACTCAGTCCAAGTTTATCACTGGCATCAGGAGATGTTTCATGCAAATTCTGAACTATAATGCAATGTTCCTTGATAGTGCTATTTTCAAGGCAGCCTAAACTTTCAAGTTCTCTTTCAACAGAATCTGGCACAGGGAGCCTTATGTCAGGACTGCCCACTGAACTACAGTATGCCCATTCTTTTAATGGCAAGAATGTGTCTTGCTGCATAGGACCAAACAAAATGTGCTCAGGTGATTCTTCCGTATCTTTTTCTGTCCGCATTCTATGTTTGGATTTCTGTATACTTTCAACAACAAAATTTTCAAGGTGTGAAGTTCCACCATTTTTGATGCAGCCATTTTCAATTGTAAAACTGTCTTTCTTTGCTGGTGATGTAAAACACAAAGAGTCCAGGAAGGAGAGTTCTTTGTCAACATTCATATGATTATTGTTTCTAAGCACAAATAAAATTTGTGCTAAATTGTCATGCCAAGTGCCCGAGTCCATGATTTCTTTTTTCAAAAGACAAGCTGAAGCAAAATCTGCAACATATAAACTTTAGATATTACAATTTATGTGCAGGCACAGGTGCTGGTTGATTCACACCTATTTGATTAATATGTTTTCATTTAATTATCATTTATTGTGAAGGAATAAAATTTTATCTATGCTAGTGCTGAGACTCAATACTTATATAAGTTCCCATTGCAAATTGTGCACAAATATGCATTATCTGCTAAATGAGAGGTACAATCTGCTTCAAAATGTCCTTAACAGAAAACTTATGCAAAATACTGCCTTTGATTAATATCCCAAAACTGTAAGAATGCATCTATGGCTATAAATCAAGTAATACCTGTACATAAATATATGTATAGCATATATATATACACACCTCTTTAAGGTGTGTGGCTGCACAGCCATACAGCTCATTAAAAATGCTAGGCAAGCAGTTTCAAAATTCTGAGCACATGTTTTGGTAGCAAATACATATGAGTTAAAGTTTTGTTTAACTTAAGGGAGATCATTTGCTCATGCAAAAACATCTGCCATTTCCGCACACACAGGAAAAATATTAGAGGGAACATTGATGTGCACATTTCTTTTTTTGCTTTAAAAGTAGTCACCAAAATAAATGTATAATAAAATAAATATTACAACAAACACCTCCTTTATTTTCTTCTTAATAAATGATTGGCTACAGATTTTAATTTGATAAAATCAAATAAATTCCAGGCATTAGCATGTCATAAAATTTTATTTCAGCACACACACACAAAATCTCCATTTCTAGACATCTTTAATGGATTGTAAATCGTGTTTATGGATATTCAATATTGAAATCTGTGTCATTAAATATGGATGGAGGAGGTCTTTCCTTTGTATTTCTTTTCTTATTATTACTCTGCAAATTGCTAAAAGTTAGAGCTGCTTAATATAGAAATTTTTAGAATGTCAACATAAATAAATCTCATTTTTAGAAGAAAGAATATATTACACTTACAAACATGTCATGAATTTTATATATGGACATTCAATACAAAAATCTGTGTTAGGAGATATGGTGAAAAAAGAGTTGTCCTATTGTTCAGATTTTGTTGTCTCATTCATTAATCTCTAAAATATTAAAAACTGGATTTGTTTAATCAGAATGAAAACTGACCAATGCAAACAAAGATGGTATTGTTATTTTTAAATAATGGCTCACATATCTTTCTGGTAAAAGCCTGACACTTTTATAAAAAGTCAAACCAATCACTGTTCAATAATCCTAAGCCAATCAATGGCACAAGAAATATATTAATTTAAATTAAAACACTTTTAACTCCAAATTTCACAACTGCATTCTTCAGTGCTTGGAAAAACAAATAGTCTTATTTTTATTTTATTTTGTGCATATTGCATTTAAAAAAAATAAATACATTAAATCCTCAGTGCACACTGCATAAAAAAAACATAAATACATGTACATTAAATCTTAAACCTCTCCAATGAGTAAGAATATGTAACTTGAAGTTGAAGGTAACTATAAAGTATATGAAAGGTGGGCATAATAATAAATATGAAAATTGAAGGATGGAAAGGTTTTCGCATTTTCAAATACAATACCCCAGTCAAATACTGTAAGGAAATTCAAATGAACCATTGATATGAAATATTTCTTGTCATTAGAGTCAAATCTGATTTATTTTTTAAATTACAAAATAAATAACTCATAATCAACTATCAAAATTTTGTTCATAATAAATAATGAACACTTCGACAGTTTTTTTTTTTTTAAATTAATTCTAACTTGTTTGTATTCCAATATTAGATGAATAAGTAACTCTTTCAATACCTGGAATTTTTACCTCAATTTACAATTTCTAGTGTGTAAGTGCCTTAAGTTAGAAAGTTCAGATATTATGCAAAGATAGAGAGTGAAAGCAAACTTTAGCAAGTTAATATATTAAAAGTGTATAAAGTGCGAATGATTTATTTACATTACTGAGTAATAAACACTCTATAGACGGGGCTTTAATTCTTCTACAACTTGTGCGGCTCTATTTACCTTATTCCGTGTTTTAAATGTATATTATTATTCCAATTCATTTGCAAGAAGCAATATCTCTTCTGCAAAACCATAGTATACACTAGTTAAGAGTTATGCTCATACATACAAAGCCATAGAGTACCATACTGTTACAATTTAACTTTCTCTGGCGTTGCTTAAATCAGGCATGCAATGCTATGCCGTGATCTCATCAAAACATTACAGGGCCGAAGTAAATCACGAAGGAACCTATATTTTATTGATAAAAATAATGACTCTTTCGTTTACCAAAATACTGGTGTACGTATTGATTCTCAAGAAATTATTTCAAACATATTTTAAAAATGAGTCGTTAGTTTATTCACTTCGACGCACTCATTGGTGTTCTGCAAAACAACATGGCGGGCAACGTACCTTATGAATATGGTTGGTTTTATGTTCAACCAGTTTGAGTGGAATTATTCATTTCGATCATGTTCATTATGCAGCGTTATCCTCTTAATAACGAATATTTCTTTAAGTTTCGTTAATTTGCAAAATTAACTTCCCTAAGAGTAATAAATGTACAACGTTACTCTCAGATTTCATGAAGTTCCTTAAATCATGATTCATGCCACGGTACCAAATAAAATTAAAGATTAGTTTCTATTTCAAAAAGTGTAAAGCTACCCCTAAAGTTATAATATATGTTATATTTTAATTCCTTAATTGTTATTTGTATATGCTTTCTTTATATGAAGTTATCGTTCTTTGAAAGACTGGAAATAAGTTCTGATGTACGTATTTAATATTAATAAATAATAATGATTAATTTTAAGTACTAGGCCTATATATTTTTATTATCGCTAAAACTCATAAACTTTTAAGTAGGCCTATATTTTTTATGAGTCACAAAGTATTTTGCAGAATCACAAAGTATTTTGCAGTTATTAAAATCAACAATAGTGAACTAAGGAGAGGCTGTAGATACATTTATCATTTTATGTCAGATGATCAACATAAATAGATTGGTATTTTTAGTTCACTTATTCTGTGAGTGTTATAGAACTAAAGAAGTTACATTTATGTATGTAAACTTTCGCTTATGCAGTTATAAGTGCTAGCCACATTTTCATATGTTTCCGGTATTCTCTTTCCATTCTTAAAGCACTTTTACTAATTTAAATATTGGAGGGAGGTTGGGTGGGGATCTGAATTATTTTATTTAGTTTAATCCAAGTTGTTTAAAATTTCTTTGCTACCAGTTTACATCATTGAAGTTCCTTTATTTTAAATGTCTGTGATACCAGCTAATATCATTGCAGTTCCTTTATTTAAAATGTATGTGATACCAGCTAATATCATTGCAGTTCTTTTCAGAACAGAAAGAAAGCAGGGATCTGTACATAAGAACAAATTTCAAGAGGCACAAATTGTAATAAACCTGTCACTTTCTAAATGTATATTTAATTATTTTTTATAAAAGATTTTTCCATTGTTGTTTTGTTTACAAGTAAATGTTTGCATTATTACAATATTAGTATATTAGTGGTCATCTTGCAATAGTTGTGCATATCAGAGTCATTAACTAAATACAGATCATCATTGTATTCGGTTTGGGGTTATAAATTTCTCTTGCTACATATCCTTAAATCAGTCTTAATTATTTTATAATAAAAAATAATAAAACAATGTTATCGGTCACACTTTCCCCAAGAAATTACCTATGTAAATGCATTGTTAATTGTTACCTGTAAAATGTGTATGAGTGGTGAAACTTTGCATATGAAATCAACTGTATTGTATTGCTATTACTATTAGCAATAAAAAATAATAATTCCAGTTTAAACCAAATATTTAAAAACCCTTATGATCACATTACCAGTTCTCTGATATCAGATAAATCAACCAAAGCTGGATCAAGAATGTTACTGGCCAGACTGTGTCAATTAAAGTAAAATCAGTCATTGATTATTGTATCACTGCAAAATTTGAATAGTGGCATGCTCTTACTTCAACTTTATCACACAATCCTGTACTAATACATTATTCACATTGGCAATGGCATAGCACATATTTCATGCTCTTTAAAAAACAGAAACTTTGCACCTGTGCTGCACTATACAACAGTATTTATTTATAATATAAACTATCACCCCACCCCACCCAAAAAAATGTGTATGATTTGCACACTGGCACATGTCGGCTAAAGTTTGCATTTTTTAAGCAACAATTTGGATATTATATACATTATCAATTTTTAGGCAAAATTGCAATCTCTGTCTGTGCTTTCTTTTATTTATTAATTTAAATTCCAGATAACATTCTATATTTAAGTCTATAGTTGATATCTTTTAGATGTCTTAAAACTGTATTCACCATTGTTCATAAATCATCATATGCAATCAGATACAAGTTATTTCTTTTCAGGTTTTTGGACCAGACATTTATTCTATGATCTACTGAAGCCTACATTATTTGAACTTGAATTGCAGCCTTTTATGCCATAACACATAGTTGATTTCTTTGACAAGCAGTGCTTCTATAGTGTCCTTATAAGAGTGCATATACACTGGCAATACAATTTGTTGTTATTGAGGTTTTGTTTGGTTTGGGCTTTTTGGGAAGACTGTTTGTAACCCAGTGGCACTAGGTTTTAAGGATACTGCAGCTGGATTTGGGTTCACAGCACACAAATTTACAATTTTGCATGATAAATGACAGAATATTATTTTATTTTTTTCTGTGAGGATGATCAAAGTGTTTAAGTCAAGTAACAAAATATATTGAACATGATCTTAAAGAACAGATTTGTAGCAAAGAAATGTGCATCTAAGGTAAAGGTGTAAATACCTTTTCATTTTTTTTAAATTTCTTTATTCTTCTGAAGAAATGGCACTAATAGGTTGGGAAAGAGGTTGGTTTTTGTTTGTTTCTTGTGGGGTGGGATGGGTGTTGGTTGGCTTATGCGTTTACTCCTGGAGTTTATGCTTTTTGATGTAGTACCACATACTCTAGCACAGTGTTCTTTCTAATTTTTAACTTGGATTTAAAACTCATCACCAAAGATTGAACTAAATTTTAGTAAGACTAATTAGGAAAGTAATAGGAATATACACTTATTGAACATGCACAGAGTTACCTCATTTTAATTGAAGAGAGTATTTGTTTCATTTAGTTATATTTTGAGTTTAACAGGAAAAAATATTGATTTAATGTAACAGAAGAAAATACTGATTTAATGTGTGCATAGTTAGCTCTTGATTTTCTAGCACTTTTATTTAAGGGGAATTTTCTGTTCAGAACAATTTCCCAGACTGAATGAGCAGTTTTACTGTAATTCCAAATTGGGTACCAGCAATTTGTCTTCAAAACATAAAGAAAGATTTCAAAAACAACCATTGCATTAAGTGATCAAGCTTCGTGAACAATTAAAGTAATTATAACAGGGGTCGGGAACCTTTTTGTCTGAGAGAGCCATGGACACAACATATTTTGAAAAGTAATTCTATGAGAGCCATACATTATGTTTAAACCTAAAAATTCAAGTAAATGTGTAATTTTGTGTAATTTTCACACTAAAAGTACAATAATTATGTCTCTAATTCTTTTTAATAACATTATTATGCTGTTGCTAATCAATAATGAGAATTTCTTCCCATTAATGCGACTTCTGGTGCTGCATGGCTTTGCTGATGGCTTTGTAGTCTGGTTGATACGTGGTGAGGTTAAGCTTCATGCAGGCGTTGAGACTTCCATCCGTTAAACGTGATCGCAGGTTGGTCTTAATGTTCTTTAGATGTGAGAAAGACTGCTCGCATGTATACGTAGAGCCAAACATTGTCAGTACAGCAATACTCACACGCTGCAGTGTATGGTATGTGACGGGAAGCGCGTTCCAAGTTTTGACAATCAGCTGGTCTGCGTGTTGAAGTTTTTTAATTTCTGCCCACTTGTGTTGGCTCGCCAACTCTGCTTGCTGTCATGCAAGTCTTTCCAAATCTTCATTCAGTGACTTGAACTTATTCACCCACATGTCTGAGGCCTTCAGGTCAGCAGCTTGGAGCTCAAAATCTCTGACGGAGACACCGGGGATGCAACTCAGGTCAGTGCTGTCCACTGCACACTCGTGTGGATGGGTGATGAACTTAAAAAGACGGGTGTCGCTCGCGAAATTCTCCAAAGCGCGCTTTAAATGACTGCAGGAGATTAGACGTGAAGCCTGCTAGCTGCTGAAGATTAAGATGTTGAGCAGGGTCACTTGATGTGCACATATCTTTGAACTCTCCCAGTTTTTCAAAGTGTAGTAAACGACCTGTTTCAATGTCGGTGATGAAGAGTTCTAGCTTGTTTTCAAATGCAAACACTGCTTGTTGCAGGGATAAGATTGTGTTTCCAACGCCTTGCATTTTCACATTGAGCTGATTTAGATGTTCAGTCATGTCTATGAGATAATAGAACTTCAGAAGCCACTCAGTGTCAGATAACTCGGGATGCTCGACATTCTTCATTTCAAGAAAAGTCCGGATTTCGCTCAGACAAGCCGCAAATCGGCTGAGCACCTTCCCCCTTGACAACCAACGCACGTTGCTGTGCAGAAGCAGACCAGGATAATTATTCCCAACCTCATCAAGCAGTGTTTTGAACTGGCGATCATTTAATGCTCGGGCAACAATAAAGTTGACTACCCGAACCACCAGTGACATCACCTCACCAAGCTGTTCGCCACACATCTGAGCACAAAGCGCCTCTTGATGGAGGATGCAATGAAAGCTTATGATGCGTCTGTTTTCATGCTCACAAAGAAGAGCGACAAATCCTCTGCTTTTCCCAACCATGCACGGAGCACCATCAGTGCACACCGAAACAAGTTTATTCATCGGTAGATTTTTTTCTTTAGCGAACTCAGTGAAGGACTCGAACAAATCCTGCCCTCTTGTTGTGCCTTTCATAGACAACACAGCAAGACTTTCCTCATGTAGTGTATCACCGACAACATACCTTGCAACCACGCTGAACTGGGATAAATTACTGACGTCTGTTGACTCATCCAAAGCGAGAGAAAAAAACGGTGCCGCATTTATGTCCTTGACTTGCTTTGCCTCAATTTGATTTGACATCATGATGCTACGATCGTGAACAGTTCTTGCCGACAGAGGCATGTCTTTTATCCGTTTAATTATTTTGTCCTTATCCGAAAAGTCATCAAAAAGTTCATTGGCAACATCAAGCATGAATGCTTTGGCATACTCCCCATCTGTGAATGGCTTTCCGTTTCTCACAATAGCTAAAGCGCCAGCAAAGCTAGCCGAATTCAAGTCACCTTGTTGGGTCCAAACACGGATTTGATGCTGACTAGCTTGCACTCTTGATAGCAGTTCTTGACATGCTTTCTTCCTGCTGTCTCCCGCAGGATATTTCGATGCAAATGTAGAATGGCGTGTCTCGAAGTGTCGCTTTACATTTGACCGTTTCATAGATGCAATTTTATCACTGCATATTAGACACACTGCAGAACCCGTTCTCTCCACAAAGGCAAATTCCTCTGTCCATTCCTGCTGAAAAGTACGATACTCATCGTTTTTCTTTCTTTTAGCCATCTTGTCAAAAGGGTTTCTAAAGTTAGTTAGCTGACCACGCGATTTAAACGAAACTTTCTGATCCGACGACAATCTGTTGTGCGGACCCTTTTGCACATACACACATCGGCCGCTATTTTCGAAAGCTATATATGGCAGCCCCAGTTGAACAATGACATGTATTTTTGTCACTTTTCCATAGAAATCCACGCTTTTAGTAAGGTTGGACTTCCACCAAGGAACAACTAGCAGTTGAAGTCTGAGTTATAAAGTGAACTCAGGAACCGGCTGCAATGCATAGTTAATCATGTTTCAGACTCGTGTGACAATAATGATTTATATGGGCCTAATAACAGCAGTGTTAATCATTCTTTAAAATTTCCACTAACTTACAATTTACATTATGTGAAAATCCAAACATCTAAAATTCTAAATCTTTACAATATATTTCTCCATTAATCCAAAGTTGCTAGTAATACGATTTAACTAATGAATACGTGGCGGGTTTTGACTCTCCCGTGATAACAATTAATCAACGGTAGTTCAATTACATACACGTGGTGTCCTCACCACTACTATAAATGTAATATCGCTGTGCCACTTAGCTTTGTAGAAAATATATTATCAATCAGCAATAAAATGCACAAGAAAATTCTACATACATTCACAATACAAAATATATAGAATTAATTCAACTCAACACAGAGAAATCAAGATATTACCACTATGTTGTGTTCTGATATTTCTCCATTAATCCAAAGTTGCTAGTTATACAATTTAACTAATGAATACGTGGCGGGTTTTGACTCTCCCGTGATAACAATTAATCAACGGTAGTTCAATTGCATACACATGGTGTCTTCACCACTACTACAAATGTAATATCACTGTTACATGCCAGCATTTATTTAAAGACCCTGCTCCAGAATTAAGATTTAGATTAATTAAATTTCAGGATTTAGATTAATTAAATCTCCTCGCTTATTCTGAAACAGGCTGGCTGCCCAGATTTATCCTTCAGTCTGACTAAATTTAACCTCGTAGTTAGGACACGAAATTCAGTGACAGATAAACCTGTGTGACTTCACATTCAATAGTTTGAATATAATAATGAAAGTACAATCAACATCACGCTCATGCGTGTTACAATTAAAATGCGACATTGCTTACGCAAGAGAATTTAAATCATTCAAAGAAAACATTTAGATTTTAGATTTTAGAAAGTGAATATGAATTAAAATCACGCACATACGCGTTACAAGTATAAACGCGATTATACACATTGTTTACAAACTTTACATCAAGGACTCTTTACATAAAAATAATCATATGAACGTGCACCAACGTTCTGTGGTTACAATTCCATTAATTTAGCATTATAAACCATTGTCTTTCAATTCGACAATTACTGTAAAGAATGTAATGTATCTAGTTTAGCCATACTGTTACCAAGCCACGTGTCTAGAGAAGGTTGCAGTAAAGATATAATTTCTACATTAACAATCTCGCACATTCACACAATGATAACTTAAATAAAATGCAAGTTATAATTTAAGAAATCGATGTGTTTACCTTGTTCAATACACGAAGGTTATCGACACAGCGGGTTAGGCTTATTGGCTGATTGACTCGCGGAATAATTTGTGCCGCCGGACAACGTTCCAAAGCGGTTGTTCCTCGCAGAGTACCGATTAACATTCAAACCTGGTTTATAAAAACTCGTGAATTCGGACAGAGAACCGTTATGTATGCACGTAGCGCTTGGGTGGTCCAGCTGTGCGTGCAATGTCCGTAGAAATGGTCAGCCATGCCGCGCGCTGACACGGTCGTAAACCACGGACCCTAAAAGTGCCAGCTATCGGAGACTGGCAAGTCCGAGGAAGTAAGTATAATTTGCCCCAACCCTATTACAATCGCTGTGCCACTTAGCTTTGTAGAAAATATATTATCAATCAGCAATAAAATGCACAAGAAAATTCTACATACATTCACAATACAAAATATATAGAATTAATTCAACTCAACATAGAGAAATCAAGATATTACCACTATGTTGTGTTCTGATAGATCCGGTCCTAGTAATGAATGGACGCTCTAATTTTATCCATGTAAATCGAGTGCAATGCAGGTGTGCGTCTAACATGGCCCGTTCATTCAGGGGTCTATAATGAATGAAAGTAGAGGTCAATTCACAACTTAGCGCTACGTCACATTATCTGAAAACAAGTGACCGTACATGGATAGTTAGTATCCGACTTTTGATGCGACCTTCACCTCTGGTTTTAGCCTGTTTCTTTGAAGGAGTAAACAAGGTATTTCATCAGTCTCTAAGCCTAATCACTAACGGATGTCTCTTTATGGAGGCGTAAGACTGGGAAAACTCAGTTGTTTTTTTTATAATCGAACATTTGTCTGAGAGCCAGTTGCAGCCATCAATAGAGCCACATATGGCTCGCGAGCCATAGGTTCCCGACCCCTGAATTATAATGTCAGTGCTAGAATAAGATCTGAGCATAATTATTCAGATATCTATTCCTGTGTATGTGGTGTGTGTGTGTGTGTGTGTGTGTGTGTGTGTGCGTGCGTGCATGCGTGTGTTTTATTGTTTGCTTCAACAATGGCAGTTTTAATGTTTTTAGATGTGAACGATCAAATTTTGAAAATTGGATATTTTCTTTGAACAGTTATTCCACGCAACTTCCGACTGCTGGATGAACTTGAGGTGGGGCAGAAAGGTGGTGGTGACGGTACTCTGAGTTGGGGATTAGCTAATGATGAGGATATGACACTCTCGGACTGGACTGGATCAATCTTAGGTCCACCTAGAGTACGTGAGCTCTTTTTCTTACTGTTGAATAATTATACATTGATTTAACTTTTGATGAGCTGAAGCAGCTTAGTGGTGTTAAATAATGTGTTTACAGTGAAAAATCTAGAGCATATGTAAAGGGTTTTTCCAAAACCTAGAGTATTTGTACAGGATTTTTCTAAACCCTAAAGCATATATGCAGGATTTTTCTCAAATCTAGAGCATTTGTACAAGATTTTTCAAAAACGCAGATTATATGTACAGATTTTTCTGCCTACTTTTTAATGCTTTATAATGCAGAATAGTCTTATTTAATTCCAAATCAGCTGTATGTTGACACAAACTTTCATTGAAGCCATGGATTCAAAGCCTAACTTGAAATTATTCGATGTTGTAAGCACAAGGGTTGTACCAAAAATCCCCACCTTTTGATCAAATTAACTATCTAAATCATCCAATGGTAGAAGTGATAATGAAGAGAAACACATATTTGTTTGACACCGATTGGCTCATTTGAAAGACTAAGAAAATGTGTGCTTTCTCTGAGGACACCAGCGACACAATACCTTTTTGGTATATTCAATATCTGTGATGTCCATGGGACGAGCATGCAAGTTAATACATATATAATATAAATGGTGAATTGATTATAAAATAGATTGAGTGAATTCTGTTTTGTATGTAAATTTGAATATGTGACCTTATATTTTAATTATATTCTTTGTAATTACACGATAAACTCAAATCAGACAACCTGAGATGTCAACCCCAAAGTGAGAGCAAGATTAAGAATCATCTTCCAAGTAATGCCACCTCCCATGTTGTCAGTCCTTAATTTTTAATCATCCTGTACAGATGTAGAACTTCTGTGTTTCGACATTATGATATATTACATACAATATTATTCATAGGGAAAATTATATTCCATTTATGTTACTTTTGTTTGTGTGAGGGTCTTAAGAATGTGTATCTCACATAAACAGAGAATTCACTGTAATTAATGGTTTACTATTTATATCTAAGATATGGAAATAGCATATCGACATTGCAAAATTAAAACTTTTATAATTTCTTTAAATTTAAAATTTGGAACTTTCACACCTGTAAATATGATATATTTATACAATGAAATGAAGGATCTACTATATCTAGTCATTCGATTTCATTTCTAAATATATAATATAGATAAGGAGCTTTGTTGATCCTCTTTATTATGGTTCTGCATGAGAATGGAGTGTGGTCGTGCTGATCCTGTAGGCAGAGTGCACTACCTGCAGAGCTTTAGCATGTATATGTACTTTTATGAAATTGTTCTCAAAGTTATTTAAAGTAGATGCTTGATAATTGGCAGCTCTTGGAAGTGAAGATTGTGACAGAGTGAAATCTGCAGATTATTCAAATTATGATTTTAATGAAAGAACACCAGTTAATGCATTTATAAGAGTGCATTTTATATTTATATATATATATATATATATATTTAAGGGTCCAAAAATGTAATAATATTCATAAGTTTGTAATTAGATTTTTTAAAATTTAATATGCAGGTATAATCTACATACCATATTCATAAAATCTATGGTTTTAATTTGCTTCATCAATGAAAAATTCGACAGTTGAGAGACCACCATTTACTCGGTGCCGCCAGTTAATGAGAGTCTACTGTAGTTGAATGAGACATTACTGAATCTACAGTCATGAAACATTTATCATATGTTTTATTTCAGACAGCTTTTGAAGGCAGAATCTATCAAGTAAGAATGCAGTGTAATGAAGACTACCCACAGATTCCACCAATTGTGCAGTTCAGAACTCGGGTCAACATGTCTGGTGTTAATAAAGATAATGGCATGGTAAGCAGGAGCTTTCACAGAAATAATAATCACCTAAGTCCAAATTTACCAAGACACTTTTAAGCTGAAAATCCAGTTTTCTGGCCAAGCTTTGTGACTCAATCTCAAACTTGTCATTTTTGGACTGGGCCTTTCTGGTTTGATCACTCATATCTTGTGCCTTAGTTTGAGTGTTTATGGATTAGTCTCAGGCTGATAACTGAAACTGAAATGCAGGAAAAAGAGTAATAAAATAATTGTTTTTGGGTCAAATTTTGAATGTTCCCATTCCTCTTTATTGATAAATATTTTAATTATTTAAACAATGTACTCCCTGACATAATTCATTCATGGATAAATGAGTTTAGTAAATTTGAGCTGGCTTCCACTGTTAAGATGCCAATAATTATATCTCAAGGTTTTTCTCCTGTTTCTCAAGAAAGACTATACAACTTCAGATTATTTTGTAATGGAAAACTATTCATTACTATTGGATTTTCACATTTAATCTTATTTCATAAAGAACATTTAGTATATGGTTTTTAGAGACAGAAAGAAAGAAAAGAAATTTACCAAATGTTCAAAAATATTTATCAGATTATCAAATTTATCAGATTCGGTTATAAGTAAGAAAGGAAACTATTACTTATATATAGTTTTTGATATCAATGAAGAAAATAAACAGTACTGTGAGCAAAGTTAAAAATAAAGTTTAATATTTCTTTCTCAAGAAAATAGTTAAATCTTTAAAAAGCCAGCAAGCATTGTTTCTCTCACCATTATTCTCTTTCTTTAAATATTTTTTTATGTTTTTAT
Source organism: Sinotaia quadrata (assembly GCA_028829895.1). Lineage (NCBI taxonomy): Eukaryota > Metazoa > Mollusca > Gastropoda > Architaenioglossa > Viviparidae > Sinotaia > Sinotaia quadrata. The sequence goes on along the minus strand of CM054181.1, from coordinate 111,912,089 downwards.
TTCAGCTTGAATTACATGTATTCATCTTCTTGATGACAGTCATCTGCTGCAGATAAATCTGTTGTGTTAATTGCTCATGACTAGCAATCTTTCTCAACAAAAAGTATCATGTATATTCCTGGTAGTAATTTTGTAGATATTCATCAGGCTACAAATACTGCAAGTCTGTTGTCTCAGCTAGAGTAACAAGTCTGATGAGTTTCAGAGTCATGAATTAAAATGAGCAGTGATTTGGGTTTGAAAATTGTAAAATCTGTAAAGAACATTATTTGATTAGCTCAATTGCCACACTGCTGAAAGCTATAATAGAACCGCCAACTTTTTCATACACCAAGTTGACCCAATCTGTGTTAAAAATAATAAATAAATAAATTAGGTGTATAAGATTAGTTATAGTCTTTTTAATTTGTTTCTAAATTATATATAGTTTGAAATCTGATAAACACTTTAAAAACTTAGCAGTACTTCATTCAGTGTGGTTAGTTAATAAGAGGCATAATTAATTCTAGTTGGAAATGCTGTTGCTGTTAATGTGATATTAAACTTTGATTGAAACTAGATTTTTCAGTCTTAGTTAAGTGTCAGAAGCTGGTAGTTGGCAAATCCCTCCAAGTTTAGCCAGGAATTAAAGGCTGAATCTTGTTGGCATGGATATTGCAATACTTTCAGAATTTTATTCTGGGGGGACTGAATCTTACTTGAATCTGAATCTAACAAATTGTGTAATATGCATGTTATTTCACAACTTTTGATGTTAGGTTCAAATCTTCTAGTAAAATATGAACAATATATTCACCTTTAAAAAATACCAACTGGTAAGTGCTTATATTTGCATTTTCATAATTTATTTTTTAAATGCAGCTAATGCCTAACTTTGTCATGCATAATAAGTATAAATTATTTTTAAACCTTTTGAACTTGTTTCTAATTACTACTTCCATTTCAAAAGTCAGCATCTTGAAATTTCTGGAGTTGAATATTTTGAACCTTACAAGACAGTCCCTTGATCTTCATTGTAACAATATGCACTGTAAAAGATAAAATATAATATTTCAAAATTGTTTATGTATTAACTTCATATACACAGATTAGCTCTATAGTTACAATTTTTCTTTTCCCGTAGGTTGATCCCAAGAAAGTACCATGCTTGCGACAATGGAACATGTCTATGACCCTTCACACTGTTTTAGCTGGGCTTCGAGATTTGATGTTACTAAAGGAGAATTATAAAAGCCCTCAACCTGCAGAAGGGATGACATTTTTTTAACAAAGGATTTGTAACAGCACTGGTTGGCCAGTGCTTAGAAATTGCTTGCTTGTTGGCACAGATTATGAACTAGAGATTGCGAGGCACCGTGCTTGAGCGATGCATGATGGAAAGAAGAGGAAAGGCATGAGGGTAAATTAAAGTTCCCACATCATGTTTTTTTCTTGTTTATTCTCTGGCTGCTTGTTCACTGGGTCAGTTTAGATCAGCGTATTGAAATCAAGAAGGGAGAACACTTTAAAGTGCACAGTTTATATGCATTGTTGTTTAATCCAAAGTCTAGTAATGTGACTGCTTATAATTATACTTCAATTTAAGTGTTTGTGAATGCTGTTTTTTTTTTATAACTAGTTCAGTAGCTTTAATGGTATATTTACATCCAACAAGTGCAATGCAGTGATTGTTTTAATATTTTTTTTTTATTGTATTACCCTTATGCAAATATATACAGAATTTCACCAATTAAAATACAATTAAAAGTTTTTAAAAATCTACAAAATATTTTTTTTCTGCTCATGTATTTAATTTGCCAATTTACTGACATTTTTTATTCAACATTCACTAAAACATCTTTAAATTTTTAATTACATTCTCATTTTAAACTCTGTATAAATAAATTTAAAAAAATAATGGAACAGTTACAGCATTTGAAAGGGCAAGTTGTGATTGTGACAGTATTTCTGTGTGCATGTAGAGGTCAAGGTTTTAGAGAGAGGAGTTATTATCCCAGTATGTTTTTATAGTTAGTTCAGAAACCGCTTTGGTAATTTGTTTGATCAAAATTTAAACCACTCCTAGAGAACTTCTTTTTGTAATTGGTTTGGTATGGTGAGCAATGCTGTGGTGTCAAGCACTAAATACCAGTGAACGTATTAGGTTATATATTGTTGTGTAATAGTGTGTTTTACTAGGCCTAGACCCGTTTTCAACTAAAGTTTAAAGTTCTTACGGTGGGCTGTATAATGAAGTATAGTATATTTTCTTACTTTAAATGAGTGACGGAAAATAATTTCTCACTTTTTTTAGTGGAAAGACACTTGTAGTCATGGTGGACATTGACTTCATTGATATACTCCTCCACAGGTCTATGATAAATGCATATTACAATTATTAGGCCTACCAATAAATGCACACTCAAAAGAAAATTAACTAATTGTAATTTTTTAAATAAGCATTCCCAGTAAGTTTGAACCCCTAATATTTGATAAAGCACCGAATTTTATCTACCACAAAACTTGGTTTCAGTTATGTAGACGCCATATCAAATGAAGAAAATCATACTACTTGCATTTGCTGTTTCAATCATCATTTCAAAATTTATAACTAATCTGTTTTCTATGCTGTGCAAGTTATCTTGGAATGTACTAAGTCTTTAAATGTCTTCCCCAAAAAATAATACTCGAAGAAAAGGTCAGTGACAAAAACTTGCTATGAAACTTGCTATAACAATAAAACTTGTATTTTCTGCTTGAACCTTTTGAAATGTTATAATTTTTTTCCAGTTATTTATTATTTTTTGTTTATCCTTAAACCAATGGCTTTTAGTATTTTACTGACTCAGGCAGTCTTAAGGGGCTGCTTTATGTTTCTCATAATAAAATTTTCTTTAAGATTATAAATTGAAGTTTAATGGTTGTATAATATGAATAAAACATTTATAATAACAAAATAAAATGTCTGTTTCAATGTGTTTATTTGCCACCATGCCTGCACCTCCATAAGGGAAATTGTACATGGTCAAGTTTATGGATATTCTGATAAGAAAAAAAAGTGATTTATAATTGAAAGTAGACTTAGTCATTATTGCTAACAGCTACAGTTTTTAAACTTTTAAAATTATTATTTATAATTATTTATAAATATTTTCTTATTTAGTTTTTGCTACATTCACTACAAAAGATGTTAAGTTTACTGCAGTATCTTAAGTAAAAAATAATTATAAAAGATAGAAATAATTACTTTTCAATTCTTAAACTCCAGCAAAGAAATTCTGTTAACATCCGAAAAAAAAATATCCACAATAGAAGAAATGAGATGTAATCAGTGTTTGCCGGCCAAAGAACTATTGTGAAGTCATAATTGGAAAGATGAAAGGGTAACAAGAATGATTCATTAAAATCCAGATTTCTTTTGGAAATCTTTTGAAAACAAGATAATGAATTTGAATTGATGAGAATAATAATTCACATATTGTCTGTCATCATCAGAACAAAACTCTTTTGTTTTAAGACTATAAAATATGGTTATACATGTAGTTCAGTAACCTGTAAAAATTTTAAAATGCAACATCACTGCTGACAAAATATGAGAAAAAGCATTTATTGGCCATAAAGACATTTTGTCATATACTATTGGTTTCAATTGTCGTATTACATGATTTGTACTTAGTTGAATTTCTTGATTACCTAATACTTTTAATCTCTCAGTTCATTCATTATGCTGAGTTTCAGTGATGCAGATAATGGTTTGATGCAAAATAAATTTTATTGTTTATTTCATTCAAACTAAATCCATTTTTCTTCTGAATAATAAAAAATCATATGATTTGTATAATTTTCTTTTAAATTGCTCATTGCTATGCTGTTTGTATTGTAATGACTTTATTATTTGCTTTGTAAATATTCTAGTATAAATAAATAACCAATTTAATGTTGTTGAGAAAATACATTAGTCTATGTGATTAACATCTCTGTTGGCTCAGAGATTACTGTTTTGGATTTATTTTGTTTTAGGGCCACTTTAGTGAAAGTTCAGTTTGTTTTTTTAAGACTTTTGACAACTCTGAAATTATTCATGTTTTTAAATTTGCCTGTTCTATGACTCTTTAAAAAATAAAATTCTGCATGGCTTATAAGTTTTCAGTTTACATAAATACATCTTGATAGAATTTTGACGATGACCTGATTACAACACCAAGTTTTGCATAGATTGTGATAAGAAAATTTTATAAAAATAAGTATTTATGTGCCCACAATATTTTCTTTTAGCAAGAACATTATATAACACTTGATGCTTACACAGTGAACTAATTTTAGCAATGATTCACAAAATAAATTTCACTTTTTATTCTCAGAATGTAATGAGACTTATATAATACATTCACACACACACACACACACACAATGAAACCCCAATTATCCAGTGTTCTTACTCTTATTATCTTGCTCTTATGCTTATCTTACTCCCACATTAACCACCTCTTTTCAACCAGATCATTTGAAGCAAAGACACTCTGCATGATCAACCATCCTACTACTAATTAGCAATATATAGAGTAATGCATTTCAATATTTTAACAATAACATTAATGCTCTCTTTAAAGCATACAATAATAAGGGGGGGAAATCTTTTATTTACTTACATTTGGTAAGTAAATGAAAGCTTTTTTCAATTGTATTTCTTTTAATTTTGTAATATATATGTAGAGTCACCTTTCCAATATCAAAATGCATTATTAATGACATTGTCAAACTGTAGGCATCAAGATATTAAAAGTGGTATTTTCTATAGCATTAAAGACAACAGCAACACCACTGATCTAGATCTAAAGATAAAAATTTTCTTTCTGTTCTTTGATGTATGTACTTTCTGTGCAATGTTTGATAGAGTCATTTCTCTTCGACTCTTATTTTGTCAGCTCAAATCACTAATAACAATTTTTTTCTTGTCTTTGATTTTTAAAACACCAAGTGGATAGAAAAAAAAAATATGGCCCACAAAAATAAAGTTAATCAAGGTATCACAAATCAGCAACTTTTTCATAGGCCTCATATCTTTGTCTTTTACAATACTTATTTCTCATACTTTTTACCATAATCTCCTTCTCACTCATTTCACTTCAGCTTATCCAACAAATTTATAATGGTCTAATAAATTGAAATTTTACTGTGTGTACTTTTGGTTTTCTTCGTCAGTTATGTTTTTCCAAACCTATAGGTTCTTTATATGTGAAAATTTACTGTTAACACATAAGCTCCTAACTATAAGAATGACAATATTTTATTCATGCATAAGTTTTTTTAAAACCGATCTCACACTGTTCAGAATAAAAGACTCAGATAAATATAACGAGCCTTGAATTTGGTACATGCCAATATATATATATATATATATGTATATGTATATAACATCTAACAACTAGGAAAACTTGCCACTGAATATTTGCAATACTTAATGCAAGTTGTATTAAAGGCACTGGCATTTTCATTATTAATATAATGCATATTTTATTAATGAAAATAAATTTAAATTCAGAAGGAAATATATATTGTTCAACTAAATGCTGCTTAACCAAGAGAAATCATTTTATATATATAAGTGAAAATATTTTTTGTTTTAAATTTTTTAAATAGTAAACATGTAATGTTTTACACAACAACTAAAGTGCAAAGAATATAAAAATATTTTTATGGAAGAGAAGGGGAACTGTGATATTAAAAAACGATGTTTAGAGAATGATTTTGCATTTAATCTGTTTGGGGTGGAGTAGCGCAGATCATGTGAATCTTGATTTATTTTTATGGGATTCTCCTTCCAACCTTTAATTATGAACATTTGGCATCTTAAGATTTATTCATAGACCTACAAGTAATTTTGTAATACTTAATAGATTGAGGCTGTCTAGGCTTTTTTATTACTTGTGCAATATACAGATTCACCATAAAGAAACATTAATCTTGATGTCTGTGAAGTATTTTATACTTTGCTATAAATGTAAGACTCTGTATAATCTTTTCAATTTAAAAAAATTGTATAATTGTTAATTTTCTTTACATCTTTTAACCTCCTGAATGCATTTCAGGTTGCATATCATAATGCATAATGTATGAAGCAAACTAACCACTTCATGGTCTATATAGCTATAATATTTAAAATAATGACTAACATACTTTGATTTTATGAAAGGAACTCTTGATAGGGTGGAAAATGTAGTTTCTTTACAAGACTCAGAAATAGGAATTTAAATTGGAAGAACGTAAAAAAAATATATATTCTTCATCAAACAGGAGAATATATATTTTAGAATATCGGAAGAGAAAGGAGTATCATGGGTCACTTGTGAAATTACTCACTGTCTTTTGACCAAATAAATCTTGAAAGTTTAGAATTATTTCTAAGCACTAGTCAAATTATTAAAGATTGTTCTGGTACATTATCAGTTCATTCACACCACAACAGTATTACTATTAGTGTCAGATGAAGTAAGTTTTCAGATTCTAAATTACTAAATAATAAATGAGGAATGAAGCAAAAATGATTTTCTCTGTTTTCCGTTTTTGATCTCTCTCTCTCTCTCTAACCATCTTACACACACACACACCTGTAAAGCTTTCCATTGCTCTTTAGAGTTTTAGTGACTAGGTGACATGGCGATTCCACTCATACTAATCTGTTTCAGACATTTCCCATTCTTATTTAAGAATACTCACAGCCCCCCCACATCTTGACTGATAAAATTTGAAATATCCCACCCTTTAATATATTTTAAATGTGCATTTAACGCATTCTGTTTTATTTTGCTCATTGGACAATTTTAATCATGTTTGCAAAGCCACTTCTATTTGTGATTCACTACTGCTACCACTACTTGAGGCTGACTGCAAACTACGGCTACCAGTACTACTACTCGAAGTTGACTGCAGTCAATCAAAGTAAAGCAAACCTGGGATGAATCATCCCCACTAGAACCATCTGCACAGTGCTTAATCATCAAAACAATGCCTTTCATTGATGTGTTGTTTCCCATTTAAAATCATCCTGGGTTAAGATTAATCACTCGTGTCAGAGTATGAAATTTTAATTGGTAAAAACTTTTTTAAATGCTTTTAATTAATTTGCATTAATGGCATTTTCCTGTTGATTATAAATAATTAAAATGTAGTCATATATCATAGTAACAACAACAACAACAAACTTTGTTGGTTTATTTAAACGGTAAATATTGTTAAACAAAAATATGTGTTTATTTATTTTTTTAATCAGTGTCAATGAATGTGTTATGATATCATGTAACACTCTCAAGTTGAGCAGACAATTCACATTCAAACTTTCTCAATAATGGCAGTTGATCTGTTGGTTGTACTTATGACAATCCAAAGCAATACACAATTTCTATTAAACCTTCACAATGGCATTAAATTTGTCAATAATACTAACATTAAGACAAATTGTTAAATTTCCAACACAGCATCATGCTTCATCAAGGATCAAACATGGATGAAATGACTTTATTTCTTTAAAATCCTGTCATACTTGCTCAAGGGTCATCAACCTTTCTGTTTCCGTGAACCACTTGTCTTGTTTGAGGCCAGTGGAGAGCCATGCTCTCCAAAACATGCATCAACAAAATTTCACACCAAGCAACATTTTCTTCTGATCAGTTTAAATATCTTGCAGGCCACAAACAGTCTGGTCACACTTAATTACCCATATGCTTAGTAAGAAAGTTCATTTACAGCATTTCTACATTACAACATTCTTTTCTGAATGGCTCTTGATGTATGCAACAACAAATACATCATTAAGTAGTGCTTGGAAATGAATAACACCTAGTGTGGTCGATACATTCTCTTCAAAAATGTTAAATGTTTTTACGTTTTCTTCTTTTTTGCCTGAAACAAAAATAAAGTTCCATTCAGTCTGGCAAGACAATGCTGTTTAGAGAAACAAAGTACTTAATATATTTTCTCGGCATTCAATATAATGAATGGTCTATCTAATATCATTCATACAAATCATCATTTTTAAAATTTATATGTGATAAAAAAATTGCTAAAGTGCAAAGGGTGTTTTGATTTGAGTGATGATAACTGCTTTCTATTGCTACTTTTCAGTATTTTAGATATTAGAACAGAGAAATTAGAAGAGAAGTTTAAAGTTTTCTACAAAGCTGTGGTTCTCCTTCCTTGTGCAGTTTAGCAGTGCATTCAGAAAAGGTGCTTCTGATATGGTCACCAAATGTATGACAATAAAGAGGTGACATCCAACAAAATTTCAAAAGGACATACTGTTCTATACTCCATTGAAAATAGTATCAAAAATTTATAAAGCCTATACAAAAATGGTGGACCAAGATAACCAAGAATCACTGATAGCTGAATACATCATTTTAACAGCTACTGGAGCTAAATCCTAGTAAACTGTAATAGCCGAAATACCAACCAAAAAAAAAATACCTTGCTATCTGCCCTTAATAAATGCTGCTCAATGCTTTTACTATCTTCCATTTTCTTTACCGATATAAGCATCTGTAAGCAGTCAGGTCTTTATGAAACATTCTGAATATACTCTTAGTGACTTGATAATATATATTCATTTAACTGAGATATTTGTGGTATTTGTGTTGCTGTTCTGCATGCATGTGTGCATAAAAAAATAACTAGCCAGGGTGAAGCTGAACACTTTTTAAATTTTAGAAAACATTTCAAAGCAGTGATCAGAAGTATCCTCTGGCAGTATTTTTTTTTCAAAAAAGGATAGTCAGTTTGCAAAAATTCCAAAACTTATAAAATAATAATTAAAGAAGATGTAATAAAGTGCTTAATTTTGTAACAGCTCTGAGTACTTTGCAGCCAGTGCACATAAAATACAAGATCTTTTATAAAAGCACATTAGAAAACTACTATTACAACAAAAATTAATTCATATGCCAAAAATGATGACATATAACAAATACAGTTTACAGTTGAGAAACATAAATCAATTTACATTCGTACTGTGTGTACAATGACAGGCACACATTTTTATGCAATAAACCTACACTTACTGAGGATGCACCTTTAGCAGTGTGGCCAAAGTCTTTAAAAGAATTGAAATCTTTACTGGGAACAGCTTGTTGACTTCTGCAATTAAAACCACACAAGATCGTATTATTTTCAATGGTGAGATAAATGCCACACAAGACCACATTATTTTCAATGGTGAGATAAATGCCACACAAGACCGCATTATTTTCAATGGTCAGATAAATGCCATACAGGGCTACATGTTAGTTGCAATGGTGAGGTAAATTACTACAAGATCAAATGTTACAGCAATCAAGTGAGTACTATACAAGACCAAACATTTTTGATTGCAGCTAAATGCCACATAAGACTAAGATAACCTAGCATTATTTTCCATGATTAGGCGAAGTAGTATACAGGACTAAACATTTTTTAAATGGTCTGATTTTTAAAAGCAGTAGTAATTTATCAAGAATTGTACAAACTTCATTCTGTATGGCTGCTTGTATAGGTTTATGAGCTTGATCAGCCATCTCTGGAAATTCATTGTCATGAAGGTGACATGAGAACAAGATTTTGTTTCAGATCATGAAGAGCTGTATTGTGTATATTTTAACTAGATAATTGTACCTTTTCAGGTACTTTTTAAAGTCAAATAATCAGCATTTTCAAACTAATGATTAATTTTTAAAAAATACATATAAACTCTTTTTCTAGTCGGACATATATGCTAAAATTATCTCTAATAAAAAGAAAAACAACTTTCATACATTTCTTCTGCATGTCTACGTTTTAATCGATGCTGAGGGAATGATGGCATAAATTCTGGGTCACAAGCTGCACATACAAAAATAGTTTTTAAAAAGTTTACCAAACTAAAAATCCAAACAAAACTACTATTAATATACCAATTAAAAAGAGTAAGAAAAAATCTTTTCAGCCAAGTCTGAATGTGAAGTGGAATAATGTCATCAATCTGTGCTGTTGCTTCAGAGTTAGAGACAAGAATTAGTTTGTTTCAAGAAAGATTCAAAGCACGACAACTTTTGTAGTCACATTCACCCATCTATACACATCACAATACTAGATGGTTGAGAAGGAAAAGAGTAAAGTTGGGATTTGAATTGCTTGGAGAAGGGATTTAGTTGGAGTGAGATATGAATATCAAGAAACAGATTGGTTAAATGAAGGAAGGAAGGTTTGAATTCCTTAGAGAAGTGTGGAATGGGTTGAGTAAAGGGAGATCTGAGTAGAATAGAGAAATATGGAATGGTTTAAATGAAGGAAGATTTTAGTTACTTGGAGAATTGGAAAGCAACGAGTTGAAAGAAAGGGTATGAGATACTTGGAGAACTGAAAAGAAATGGGATGAATGAAGGACGGTTGCTCGGAGAACTGAAAAGGAATGGGATGAAGGAAGGACGGTTTGAATTGCTTGGAGAACTGAAAAGGAATGGGATGAATGAAGGAAGGTTTGAGTTGCTTGGAGAATTGAATTGAAAGAAAGGATTTGAGTTGCTTGGAAAAGTGTTGAGAAGGTCTGAGTTGCTAATAGTGTCATGTAATAGATTGGAGAGGAGGGATAGAGGCTGTCTGAAGAAGAGAAATAGAGAGACAGAAAGATTTCAGATGCCGAGACAAGAACAGATTAAGAGAGAGGAAAGGGTCAAGAGTTGCTTCAAGAACCCACAAGCAAAGGTTATAAAAAAAAATAGGTATGGGTTGCTTGAAGAAAAGGGGTTTGAACTGCAGGAAGTAAGGAGTGAAACCTGTTATACTGCTGCAGTGATATGAACCTTGCATTTTAAGCTGATTGGAGTTCTGATAAATGATGAATTTCTATATATTTCAGAGCATTACACTGAAGAGCTGTATAGTGTTTAGAGTATGAAAAAAATGTATGTAAATTTATTTTGAATTTTCTTTTTCACAGATTGCATTAAACTGTGAAAGTCTCAAATCAAGCACTAAATAAATTATCAAAGGGAAGTAAAAATTACCATATTTCTGGCAGAGATGCATCCTATATTAAATAAATCTGATATTGATTAAACTCTGTCCTAAGATGCTATTTTCTCCTAGGCTCTGCTAAATTTGTTAAACTACAAAATATTAAATAAAACAAAATGCTTAACAAATACTGTTCACATTTTAAGGTATATTATTTCATGCCCATTCTAGTCTGATAAACCTTAAAAGGTAATGCCTAATCAGATTCTTTCAAATATACTCACGATGTGGCTGTTCTTTAAAGTATGAGTGATCAAGACAGTCTTCAGCTGATGCCCTGAAATTAAACATCATGTAAGTGCTATTGTAGTCAAGATTTTCATTCATGTTTCTATTCCAGGTGAGAAACAGTTAATGGTCAAATGTCAGGCCTATTTTTTTTTTTTAATGGAGCATCCATGTTAGGGGAAGTAACCATGTCATCATCCCAATGTTGTCCTAAGTCAAAATTAAACCTGTCTAAATCAAATTGCACATATTGTTTCTACTTGTATTACACCAATGAACATACTCTTTTAATGAAAACTACTTTGAAATGCCTTCAGTAATGAAACAAATACCTTTTTCTTGGATCATACATAAAGAGTCCATTCAGAAGGCGGATGCCTGATTCTGACAACCAAGGAAAGGTGTGTCGAAGATTGTTATACCTTTCAGAAATAAAATCAAATGCTTAATAAAGCAAGTGAAATGAAATTTGTAATGACAGCATTTCACTTGTCCTGTCATTTGAATCAAACTGGATATATAGAAACCAACACTAAAACAAAAATAATAATTTAAACAACCTCATCTAATTTCCTTTCAGCCATACAATAAAATATTTCTTACTGACTTTGTAAGGAGGACATGTTCAAAAGATTAGAGCTATAAATGAAATGTCAGTATGCCTAATTTCAGACCTGAGGTAAAACTTGTGGGGACTCCTGGTTGTATATATATAAAATGCACACACATACACACTTGTACAAATACACACTCATACATTTCTAAACTTTATTATTTTTTTAACTGAGTGGAGCTTTAATGTCATACAACTAGTCGCATACATTTTTAGACACAATACTTACGGCTGTTTTCTCAAGGTGAAGTGTTTAAATGCTGGTAGCTGTGTGACTCCCTGCAAATAAAGGTTTTATTGTTGAGAGCCGAGAGGTTAGCAACAGATTGATATGGACAGCCTTTGATCAAATAAGCAGTTATGTAAATGTTTAGATATGATGATGTATCATACCCTTTGATTTGTAATCAATTAGAAATAAATGGAAAAAAACTACATGTAAACAGAACCAAAATATTATTTATATATATTTTTTTATGCAATTTGTGTGTGTTGGGGAGGGGGTGAAGAGATATAACACATGATTATGACTGAAGTAAACTATTTTCATTTATATGTACTTGTCTCCCTCTTTATTTTTTAAAATATCCAATTAATTTCAATGTTTACGTTTTGGCATCAAAATACATTACAGCTACTAAATTTCTCTCTTCCCTCCCCTATCAACACCACAAAAAAAACAACGCATCACAGATAGGGATTGCTTTATTTAAATTTACACATTTCATGTATCGATGGTCATAGTTCCTGGAATGCCTACCAATGATCAGGTCACACACACAAACACAAAAGATGTTATTAAGTCCCTTAATCAGTATTTGTATCAAAATTGTAACTTGATAAAATATGAAAAGGAATAAATATGCTAATTTAAATAAATACAAGACTGCTCTGAAATTATTTTGATGTGAAGCCTTATCCATATTTGCTCATGGCATAAAGGTGGCATACAATATGTAAAAACAGAAGTAATTATACAATCCACAACTTAAGTGCTAATGCTGACTGAGAGGCAATAATATGATTATTAAATAATGGACTGCTAATGTTCTCCGAAAAGGGAAGCAAGCAAAGGTTGTTGTTTTTTTCAGTATGATTAAAGATAAGCACTGATCAGCATTTCTACAGCTAAATATAATACAAGATAACATCAAGTTTTTATATGTTGAAATGGATGAACCAGAATATTTGCATACAGGCCAAATGGTTTCATTAGGAGTACCAAGCATTGCCATTATCAACTCCATCTGCTGCATTTCTGAGCGTCCTGGCAGCATGGGCTTGTGACCAAGTAACTCTCCCAATATTGCACCAGCAGACCTATTGAAAGCATTTTTAAAATATACACACTCTCAAAAACTAGTTAGTTTTATTTGTGTGGGTGCTTAAAATTAAAAATAAACAAACACAAACAATACAATAATGAAAAGAATAACGAGTATACACTCTAGAGGTATTTCAAACTTTCTCACAAAAGAAACAAAAAAACCCTATAAACATGACTGTAGTCTTGCAAATCAAAAATCAATTTTTATGTAATAGTTTTAGGAATGATATTATTTTCATTATTATTACTTTTTAGTTTAAAATTATATGTTTGAAAAGCTTCAATATTAAAGAAAGAAATAATAATAAGATTGTAAAGTAGCATCTCAATTTGACTAATTGGAATTTCTATCAACTGGAGTCTTTATTAATGATAAATCTAAATAAAATTCTATATACAGGAAATATTTATTAGCCAAATGTCAAAAATTAACTGGTATTACTTTTATTTAACTTTTTAATCTCTATTAATCTGATTAATAATTACCATTTGTCAATGGCATTTATATATTATTTAATTCTTTTATCACTATTAATCTGATTAATTAAGTTTCCTTTGTTTACCACATGTCAATAGCAGTTGTATGAGTTTTAGAGCCAAACAAGAGTTCCGGGGCTCTGTACCTGTAACAAAAATAGCAAAGAAGGTTTGGTACTGACTTTGCCTGCGATCACAGTAATGACTTTGTAGACATCATCCAATACTTTTACCTACAAGTCAAAGTAAAGGCTTTACAAGATTTGGTACTGTTTTTGCCTACAAAGTAGTACTAGTTTTCTCTGTAAGGTGTGGTACTAGTTTTGTCTGTAAGGTGTAGTACTAGTTTTGTCTGTAAGGTGTGGTACTAGTTTTATCTGCAAGTCATGGTATTGGATTTGTCAGCAAGTTGTATTGGCTTTGTCTGCAAGTTACATATGCCACTTTCTGTTTTGAATGTATGTCCCTGTACATTGTTCCAAGTTTTTCTTTCATTTACTTCTGTATTTAATGCAGGTACTGCTCCAAGTATTTCTTTCATTCACTTCTGTGTCCAATACAAGTATAACTTTTGTGTTTACTGCATATACCCTGTACACTTCTAAAAATATTTCTTTCATTTAATTCTTTGTTTAATGCAGTGCTGCATTTCTTTCATGCACTTTTGTGTTTAATTATGTATCCTTTACAATCCTACAAGTATTTCCTTTGTGTTATATGCAAATATTCTATATATTTCTACAAATATTTCTCTCATAACTTCTATTTAATATGTATAGAAACACAAAGTCATCATGGAAATCGAAAATGATTATAAATAAATCAGAATACTGTATTAACAAAATTAATTGCTAATGCTATATTGATTTTTAAAAATAATACATTATAAGACTACATATACAGAAAGACATTTAAAGTATGTAAAGAAACAACATGAGCTGGAAGATTGTTACAAAACATACAGAAAGTCAATGTAAAGAAACAACAACAAATTGAGTCTGAAGGATGTTGCTAAACATACAGAATGTCTGCTCAAAGAAATAAACATGCGTTTGAAGATTATTATTAAAAATACACAGAATGTCTGCTCAAAGAAATAACTCTGAGTTTGAAGATTGTTATTAAACACTATTCATAATGTCTGTTCAAAGAAATAAACATGATGAGATTGAAAATTGTTATTAAACTACAAAGAATGTATGTTCAAAGAAATAAACATGCGTTTGAAGATTGTTATTAAACATACACAGAATGTCTGCTCAAAGAAAACAAAACATGATGAGGTTGAAGATTGTTATTAAACATACACCCAATGTCAATTCAAAGAAATATACGGTGAGATTGAAGATTGTTACTAAACATACACAGAATGTCAGTTCAAAGAAATAGATATGATGAGTTTGATAATTGTTACTCTATAACTGAGAGAAGTAGTCACACAATCTTACCATAAGGTCACCACTTTTGGGGTCATAGGTTTTTCAGGGATTCCATAATTTCTAGCCAGACCAAAGTCAGCTGCAATAATAAAAACAATATTTTAAAAAATCTTCAGAACTAGGACAAATTAAATCAAACATGGATCCAGCAATTAACATTCACTAATCTCAAGAATTAAACTTATTCAAGGTTTTAAGGCATACATAACCAATAGCAGAAGGAAATGGTTCTTAGAGAAAAAAAATCTTCCTACATAATCTAACTCACCACTTCTTTCTTTTTCAACAGTTTTCTGTTTGAAAAAGAAACCATATGAGGATATTTTATAGTTCAGAATAAAAATGCAGATGAAGTGGAGACTGAAGATTAACTTCTATAAGAGTAATTTCAAAAAAGTATGACAAATGGCATTTCAGAATCTGAAAGAAAGAAAGATTTAAACTTTCATGACTCCATGTGAAAACTATATAAGTAACACATGATGAGTTGTCTGTCGATATACATGTAATTTTATTCTTAATCATTTCAGTCTATTCAAACACAACAACAGTAATGTGAAAGCATGAAATGAGAAAATAACAGCCGTAAGTTATAAAATGTTCCTCCTTTTCACTTTCACTCTTTACTTACCTATCTTCACACATCCCTTGTCAGTCATCAAGAGGTTAGAAACCTTTAGATCCCTAATTTTTTTGTTTTTTAAGAAAAAAAGAAGACGAAAGCAGTTAATTTTTTTGAAGAAAAAAAGATTCTTGGAAAAAAGAAATCTTAATGAATTATTCCAAATGGGCACAATTATATGCTCAATGTGGACCTGGCCACACAACTTCATATATACAAACACAGATATAATAACTTTCTTCTACTTTAGTTTGAAGTTGTTATATTTCAAAGTCTGTAATTTATAATGCCACATATATTTATTCAAATGTAGGGTAAAGCTGCAGATGATTGGTCCAAGTCTGTGTGTCATGCATTTCTATTTAATGACAATTTGTTTTCCCTCTGCTCTAAACCAAGTTCAAGCAATATGTTTGTAAAGTATGCCAGGAAAAATTATTTTTCTTGTAAAATATATATATATACATTTCAGAAACTTCAATTCTTATGATAACCTAAAAGCAATTCTTCATTTTGGGCTTCATCTTTTCTTTAAAAATCCAAACAGAAATTACATTACCGATACAGTTCTCAGGCAGGTTGCAGAAAATTACATTACCTGTGAATAATGAAGTTGTCATGTAGGTAGCGTAAACCTTTTAGCAACTGTATCATGATGCATTTAACCTGACCAAAAAAATTCCAACAGCAAATTTCTTAAAAGAATTTCATTATTTCAGCAAAAATAACATCTTAAATTTTTTTTTAAAATGTTTTCAAAAGAGGTTAAATACAATTTTGTCTTGGACCAACAGTCCTAAGATTCTGACCAACCTAATAAGAAAAAATAGAAAAAGAAAACAAGAAGAAACATTAGTTCTAGTTCTTTAACAAGTTCAAAAAAATGAACTGGAAAGGAAGAAAGCTTGAAATATTTTTTTTAATTTGTAATAATAAGACATACATATATATAAATTCCTAAAATAATTTCTAAAATCATATCAGAAATTTATTACATATACAGTAATGTGACTTTTATTTTAAAAAATTTAATACTCTTTTTCTTATTTCGATAAGTCAATATTTTTTGCCACAAAGTTCAGAGAGTTCTTGGGTTCATGTATGAGTTTAAGTAATTTCACCCATGTACCCCACTCTGGTCTTCATAAGTTCATTTGTCATTTACCCAATATACTCCAAACAAAACAAAAAGCGCACTTGCAAGTAAACAATCTTTCATGAGTAATTTGCTATTTAAGTAATAAGGATAAACAGATTGTCATAAAGATTTTTTTTGTAAATTCAGATTCGTACCTGAGATTCCGAGAATGGCGCAGGCATATTGTCAAGCAATGAAGCCAGGTCTTGTTCACAATATTCCATGACTAGAAATATACTGCAAAGTATTTTTGCAGAAATGTTTACATAAACTAAATACAAACTCTCCTTGCTAAGAAAGCAATTATGCAATTAAATAAAAACATGTACACTAAAAGAAACATGTTTCCAGGTTGGGCAATGAAAATTCTAACATGTGTGAAGAAAACACCACATTTGGTATACTGAAAAACTGTTCCTATGCATCTAAATAGAATGTGTGGATGTGAAGAGAGAATTTTTATTGAGCTAATCATTCTGCATACAACAAAATAGAAAATTTACATTTTAATGGCTTTAACATTTTTCCTTAAAGGATGTAATTTAATACCTTCAATTTTTAAACATAAAGGTAAAAAATTAGCAGAGAATATTCCTGTTAAGATTTAAAAATTAATTTGCATAGCAGTGTACAACTATTACTGAATGAATGTGAGTTTCACTGGATTCTAATATTATATTTTATTATTTTTTTATGCTTTGGAACAAATATCAGATAAAACATCCCATTGCATTTATGGTAAATATATTAATTATTATTATGCATTAAACACCTTGACTAACTATGGTTTGCAACAGCGAAGCAAACAAATTTAAGTTACTGAGCTAATCTCTACATGTATCGGCTAACAGCATCTAAACATGAACTATTATACTACTGTGAATATTGTTATAAATATTACTCAAAACCTCATGACATGCCTTTGAAGCATTACAACAGCACAAAAACACCAATGAAAGTATCACTGTTTATTTTCTTTCTGAAAAGACCTTTGCTCACTTTTTCAAGTACACACCTGTCTAGGCTTTTGCCCACCACTACTTCCTTAAGTTGTACAATGTTTTCATGCCGAAGGTTCAACAGAATGTTGATCTCACGTAGGCCACTGATTGGAATCCCTGGCAAATGCAACATTTTTGCTTTGTTAAAACTATAAGACAGTGACTGTAAAAACAGTATAATATCTATCTATCAACATAATTTAAAGAGAATAAATCTCTTCCTGCTTGTGTTTATTTTAACAACAAATTTAAATATATAATTAAAAATTATTAATAACAGCATTAATTTTTAAAATGCTTATTTTGCATGACAAATATTTTAAAAACACTACAAACCATGTTATTAGTAATAGTATTACACTTTAATATAAAATTAGAGAAAAAAATTTTAAATACTTTTTTTAAAAATGGTTTGTTTTAAATAAACACTTCTACGTACCATACTTTTCTCCATCCATGCGCATTTTCTTCAGGGCAACAATTCTGTTTACAACTATGTCTCTTGCACGATCTAAATAAAAGTAAAATAAAGGTGCTTACATTTTAAAATGTGCCAAATTATGATATTTGTTTTCCAAATAACAATACTAAAACTTTGACAGCATGAAATAAAATTAGGTGAAGTAGTTAAATAATTTCAGATTGTGTTCCTCAGTTCCTGTTATTTAATTATAACCATTTAACTGCTCTACTTCAGAAACATTCTTCCTAAATAAGGCACCTAAAATTATATCAATATCAATAAAAAATTTAAAAAAAATAAAAATATAAAAATTTATTAGTTTTTAAAATGGTTTTTTTTTGTGTGTGTGTGTGTGTGTGTGTGTGTAAAATATATGCGGTTGGTGAATGAATGATAGTTATCTATATAATATCATTATATGCCACACTCTCTGGTACTTACACACAATACCGTATGTGCCTTCGCCTACTCTATTCAGCTTTTCAAACTCTGTGACACTACGACATTTTCCCATCTGAAAGTGAAAATAAAGGTAAATGGAAAGAATAAGAATATAAAGTATATAAAGTATAAATATAAAACTGAATAAGTGAATTTAAAAAGAAAAGAAATTTGAGTTATTTTACGAACTACAAATTGTCGAACATGGAGTTCAAAATCTGATCATTTGTCATGTAATGATAATAATAATATGAATACATAGCACGATATAACTATTTACAGAAACAGATTTTCATAAACAAATAAAAGTCCTCTTTCCTTATTGGTTTGCGATAATTCCATCCATTCCCCAGTCAAAAGAGAAAACAAGGCTTGGCAATCTTGAGTGTCTTTCCGTTTGAGATCGGTCTCAAAACTCATTTTTTACTATTTCTATAATAAATAAACTATACTTGGCCCATGTTATTTTAAATGCAAATACTGTAAGTTGAAAACTACTTAGATACGTATGCAAATCACAGCATCACTTGTGTAAACAAACAACTCTATTTGGTAAGCCAGAGGTAGATCACTCTCACCAAGTTGACTTTTATTTTACTGAGTCACATAGAGTAGCGTCCCATTCCTTAAGTTACGTTGTTTGAGGGAACTAGCTAATGTGGTTAAAAAACAAAAACAAAAACATTCCAAACATACAACAGAAAGAAACCATTCGACTTCGATCACCTGAGTAGATCAGACGTGCAAACTGTTGCTCCTCACCTTTTTTGTAACGGACTACCGAGATAAGGATGGACAAGCAAAATACTCGTGCATCAGCCACTGCAGCCAACTC
Organism: Sinotaia quadrata; assembly: GCA_028829895.1. Taxonomy (NCBI): domain Eukaryota; kingdom Metazoa; phylum Mollusca; class Gastropoda; order Architaenioglossa; family Viviparidae; genus Sinotaia; species Sinotaia quadrata. The sequence continues at coordinate 111,892,504 of CM054181.1, read as the reverse complement.
TACCCCAATCCCTTCTCAGGGCGGGTAAAGTAGGATGTCTTACATCATGCGGCCAACCCCAAGCCCTTGCCAGGGCAGGATAAAGAAGGTTTCAACATAAAGGAGTATATCACTAAATGTACACATAGGACGACCCCAAAGTGGAAAAGAAATATACCCCTCATGACTTCAGGATCATTTCAGGAAACCCATTTGTTGACGAAACATTCCAACCTGTGGGCTTTCTGCCATATCAGGGCAATGAAGTTTTAAGTGCCACAAATGGGGAAAATAAGTCACCGAGGCTATTGACCAAGGCATAAATTTGTGTGCCGTATTAAGAAACCACTTCTCATCAGAAATAGAAAACTACAACCACCACCAGCGACCGACAGTGAAACCCAAACATCATCATATGGAAAATGCCAACAATCAACTACACAGACTCTGAACGAAGAAAAACAAACACTGACTACATCTGAAGAAAGTCAACAAATAGGGCCATACAAGAGTCAAGTTCAACCTTGACAAGCTAAAAGACTAAGAGGTATTGGAAGCCTTCCAAGCAAAGATAGGAGGAAAATTTGTACCACTGTTGCTTCTTAGTGCAGAGAACACAGATGCAGACACATTGATTGGCACCGCAGTGGCCCAAGAAGCCAATGAGATCCTTGGCAAACATCAGTGAGCAAAGAAACCTTGGGTTACATTTGACATCCTTGATCTGTGTGACAAGCATCAAGAGCTAAAAAAGAGGAATTAGAAGGAGCAAAACAAAAAAAAAGAAATCAAACCAGGTTATCAAGAAAAGCATGAAAAGGGGAAAGGAGGCATGGCTTGAAGATCATTGTAAAGATATAGAAAATCATCTAAAGAAGAATAATATTAATAGCAAAAATGTATATCAACTGGTGAAATACCTGACCAATTTAAAACAAGGATGCTCCTCCATCATTCAAGATAGCGGAGGGAAATGTCTTACAGAAGATCAAGACATTCTTAAGAGATGGTCAGAATACTGCTCAGACCTATACAACCACAGACCTACAGGGGACCCAGACATACTCAATACCCCACCAGTGACCAACAATGACAACTACCCCATCCTCAGAGCAGAAGTTAAGACTGCAGTGAAATCATTGGCAAAAAGGGAAGGTAGCAGAAGCAGACATCCCTGCAGAACTAGTTCAAGGAGGAGAAGCGCCCTACTAACAATCTGCAATAAGATCTAGCAGACAGGGGAATGACCAACACCATGGACTCAAGTCACTCATAAATAACTCCCGAAAAAAGGCAATTTGCAGCAATGTCAGAACTATTTTATGATCAGTCTTATATGCCACCAAGTAAAGTCATATTAAACAGACTGATGCCACAGGCAGAGAAAATCATAGGTGATGAATAGGCAGGCATCAGACCAGGTCAAAGTACAACTTAACAGATCTTAACCTGAGATTACTATGTGAGAAGTTCCTCCAGCACCAACAATAACTCTATCATGTCTTTGTAGATTTTAAGAAGGTGTTTGACAGGGTATGGCATTCAGCTCTTTGGTCCACCATGAATCTGTACAACATCAATGCCAACCTGATCAAAGTCAAGAAAGCCTTTACAGCAAGGCCACTAGCAGTCTGTTTCAACGGCCAAATAGGAGATTGTTTCAGGTAGTGTTGTCAACGGGTTCCCAGGTACCCGTTGCTGTGCTAATACCCGGGTAGTTAAATTGTGAATGGGTACCCGTGATAATGTGGCCAATATATCTATACACCAGCTAGGGCACTGCACAGCTAAGGATGAGGCACAAAAATGGGTAATGCAAAGGGGGTGCAAAGAAAACTGACAGAGGGAGAGCAAGCCATTCACACGTTAGATGAGAGAACTGACACTGGTGGCTCGATACACTCCCCCTCAGTCACACTCGCATTATGCATGTAGATTTCAGCCAGCCGGTTTTGGAAAATAATTCCTCCCCCAAACAGAGTCTCCCTATGGTGGTTTCATTTTAAAATAAAATCTTGGAGAGGAGAAAATGAATTAATAAATTCACCAGGGGGGGATTCAGATTTTAATCACTTAAATTTATGTTGTAGCTTCAGTTTTATAGGCCGAGCTATTCCGTAATCCTTTGTTCTAAGCTGCTTCCATCTAGTTGTGTATAAAACAGTTTGAGAATTATTTTCAGTGCAGTTAAACTTGCATCTAAGCCTCACTCCATCAGCAGAGCTAGCAGCGCAGTGCTCGATAGTGGCTACATCATCCAGTTTCGCAACATCTTAGTGCAGTGCCCTGTTGCCTTATGCAATGCATTGTTAATAAAATTAAAGGGGGTCATATTTCAATTAGGAGCTTTTATTTTAAAACAAAATATCTGTCGGAGAATTTGTTTTAAAATAAAACCTCCCTAGGAGACCTCATTTTGGGGGGGACTTTATTTGATGACGCCGGCCATGGGTAGGCTCACACACTGAGCAGCCGCTGTACCTAGATCTATTATGGATGACATGGATCACCATAGCTCATGCCTCCTTTTGCATGTGTAGCATTTTAATAAGACTTCAGTAAACAAACTTGTCAGTGTTTTAACATCAGTAAATTAAATAATAATGTTGTAATATTTTTAATATGGGTAAGACATCATCTGGTGGAGTCACACTAAAGCGATTGGATAGTGACACGGCAAAATGCAATCTGTACGATGAAATTTTTTCGGTGAAGTTTAATTTATATAATGATTGATCATAATAAAAATAAAAGTTTGTGTTGTACATATAAAGATCATAACTAATAATAAGTCACTAGATGCACACCACTGGCTACTGTGTGAAATAGAGCACATGCCTAATGGTTAAGTAGTTTTATGTAGAGATCACGAGTTGCGATGGAGATTATGCTAATTTTCGAATGGTACCTGGGTACCTGTTCAAAATCTGGATGGGTACCCGGGCAGCTTTTTTAGAAAAAAATTGAAAGCCCTAGTTTCAGGACAACAGTGAGAGTCAGACAAGGCTGCTTGCTTTCACCTACTCTCTTCAACATCTTCCTTGAAAGAATCGTGACAGATGCTTTGGAAGACCTTGGACCCTATGAAGACTTATTGGCCATTGTGAAAAAATTAAATGGTATGGGCATGTCACATGATCAACAGGGCTTGCCAAGACAATCATGCAAGGTACTGTGCAAGAAGGGCAAAGGAGAGGAAGACAGAGGAAAAGATGGGAGGATAACATCTCAGAGTGGACAGGACTGAAGCCGAGCGATACAGTAAGATTAGCATGGAATGGAATGGAGCAAGCTGGTTGTCAAGTCATCAGTAGTGCCCCAACGGTCTGCAAGACTAAGGGATAGATAGAGAACACAATAGGCACATCGCTTTCTGACTTGACTCTGTGATCCTATTGTTTTGGTGGCAAACTGCATGCTTACTTCACATAACAGGGCATCTCATCTTTGCTGGTTAGCAAAACCAGTAAGAAATTATCAACAAGCTGTTAGAATATTTCTGCAGCTTATTTATTTTCCTCTTTACTTGGATAAAAGTAAGAATATAGGCATTCATGAACTTCTGAAATGCACATATCCAAAAACAAGAAAAATCAGTCTTTCAACACTTTATTGAGCTGATACAGACAACACAAAATTTGCCAATGCATAGGTCCATGACAAAGCACATCAATATATATTGGACAGAAAAGGCCACACTTTGTAATCTGTATTTATAATACAAAGATAAACTGAATGTTCTTACAGATGATAATTCATCTGATTCATTTCAATTTTGCTTTATTTTCCCAAGAATGGTAACTGATTGAAGTAGAGAAAGAGACACTTCCTAACTTAGCTTTCAAGGTTGGTTAATTTAACAACAAAAATACATGTTGCTTATCACAAGACTTGATAAAGATAAAAGTTTCTCAATTAGAGAGACTGCTTTTAAAAATTAAAAAAAAAAAGCACACCCTTAACATGCATTTGCTCTCAACATGGAATTGGTATGTTTACAAACATCTGACATAATTAAAACATGTTTGCATTCAGTCTCGGTTCCTTTGTATCAGAAAAGCTTAAAAGTACAATAGAAAAATAGATACAAATTGAATAGAAAATAGGTTACTCAAAGCCTTTTCTTTTAAAATCCTTAAGCAACTTTCTTATCTAAAGCACCTATGGATCAACAAAACAAAACAAAATAAATAAAAGACAATAGATTTTACAATTTAAATAATAGCAATCAGAGCCCTGATAAACATTGTCCACATATGAACATGCATACATACATGGAAATTCTAAGTTTGAAAAAAATCATATTGAGCAATCAGTGTAAACATGTTTTAAAACATCAATAATGAATATGTTTAAAACCTGTTTATACAGCTGTTCACACAAATACCTGCAGATATCTCAAGATATTAAAAATAAAATGCATGGTCTGTTGCACCAAAATGTTAAAAGGCCTAGATGGGTATAAACAGAATTTTAAATCCATAAAAACTACACACACAACCATAGATTTACTCTGAAGACCAGCACAATAGTATAACTATATGCACGAACAGATATATATCAATTACTAACAAGATATATATCGATTACTAACAGAAAGAATACATAAAATTATTAGCATGTTCCAAACTTTATATTTAGTACATATAAATATGGAATTTTTAAACCAGGGTCTCAAAACACTGACCAAAGATGCAGGATTTTGCTGAAGAATTAACAGGACTTTATTCAAAGGAAAGAAAGACATCTGGTAAGCGACAATCATACATCAAGACAGCACAGCTACCACTGAATTTATAAAAGCTAATACGGCTCTATAATAATAATCCATACGAAAAATTTGGATATCCTAGTTCTTAATCCATGTATTAACCAGATTTTAAAACTAGATAAAGAATTTTTAGAAGATGGGAGTCATTTTCTTCAAGAACTCAAATAATTGATATATCTTAAATCAGGACTCGACAATAAATGAAAATAAGAACAGAATATGCAAAAGATTTGCACACTTTCTTGATAAATTTACAATAACAAGATGAAGGAAAGCTTTGGCATGAAAACAATTCCCAGTTATGTTTAAAACATTTGGTAACATACCGTAAAGCTAGTTTTAACCTTGTGGAGTGCAAAAGGATAATTTTAGATTATTTTCATCTGAACAAGTCTTAAAAGGTGAGCTGAATTCCTTCTGAAACAACCATTTCATTCGCTCTATAGCAGGGGTGCACAAACCGCAGCCCGAGACAGGGTTCTATCTAGTATATGCGGCACCCGGAGTACTTTAGGATGTTACCATAATTACGAATGTAAAACACATTATTTCATTATTTGTGTTGCTTTTTTCTGACTTGTGGCCCTCCACACATTATCAATTGGAAATTTGGCCCTCTGGCCTAAAATGTTTGTGCACCCACTGCTCTATAGACATGACTGTTACAAATAGTGCCACAAGAAAGTGTACTAGAATCTAGCAAGCACAAATAACTAAAAAGTTACCATCAGTACCAGCTTAGTTTAGTAGGGTACAGGGCATGCAGATGAATTGTCAGTGCAAGGTGACAATGGTATCTATCATTCAGAGAAAAGTTTGGCACCATGACTGCAGTAAAATAAATTTATTTAATCAATAACTGCTGTGGACTCCATGTTAAAGTAAAGAAAAATCTCACTCATGAACTAGTTGAGCTCATCAAATCAGACATAAAACTTTGATCATGTGCTCTATAAGACATTCAAAAGATTTTTATATTAAATCTGCACCTCAACTACTGATACATTTAGTTAATATGGAGTGTTGTGTGTATGTAGATATAATGTATTTAATATTAAAAAAAACCTATTTTAAGATATACCAGCACTGTTCAACAAAGCACAGTAAATAATTTGAAAATAAATATAAATACTTCTGTACACAACAGACTGAAGGCAAATTATAATAATTATCCTAACAATTTTTTTTTATATCTGAGATCATTAAAAATAGATACATCAATGAAAATAATAACATATAAATATAAAGATAAATAAAGAACATATCTATATGTATAACTACACACACATAAATGACTAATGACATAACTACTAAGTGATTTACAAAAGAACTGAACTGGAAATAAAATTGATGGTACATATGAACAAAAATTGTTAACTGGATAAGGAAGAGGTGTACTAGAGAATTTTCATATACCAGTATGACAACAACAATCATGAAACTGTACACTGAAAACAATTATTTGGAATTCACAAAATCCCCATTGGCTTACATTTACATTTAAATTTTAAAAAAACTTAAAAATACAAGGTGATGAAATATTTTACATCATCAACAATATTAATTGTAGTTATATTTATTAAAAGCATGTATCCTAGCAGAAAGTGAAGATGCCAGGCAGAGGGCATTTACAAAAACTGAATGTTTCATAACAATGCACTGGAAAGTTCAAATCCCTGTTATGAGCATCATTCTAAAAACAAAAAGTTTTATTGTTTGGTTTTTTTTTCCACAAAAAGGTGCAAACTAGAAGGCATTAATATAATTTTTAGTTATTTTGATTTCATCACTGTATGCACTTTAAAAAAAATGAATGTTGTGATAAGTCATATAAGTAAGTACACGCACGAATCTCCGCATAGCTTTGCGAACAATTTGATACAGATTATAGAAATGTGCACCTGCCTTGATAAGTAAAAGTACATTCATAGGTATTCTTCAAAAACTATACAAGCACTTGACGCATTACTTGAGTTAGTTTCTTTCCTTTACTCATTTACAATATCCCTCACCTCATATTAACACTTTGGATATTCCCACTCAAACCTCCATCAAAAATATACTATCAAACAAGGTACATTTCAAGTGCACACCAACCACATGCTATAGCAGTGTTGGCATTAGCTTAAAATGCCCTTTAAAAAACTCCAGCAATGATTTTTTAATAGCACCCTGTTTTTTCCCCAGCACACAACAAAAGCTGACAAATACTTCTATTAAGTACTTATACAGAAACTATTTTAGTGTTGTAACAAGAAATGGCTGGTGACCCAACAGTTGCTGTTTTGTCAACAAGATATCAAATACCATGTTAATCATCATGATGGTTAAAAATAATCACAAAATTACAGTTTAAATGATTGGTTTTTTTAATATTATATAAACAGCATATTATTATTACATTAAACTTATTCATGTGTCATTTATTCATCATTCTTTGAGGACAATGTTACAAGTTCAACTAGCATTATTCAAATTTCAGCATTAACAGTTCAAACATACTTTCAACTTTTGCACCGGTGGACTGTTTGTTCTAAGTTTTATATAAAATAATTTATTTACTTCTTTAAAAGTGGAATGTTTTTAAGGTTTAAGATATTTAAACTATCACTAGCATTTGCCTTTAAATAATAGTCATCTATAATGAACAAGTCTTGTTCAGAATGATGTCTGATGAATTATTAGAGTGAAATGTTTACTCAGAAGATTCCAATGGCTTCTTTATCCACACATGTTGAAAACTACATTGAGTCTAAAGCACATCATTGCTCTCATAAAATCAGTAGCTATGAACAATGAAGTAAATAAATATTTTACCTCTGCAGGCATTTAAGATAAAGTAAGAGTAAGTGAATTATTCAGTTTATATTTAATTGTGAGATTTAAAAACATTTATTATAATTTAACATTAAATTATACAGTACACTTTGCTTAATTTGGCAATTTATTTATATATATTTCCTTGTACAGCCCTGAGAACCGACAATAATCAATCAGGTTGACCATCAACAAAGGATGAACAATAGGTGTGAATCGAGATGTGATTTTATGTCAAAATGATCAGGACAAAATTAATTTTAAATGAAAAGAAAAATTACTTTTAACAACAAACAAAAAGACTATTTTTAAGGGGAGAGGTCAGATGGCTGAAGGCTGAGGAATTTCATGAAAACCATTTTCCCAAGGTTATCAATCACCTTTATATAGTTGTAGTTATATAATTATTTATATATATTAATTATTTATATAACCTATGTTGCATTCAATAATAATTATCCGGTTGGCATCACTGTCAATAATATGTAAGATTTATTAATTTTATTTTAAAGAGCATCTCATTATACAAAGGCGTCAGAGTGTTGCACAGTCCAGAATTGCAAATCATCAAAGTGCATCCCTCATCAAACTTATACAGAGTACTATAATTTATTTAGAAAGGCAAGCCATCAAAATGTATATCCCTAATTCACAATACAGTGGTGGTATAATCGGCCCCAAATTGCAGACGTTTTTTTTTTAATTACTCTTCCACTAGCACACTAAATAGTAGTTTGTCCAGGTATGCAGAGTATTACAGGATTTCCTTCCATCATAGTAAATTTCTATATAATAATTTTATCATTTGTCCCAATTGCAGTCCATTTACAATTATTCTTCCATCATAGAAAATCTTTCATTTAATTCACTTTATAGTAATGATGTAGCATGTCTAGAAATGAAGATAATTATAGATCACCCTTCCATCATAGAAAATCACTCCCTAGTCCACTACCTTTGATATCTGATGGCAAGGGAACAGTTATCAAATACAAGATGACCATCTTTATATTGTTCATTTTGTCAGTCATTGACTTCCTTTATAGTCTGAATGTAAAATATGTTTATCTATATCTTCATTTTGCCAGCCAATGACACCCTTTATTTCTGAATGTAAAAAATATTATCTATAAAATATTTCAATTTAGTCAAATAATTTGACTCAGACAATAAACAATAAAAGCAATGATATTTTTGTAATTTTATTTTTATTTTTTTTTGGGGGGAGGAATAATCATCTGGATACTGTCATTTATTTATCCCCCCCCCTCTTTTTTTTTTTTAAAGCCTGTTGTAAATTTATTATGCACAATCATAAATATGCTATGGAATCAAACATAAGCATTAACTAAGATAGAAAATAACGACTAGTGATAATACCTAAATAAGCAGAGAGGATCTCTCATTACCTAACCATATTAGAATCAATCTATCTCTCTAAATCCTCCCATTGTTTATATCAGAATGAACTTTACATATTTAGTCTATAACCTTTTGCTGTGTTTAAATTCACTTCAAACGAATGACCAGTGCCAGACTTTAATGTTTATAAAAACTGAATGCAATTACTTTTTCCCCTCCTGTCTATCCCTATTCCCCTTTCTTTCTCATCACAGAAATCTGGTCTTTCTACATGTGAACGTCATTATTCTGTCTTCTTGGCCCACATGAGATCATCAGCACGGGGCTTGCTACCTGTAAGAGACTCAATCAAACTCTCAAGGCGAGGCCAAAATCGCATCCATTCAAGAGGGTAGTTGAGCCAACCAGTGGTGATGCAGTAGTATGTCTCATGAGGAGCCACATGGTGAATACGATGGTGTTTACGTGGAAGGATGATATGCAGATCTTGAAGCTTGGTGATGTACCAGGGCAAACCAAAATAAGTGTGTGACCACTTGTGGCACTGTTCATAAATTAAACAAACAAAAATTGTATTGAATCATATTTTTCTCTTCTTCATTGAATCTTTAAACTTAAATACTATTATGTGCATGAAAACGTTAACAACAATCATTAGTGATAAGTGAGTGCAAGAATAAAAGTTAAAAACGTTTGTGTATTATCTGATGCATGTAAATACACAGTGCTTACAGCGGAGATACAGGAAATAAGTGGATTTCTCTGGCTCAACATACTAACAAACATGGGAGGTGTTATTTTACTTTAACACCATGCATGATGAACCATGATTCATATGCACATCAAATAATCAACTCCTCTGGTTATTTTTAAAACCTGAAACATTCTGTTTACATTCTGCTAGTTTTATAAATATAATGGGTTCTGCTAGTTTTATAATGGGTTACTGAAGCTGATCTACATTATTGAAATATACTGCTTATATATTTTTGTTGTTGTTAAATCTTGCAAATTGATCAAAGTACAAATGTAAATAAACCAGAAAAGGAATCAGTGCCTTTACTGCAATAAACAATTTACAAGAGAAAGAAAAGAAAAAGTAGGGCTGAGATGCAGAGATGGAATATCTCATAGAAAAAAAAGTAGGGCTGAGATGCAAAGATGGAATATCTCATAGAAAAAAAAGTAGGGCTGAGATGCAAAGGTAGAATATCTCATAGAAAAAACAGTAGCGCTGAGATGCAAAGGTGGAATATCTCATAGGAAAAAAAAGTAGGGCTGAGATGCAAAGATAGAATATACTGGGGGAAAAAGTGCTGAGAATGAGGTGCAAAGGTAGAAATATCTCATAGAAAAAATAAGTAGTGATGAGATGTAAATGGAGAGAAACTCAAAAAATAAGTAGTGCTGAGATGCAAAGGTAGAATAACTCACAGGGAGTAAATAGTGCTGAACTGCAAAGTTAGAATAACTAGCAGGGAAAAATCATTACAAAACCAGTGTGTGGCAGTGCATTCAATGTCTCAGTTCTTTTTAGTCACACCATGCCACAGACTGTGCAAGTGAGAACATGAGGATAAGAACCTATATAGTGTGAATAACTTACAAGACTAGAAATCAATACATCTATGGCCTCATTCAATGCAGATATAAAATACAATTTTTTTTTTTTAAAGTATGAGGAATATGGTTAGAAGCTCTAAGTACCACAATGGTTTCAAATCTGCTAAAAGATCTAGAAAACATGTGGGATTACACCCAATCTCACTTCAAGCACTTCATATAGTTGGATTGATTGATCAGGATGGATGGACAGACAGACAAAGAGATAGTCAATAGCTTGGCTAATTATTCTTTTTTTTTTTTTTACCTGATAAGGTATAAGGTTATATACAGGAACAAAAAAAAACAACCCTGATCAAAGCAGAAATGTGTTAAGCAGGATCATTTGAAACAAGGGGGGGGGGGGGGGAGAGATAATCTAGTTCATGGATATCATCATGGAAATAAGAGCATAGTTTCAGAGAAATAATTAAAGTCAATACACATAACCTGTTCAAAGATGGCAGCTGTCACTGGCACGTGTTTCACAATCGCATGGTTAGTAACAAGTCAATGCCTTTTAGGTGAGGTCCCACGTGTTCCTCCAGGAGGCATGTTACACAACTGTTCCAGAATCTTCAATGTGCTCTCCAAATACGCTGTAGAGAAATTGTCCTGAATTTCACATGCACCATCAAGCACAAGGAATGTTCTTGAATTTCCATATGCATTTACTCAACACAAAACAAGGAATATTCAAAATAATCTTCATGAATTTTCAAGACCAAACTCAAGCCACAATTTCCACCTTATTGGCACTCGAATGGAATTCACAGGAATCAACTTACAGCAATATTTTTTACTGATAAGTTGATGACAATGCCAGATGCACACACCAACGTATTCAAGTAGAGTACAGTAGTCACTGTAGCGTGAAGTGACAAGCAAAAAGACTTGCTCTGCTCTGCAAAAGTCAAATTGAAGCAACACTAAATTTCAGGCATATTTCATCTCTAAACTCCTTTCTCTCTTACAAACATTCTTAACTTACAAATCCTGCAACAATTTTGTTAGCCATACAGCATCAATCAAAATTCACAAGTATAATGTACAATGTAGTCAAAATTAATGAACATAATGGTTCAATTACATAAGCATTCTCCAATTCAAATCATAGATCAAGAGCAAACATGTACAAAATATTCTAAGTCCATTCTTTCTCTATCAGTTAACTTACCATAAGCTAACAATTGCCTTATGACCAGACTTGAGTTATGTTCAAATTCAAAATGATTAGAATAGAGCACTTCTTGGATGAATTTGATATGAACAAGTATGAGACTATTACTCCTCCACATCCTCAATAAATCTACAAACTGCACAGCTCTGGCATGCAAAATGTCTTTACCATACAAAGCAAACAAGGTACTAAGGAGACATCACTCTCTCTCAAAGGGGCACACTAAAATTATCTCCCCCTCACAAGTTCCCATGAACCGCTCTTGGACTCCAGTTTGTATGACTGTGAAACCATATGATACTCCTCTAGTATTATCAATCATCTGGCTATATGAGGGGGGAAAGAGTGCCCATAAAGGTGTAACAAAGAAAAAAGTACTACAGCAAGTGCCCTCAAAAAATCAATTCCATTTTCACTTAATATTCTTAATATTAATACAATATTAATTTAAAACACTAAGAATACCTGCTGACAGAAAATGTGCAGGCAAACGCACACACATCAAAGTTTACTTAGTTTTTAAAATCTAAGCAATATTTTTAGTCCACTATCTGACAATTTTAAACAGAAAATGTGTAAAGAATTACATGTTTGATTGGAAAATTATATTTCACATCATGTTTCTTGAAATATAGCTCTTTAATTTCTTTATTAATTATGCAAGCTAAAAAAAAAAATATTTGAATTATTCTTCATTTAACTATTTTTACAACATAATCAATAAAAAATTACCTGAAAAAGAAACTGAGAGGTGGGGTGGGGAGGAGGCAAGCATTTTCAAGAAGGGAACAAAGTTATTTGCTGACTGATCAATAGAGAACCCCCTAAACAATTATTTTACTAATAGAATGATCAGAGTTTTGGATTTAAATCAGCATGCATATCTATATATTCACACTCATTTGCCATTCATATAATATTTTTTTCTCTCTACCTGGTTGGTAAGGCTGACAAAAATAGAAAGCAAGAAAACATAGCACTGCCAGTTGTATTCTTCTTGTATCTGTGCTGGTGACAGTGTCAGGAAACGATAAGCCATGTTGGCCAGAAAAGGTACAGTTACAGCAAAGTTGTCTCCATTTGTTTCAACAAAATCGTGACGTGTAATTGCAGTGGGATCTATATGGTGCTCACGAAATGGACGAATAAAAGCCTACAGATGAAAAAAAACAGAGTAACAAGATTACTAACTGTGCTAACAGATGTGATCAGTGAAAGCTCAGAAAAAAATTTAACAAAAATTACAAACATTACCCTGATCAACACATATGGACAAGGTTTTCTCCCAGGTAGAAAATAAATAGTTAATTACATGCAAATGGGTTTTACTGTGCCTTTGTCAACAGTCTATAATGATATGACCTACAAAATCTAATCATCACCTTTTTATCTCAAAGCCTCAGGGTCATGAACCAGGTGCATGCTTTCTTCGAAATTGTCATCTACATTTTTAAAATGAAGCTAAAACATTTACTTGGTAGTGGACTTTGATGTTTCATCACAGGTATGACCTTTGCACTACATCTTGAATTGTGCTTCTTTATGTATATGACAAAATACAATTTGTCTTTCTTGTTCCTATTCTAATTTCTATGTATATTCTCAGCATAGCAAGCCATATTCCAAGAAATTTCAAGAAAAGACTGAACAGTAACAGCATTTCAATTACATTTTAACAAGTGACAAATTAAAAAAAACGAATTACCATAAATGTTTGACTTCTGACTTCTACTAATGACCACAAACCAAATTACAGCACAATTGGATCTTCTGTGACTTGGTTAAAAAAAAAAAAAAAAAAAACTTTTGAAGAAATTTCAGCCTTTGCAGAGAAGTATCATTTTTATAAGAAAACCATAACTGTGGTATAGTTTCAAGAGTTGTGACCATTTATCCATTTTCACTTTCTTTGAAAATAAAAATGTTACAATAAAATGAAAAATGTAAAATTAATATATATACATGTATATTATATGACCAAAACACAATTTACCTTTATATATTTAAACAGAATATTGATCATTTTGATATGTGAACCAACTTTGTATGATGTATAGTTTCTGAGATATGATAATTTGCTTGTTTATATTTTCTGTATAATACTTGGTTATTTGAATTTTTCGTTAAAATTTGCTGAAATTGTCATTTTCAGCAATAATTTTCAGTTTTGTTGCAATGACGTTGGAAAAAATGGGAATTAACTACATGGCAAATGATTTAATAATCTGTATTTTAGATGTACTTTGTTCATCAGTTGCATAATATGATACCATAAATATTCTTGTTTATTGTGTTTTGCAGGCAATTTTATTAAACAAAAACATGTTTTCCTTGTTTATCTGTTTTTACTTGTTGTCTGTGACTATGTTTATTTAGAATTATTGGACTGGGTTTTTTTATGTGATTTAGTCATTTACATTTTTCTTGCAATCTACTTGAAATAGTCACACATTCATTACGTCAAAAAAAATGATGATAGTAAATGATGACACTGAATTAATGATATCTCAAAAAGCATTATAGTTATCATCATAATTTTTGTAGACAACCTTATTTTATCAGATCACACATTTTGAGCACAAAAGATCTGTACAATATTAACTATGAAAAAAATGAGTGTGACTGAGATAAAGAAAGGAAATTAATTAGTAGTTACCTTCCCAAAAATTGGTAAATCAACTGAGCCCCAGGTATCTGCAGCCCAGTGCACAAGGCCACTCATGAAGTCTGCTGATATAATCCCAAGAACTGGTTAGAGAAAGAAAAATAACTGACAGTTCATGTGGCAAAGTAATTTTTAAAATGCATTTGCTTAAAAATGTATCATATAACATAGAAATAAGAAACATTCATTTTAAAATTTAGCAAAACTAAACAACAGATAGAGTGTTTGTTTTCTTGTTACTAAATACTAGCTTTGTAGGTTGAACTTAGACTATATATTACTTATTAGAGTAACTACTGAGATAATAAAAAAAACTAATTATACAGCAACTCATTTGTATCAGTTACCTATGTCCTAACTATTTGCAATTAATATTAAAATAAAATATTAAAACAACTTACACAATGAAAGAATGTAAAGGACGAGTGAAAATAACAAATACAAGTTCCAGGAAGAATAAAATTTGCAATATACTACTTGCAGCTAAGCAAAATTAAATCACACAAATTTAATAGCTAAGAAGAAAAACAATGGAATATCTATATTATTTTATATAGAGATTCCCAGCTTTGTGTAGAATGCTAAAGCATCCTTGACCTTCAAGAACATGTGGGTTTTGTCCAGCTTTACCCTTGAGACCATGGGAGTTTTGGGACGCAATGCTAAAGCATCCTTGTCCTAAGAGCATGTGAGAGTTTTTTGGGTTTTTTTAATGGCCAGCATTATGTTGCATTGTTGCATTCAAAGTATTCATCAAAAAAACGATGTGAGTTGTAAATAATCAAACACATGGGACTTTGGGAGGTTTTTTCCAGTCACATGGCCAGCTTTATGTTGCATTTACGAAATAGAGACAACATCAAAGTACCCAGCAAAAAATTATGTCAAGCTAAATGATGCTCAAATTTTCACTCACAATGTTACTTATATTATAATCAAACCTTCCAATAAACAAATTAATTTATGTTGCTTGCATTGTAATTTGTATTCATTTTAATTTAGTCTAGTGAATATATAAACTGTTAAAGAAAATGGACTAAGATCAATAATAATAACAATAAAAATAATATAAAGAGTTAACATAGCACTTAATCTGAGCACTTTTGCGTTATGTATTACTATTAACTCAACTGGTTGTAGAGAAAAAGGCATCAAATTATATCTTAGTTTATGACTGCTAACCGACTCATGCCTATCATTTTTTTCTCTTGTCACTTGTCATGTCTTTTTTTTTTTTTTTTTTTTTTTTTTTTTTTTGCTATTTGTTTACAGTTGTAAACTTGTACATCAGGAATGTGACTGCAAATGTAATCATTGCACAATTCTCTTAATTCTAAATAATTTTAATATTATTATTAACCAAATCTGGAATCCCCAAGTTTGCAAATTATTGTTCTATTATTAGTAATTTCCCATTAATACTAAATACTGAATTGGGGGGAGGGGGAATAATTAAGTTGGTGCCATATGAAATAATAGTCATATTGTTTGATTTTTTTTAATGTTATGATCTTTTTTAACATTGAAAACTTTGTTCTATAATGTAACTCTATTTCATCAGCTAAGAGAATTAGAGAAAAATTATATCCAAAGGTAACAACTAGTACAGAAACCTAGCCATGTTATATTTAAAACAACTACCCAAAAAAATCTTCATATCTGACTGTGCTGTGCTGAGAAGTAAAAATATAAAAACAAGCATTATCTGTATTTTCTATTAATATTATATAATGTAATTATTTTTCAATTTGTATATTTAAAGTCCTAAAGGAAGTAGAAAAATAAAACAGTAAAGATAAAAATATAGAATAACTATACCTGCACAAATGATAATGTAGTGAAGTTTCAAAGGATCGAAGTGTTGATACAGTTGCACAGAGTTGAATGCTATCAATCCAATACTAAGAATAAGACAGGTTATTTCCTGAACTCGTTTGCCTTAGTCAGATAAGAAATAAATAAAAGAATTGTATTTATGGAAATAAAATACACACACACACACACACACACACACACACACACACACACTCAAAATAATTAATATATATTTTTGTAATAAATAGGACAGATAATTTTAATATAAATTAGAATGTTTGTTTTAATGCAAAAATAATTTACTACAAAAATACAAGAAAATATAATCACACTCTTGTCTGATACTATGAAATCATTACATTTAATAATGATATTTATTTAACTTAAATAATGCAGGCATTTTTTAATGAATTTTATTGTATATCACATTCACAGCAAATGATATTAATATTGCATATACACTGTCACTGATCAATTACTTAATTTATCCATAAATACAGAAGTACCATGTCCTCTATATTAATTATTAATATTATATTTTTTGCTTAAAAAGCAAACAGTGTTTAAAAAATAATCAATCAGCTTCTGACTTCGGAACATAAGAAAGCAAGAAAATAAATTACTACTATTACTAATCATAGTGACACTAATCTGCTGAATTATGTGTTAGGATATAAGACTGTATAAGCACTGAAATTATATAAAATTATATAAACAAGGTTTCATAGAAATATTGATATCAAATATTTTTTTCATTGTATTGGTTATATAAAAAAAATATATTTGTTTGCTGATTTAATAAGTATATTGACCTTCTTACACATATTGATAACCATATGTTGGAGAGGTAGTGGATGGATGGGAACTCACTAAATATAGATTACAGATGGATTTATCTTCTCCTTTGGTAAGAAGTTCTCCACCTACGGAAATATTGTTTGATACAATCACAATAAATGTTTGTCTTTAATGTTGTGGAAGAGATAAAATGTTTACAGCACCCAAATATCTGCCAAGTGAGAGTGATGAGGGTGTTTCTGGAGAATCATTAATAAATTATATTAACATAAATTAAGATTCTCATCACTTGTAATTAATTATGGATGGCATCATGTCATACTATTAGTATTACTATTACTATCCAACTATCTGCCATTATTATGCACATTTAATCTATGACTGTGAGGTTTGTTTTGGTTTTGCATTTTCAATATGGTGTTATTTTTATGTATCAATGCATACTAATACTACTAAATCTACTTCAAAAACTTGTACAATATTTTGTAGCTTTACTCCTTTAATCTTTTTCTTATTCTGTGCTTCTAAAGTTTTTTAAATCAATTAATGCAGTGATTATTAAATCAAAATCTCTTTAGGCAATTCTGAGTTTTGTAAATACTTCATCCATTTGATAATTCCAAAACTGATGCAACTTTCTTATTTTAACTTACAGTTACACAGGAGTGAATAAAAAAATTTCCTTAAGTTTTATCTTGTCAAAAGATTTTAAACATTGTAATTAAATATAAATAAAAGTTATAAAAACATCTTAACTCTTCCTGACTTGAAAAATAAATATTTCATTTTTGAAATGTAACTAGGCCTATGTTAAAATTATGTATACAAATATATTGTTAAATAATGAAGACAAACAGTTATGCAACTCTTGGTGAGGGTTCTGCATGCAGTATTTGCTGACCCAAAACATTTTAGTTAGCTTGCTTTTAATTTTTTTTTTTTTTTAATTAAAGAACAACAAATAGTAACTAACAGTTCATATTAGATTTGACCGTACAGTGTGTTTACAATAAATAGAATTATGTTAAGAATAGACTTCTTAAGATTAACACATAATTACAATTGTATACTCTGAAAACAATATGTAGGTCTAACTATTATAAAACATTTAATACTGTCTGTGAAAACGGTGCTGTTTTGTAAGCGTCATTTCCAATTGTTTTAAGCCTACTCCTGCAAAATTTCATTTGGGTACTATAATGTATGACTTGAGAAAAGACAAGAATCAGATAAAATGCTTACATCAGTGAAATAAACTGGGGAGGGGGTTGGTCTATATTTCAATGAATAGGTAATATTGAGATTCAAAGTGTTTATATGTATACCCACGTGACATTTTCCGGACTATGGAAACGTAAACAAAACATTATTAAATAAAACATTTACTGAGAACTATGTGATAAAAAGTAATCGTTATATGTAAAAATAAAAAACAACCCATAAGGCCTCAAAGTAAAACATTAAAATACACAATAATATATAACAAATATACAAGTCTAAAATACTTATTTTTTTAAATGCATGAGTAATAATAACTAATAGTAATACATGCATATAAATTAATAGTAAAGCCACAGGCTCATTTGAAGTTTTTAAATATTTACCGAACGTGTATTGACTAGCAAGTTCTTTAGCCCCTGCATGCTGTGGTCCCCAACGTAGTTTGATTTCTTCTCCAGCAAATTGTATATTACTGTTAGGGTCATCCTCTGACATAGAATTCTGAATAATTTCCGAATCCGTCTTCACACCCATTATTACTATGGTAAGAGTTGTCGCAGAGGAGTAGGCACTCACCTGATGCAGTGCAAATCGTTTTTGCGTTTTATTGGTTAATAAACTAAATCAACTTAAGTCTTAGTTTTTAAATAAAAGTATTTCACTTATTATTTCATGAAACAAATTACAAAAAATATATTTGATAATTTTTATCTTTGGAAAGGCTAAAAATATTAAGTTGTGTCAAACTTTTGCTGCAGACTTGTACACCACTTTGTACGTGATTTACCCCACATCCTAAAATAAAATCACTGTTTTACTTAGTTTCTCTAATGTGGACTAACTGAGACTTTCAAGGCACGCATGCATTAAGAATCATACATATTTCTGTCATGTTTTACCTAAAATTTAATGGTAAAATGAATCTTTCTGCAAAGCAAAACCTGATAAGCCTACAGTATATTTTTGCTCACGTGAATTTAGTAAGGGTAATACTAATAGAGCAAAGCACTTCTCTAAATAGTGGCTTTGTGATTTTTGTATATACTTTGATTTGTCAAGACAAAAGGGAGAAATTTTTTATTTGTTATTCTGTTGGAAAAATTGAAATGTAGGTTTTCATTTGTCTTCAAGATTTGATAATTAATAAATTATGTTTTGGCAGAAATCTAAATGTAAAAAAATTTTTAATTTTAAAGATTTTTTGTTCATGGATTTAATACTTTGTTAAGTGAATAGTATATTCTTTATTGCATTTGCAAGCGACTGAAAAGTTATTGATTTTTGCACTATAGTATCTTTCATTTTTTAAACAAATATATACTTAATTATAATATTTTATTAAATTTTGAAAGTGGACACACTCCATAATTATTAATCGAATATTGTCATAAGTGTGAATTGCAACAACAAGAAGCCACATGAAAAAAGTCAAAATATTAAATTATTTGTATCCATTAGAATGTCCTCCAATAGAAAATATCTGTACAATGTCAAGAAAAGTTAACTCTTTTGCATTATCTGTAGTCTGCAGAAAATGTATTTTGTGCATGAATTTCCTGAACAACAAATGATCAGTGCCGTTTTAATGCACAGACACATGCTGAGCAGTTGTCGGGGGGGGGGGGGGAGGGCATGTTAATCTAATGTTGTGACTTGCTGTCAATTTGTATTCTTGTGAGTGGTTGTGTAGTAGGGTTCACAGTGCACTGTTTTGCCCATGGGCCTATAATGCTGTTAAGATGGCCATGTCTTTTGACCTGATATACCAGTAGAAAATGATCATAAGCATTAAATACATGGTGATCCTCTGTCTTTCTAAAAGCCCTTTGACTGCCCATGGCCTGCTTAGACTACCAAAATAGTATAAAGGTATGAGCAGTAGATGGCTATCATATTCAAGGGAAAATAACACAACCAAACTTGTCACTGTTTTTTCATTTTTGTCCTGTTTGTCATTTCATTAAGCTGTGTTTGGATAATGGTATTGATGTAACAATTAGTGCATATTCTTGAGTGTGGAGTTAAAAATATTTTTTAAGTTGGACACAATTTTTATGGAGGTTTGTTCCTTGCATATTTCTTTTTAAGTAGGTTGAAATATTTTCATTTAGATGTTTACCTTCCAGTCAGCAATGATTTCAGTAATTATCAAGAATGTGAGTTAAAATGGGTTATTTCTCTTGTTAGCCAAGCTCCTCCCCCCCAAAAAAAAAAAAAAATTTTTTTAAAATGATTATCTCTTCTTCCATGGCAAACTTCTCTTTCTCTCTTTTTTTTTTTTAACTAATCTTATAGTTTGAACACTAGTGTGATCTGTATTGAGTTCAATGTGAAAAGTTATACTGTTGATCTCTGTTTCCTTATCTCTGCAACAGATATATGCATGATAAACCACACTAGATGAGATACACCATTAGATCAATGTTGCTGTTGACTATGAATGTGGTTCAGCAGACTTGTAGACTCTTATCTCGACAACCACGGTACATGCCTTTGCACAGCCTTGCAAGTCGGATGCTAGTAACCACACCAAAACCTGTTAAGCCCAGGAAGTTGAAAGGTCATGTGCAAAAAGTATGCTATGTTGTTTTTTATGCAAATTATTATTTTTTCCTATTTATGGGCAATAGATTTGCTTGATGTTTAATGTGTCTTCCTAAACTGTCAAAAGAAAAGTAAAGTTTTAACATGCTGTACTTATAGTATTGTTTTGTTTATGAATGCATGTAACAATTTGAGATATTTCCATTCATGTAAAAGTCTTCCTATCCACCACCACCACCCAATCAAAATAATTAACAACCAATCACTGGTCTAGAAATAGTATTTCACTATTTTTTTTCTCCTTCTTATATCTATGAATTAATTTACATACAACACTCATTTACATAGAAATACCTACCTATCTGTATGCATCTTCACACATTACCTATATACATAATACACACACACACACAGTATTCATATTTATTTCATAATTTTGTTCCCCTTGCTATTTAAACTTTTCTTAATCTCGTGACTATTGTTCAGGTGAAGCACTTTGTTGACTACAAGCGAGTTACAGTGATTGGGGGGAATGGTGGAGATGGTTGTATGGCTTTTTCCTCTGAATACCGCAAGGAGTGGGCGGGTCCTGATGGGGGCAATGGAGGAAATGGGGGACATGTCATACTACAAGGTGTGCTTTTGTTTTGAGTGCAAAGGTCAAGAAAGTAAAATAATTAGAAAATTTAAATGCAATTTTCAAATAATTATAAATCATTGATCATGTGTTTTTTTTACAAGTGCAAGATGATTGCCACATCAGAAGTGTGCATAAATAATTAATTCTTTGGAAATTTGTGCTGGTTTTAGTAAAGCACAATTCTTATTCCAAGAATGTTCTTTGTTTCGGCTATGAATGTGCACCTTCTTTGTCACCAAATAGTATCATTGTACAGTGTTTATTTAGCTATGTATAATTGCTTAGAGCTTTTTGTAAAGATTTGGTGCTCTGAGTCTAATAAGTCGTGACCATAATAATTATTATCATTACTTACACTGTTTTTACTCTAACTTATCATTGAATGTTGAAGACCCCTTGCTAATATAACTGATGTATCTGTTTTGCTTAAAGCAAATACTAACTGTAGGTCACTTGCACATCTGACGTCTATCATCAGGGCTGGTTCTGGAACAAAAGGTGAAACTCGTGTGTGCCATGGAAAAAATGCTGAGCACAGGTATATTGAGGTGTGTGTTTATTTGTTTGAGGATTTCATCTTTGATTAATGGTAAGAATTTTAGCAGCCTAGGTCTTTGATTGCCATTGTCTGCTCATTTCATTTCCAGCATTTATCGATTTCCGCTTTTAATCAATTAGGCTTGGACCTTCTCATCATTTTCCAGGAATTTCATGTTTGTACAGATCCATTTCCATGGTTTCAAAAGAATTCTTTGGAGAAATGCAAAGTCAGCAGAAGAAAAACTCAATGACATTCATCTCTCAAATGATTTGATTTTAATGAGTAATTCCAGATAACTTTGATTTCACAAATTCCTATATGCGTATAAAATTTGCAATCAGAAATAGTGCATTTGTTGGTATCTACTAATCTGATTTAATTTGAATTTCAATTTCTAAGTTAAAACATATATTGAATTTCTACTTGTAAGAATAATGATAATTAATAAACACACTTTATAGATCTTTCATTCATTTTACA
This sequence comes from Sinotaia quadrata, assembly GCA_028829895.1. Lineage (NCBI taxonomy): Eukaryota > Metazoa > Mollusca > Gastropoda > Architaenioglossa > Viviparidae > Sinotaia > Sinotaia quadrata. The sequence goes on along the minus strand of CM054181.1, from coordinate 111,870,089 downwards.
TTATTTCAAAGTGGTTCACAATTTATGAAATTGACAATAATTCGTATATCTTTGAAAATATCACAATGTTATTTTTTGCAAATTATTTCATTATTGAAAATTTGTTTAACTATGACACATTATATATAAAAAGAAAGAAATATAGATGTGTATAAAAAATACTTTTATCTAGTAAAACACATCTCAAGTTTAGTTTCTTCATTACAACAGAAATTTGATGCTTTTTATGTATTTTAAACTCCTATAAAATCAACAACCTTTTGTGTGTGTGTATATATACTTTTGTATCCCTGAGGGTTCATAAAGCATATTAATGGATTCACCATAAATACTCACTGGGATTTTGGGGAGAAAATTTCCCATTCCTCATGAATGCACAAACTCTACGATGAATTGCTTTTGAGCTTAAATTAGGTTGAAATGACCACTGCTTAAGTATGGTAAAAACTCTAATAAAGTCAGACAATTTGAGAACTGATTTGAACTCATTCTTTATGGCAAACTGAAATATCTCCTTCCTGTAAATGTAAAATATTGAGATTTATTGTTGAATTTGTAAACTTTTAAAACATATTTTTTTAAAAACCATTGAATGGACAAATATTATTTCATCACTTCATGTCATTGTTGTAGTTCTTATTGTGCTTTTTTTCTAATTCATAAATTTATCTGACCACTTTTGAAGGATCCATGAGTCAGATAGGTCCATAAGATGGATGTTTGAAAAGAAAGAGAATGAGGTCATAAATCTGAGAAATAAGTAAAAGACATATTGAATGAAAAGGCTGTTATTTATGATTACTTGATTGATACAAGCAAACAACAAAAAAATAGAAAGACACTTGTGGTCAGTGATTTGAATATACAAATTAAGGGAAATTACTCTCATCACACTTTCGCCAACTAGGTATATTGAATTGGCATCTTCATTTTGAGATCCATCATGTTGCCATTGTCTTCATGCACGTAAACTGAAGAATAATTTTAATAAGGATAATGTAACTATATTCTTATGTCTAGATTTTAATGGATAGTGGTTGTAATGATACTTCCCATGATCCAAAAAATTGACACCATGTATATTAAGCAATAAAACAAAATAATAATTACTTCAAAAGAGGTTTTCTAAAATTTTAACCGACCTTTTACTCTTTTCACCAGCCTATTTACCCTATATTTTTAAGCATATATAAACTAGACTATTTCTTTTCTTGTTATTGGGGGTCATAGCAAATTTGAAAAAACATGAAAATTATTAAGAATAATGAAATACATATGCACTATATATTACTTATTAGACGATGGAAGGATGGTCTCTCAAACATTGTGGTTTACATAACCTATTCTGGGCAGTAGAAACAGATTTTATCTGACTGGTTTCAAGAAAGTTTGTTCATATTTCAAGCATTGGTTAGCCAAGATTGCACTGCATTTCTGATTTTATCTTTTTTTTTTCAGGTTCCACTTGGCACCATTGTAAAAACGGAATCTGGGGAAGTCATAGGAAATCTTGATAAGCTGGGGCAAGTTTTTGTTGCCGCTAGAGGAGGTGCTGGAGGCAGAGGTAATCATTCTTTCCTCTCAAATGAAAATCGAGCGCCTGCTAAGGCAGAACAAGGAGCTCAAGGCCAGCAACTTCGGCTTCGGTTGGAGCTTCGCACAATGGCACATGCTGGATTGGTAATCTCAAAAATATCATTCCTGATTTAATATGTTCTTACTATGTGTAAATGGATACATCTTCTTTATTTAATATACAATGTATTACAAAGTGTTAGATGGAAAACTGCTTATGGACATTTATTTTAATATATTAATACATAAATGAATTATAATATTTATGCATGATCTGTATATATACATATGCAAATGTGTGTGTGTGTATATATATATATATATATATATTCATTAAACAACTTGTATCTGTCTTCTATTAATGATTTCTTGAAAGGACATTTTCAGTTAGATGCCAAGAAAAAGAATATCTTATCACTTCTCTTGCTTTTAATTATCTCAAAGAAATAATTAAACTCTCATTCATGTGATCTGTGGATTAATGTTTACCTTTTGTAATTGAATGTTGGGGGTTGTTTTTGTTTTTCTTGTTGGCTTTTCATTTTTTTTTTTTGTGGGGGTGGAGGGTTTCAGTCAAGGTAAACTTATTCATTGAACAACAAAAGTAAATAAATAAATAACAACACTTTAAAAAATAAAGAAGCAGTTAAAATAAGTTTGACTTCTGAGAAATATGACAAAGACCATACTTCTTTCTTATTAAGTAATGATGTGTGTGTATATGGTGGTGGCAGTATTTGTGTATGTGATGGTAGCAGTATTGTATGTATGTGATGATAGCAGTATTTGTGTATGTGATGATAGCAGTATTTGTGTATGTGATGATAGCAGTATTTGTGTATGTGATGATAGCAGTATTTGTGTATGTGATGATTTTAGCAGTATTTGTGTATGTGATAATGTCAGTATTTATATTTATGAGATGATGGCAATATTTGTGTATGTGATGATAGCAGTATTTGTGTATGTGATAATGTCAGTATTTATATTTGTGAGATGATGGCAGTATTTGTGTGCATGTGATTATGACTATATTTGTATGTGTGTGATGATAGTATTTAGGAGTTAGCATGTCCCCTCTGGTGTGGCTAGAATGTCTGTGACAGTATTGATGCTTTACACATCTGGTTAGTCCTCAGAAGAAAAAAACCAACTTCTTTTATTTAGAACAATTTGTTTCTGGACCACTCTAGTATTTTTTCATTGTATTTATTACTTCCCTTAGATTGGATTCCCCAACGCGGGTAAATCGACTCTGTTGAGGGCTATTTCTCGGGCAAGACCAAAAGTTGCAGCATACCCTTTCACCACATTGAACCCTCATGTGGGTATGGTGGAGTATGATGACTTTGAACAGATTGCAGGTGTGATTCTATTTATATTTCAGTTTATTCCACAGTCACCACTCCATCCTCTACCTGTATGAATATATTTTTTAATTCACCTTATCCATACTACCTAGTACAGGGGGTCTCAACCAAGGGGGGAATTTGGACTATAGACTCAAACTGTTAGAATATTGATCTTTCTGCAAATTTCAAGTCTACAGATTGTACATAATGTGCACAAGCAAGTTTGATGCTATCAGTATCAGAGACAACATTGGCACTTTGCTGTTTCGAAGGTATGACATTGCATACCTTCTCTGCACTAGAACAAGAAACAGCTTTAAGCAGATTACAAACTGGAGTATGTTATCCATTGTGGGTCATCATTCTTGTGCATCTACGATCTTTGATTTATATTTTAACACTTAAATAGCAATTATTAAAGTTGGCTACTTCTGCCAGGATGTTTAGAAAAGTTAATGGTTTTTTTATAAATGTATATGATTGGTGTAGATTTCTTTTCACTTGTTTTTTTTTTTTTAAATCTTTATTAGACATAAAACAGATTGAAGAGATTTATTTACATTGAAAACAATTTGCAAAACATGAAAATGTATTTCCCAATACCAGGATTTTAGAAAAGTGGAGATAATTATTGTTGTAAATGCATATGATTGGTGTAAATTTCTCTTCACTTGGTTTTTTTGAAAAATTTAATTAGACATAAAATTAAAAGAGATTTACATGTTTTGAAAACAATTTGCAAAATATGAAAATGTATTTCCCAAAGTCTTTTAAAGGAGGTAAACACATTCTTGCTTGGATTTGATTTTCGAGTAAGAATATTTATCTATGTATAATTCACAATTCTTTCTACTCAGTTGCTGACATCCCTGGACTCATCAAGGGAGCCCATCTGAACTACGGTCTTGGCATTTCGTTTCTTCGCCACATTCAGAGATGTGCCTGTCTTCTGTATGTCCTGGACTTATCTTGCCAAGAACCTTGGACACAGCTGGAAGATCTCAAATTTGAATTAGAACAGTACGAAAAAGGTCTGTCCAAAAGACCACATGCAATAATTGGCAACAAAATTGATATGCCAGGATCAGAAGAGAAGTTAAGAAATTTACAGGAGTGTGTGGACTTACCAGTAATTGCTGTGTCTGCAAAATATCATCATGGCATTGACCCACTGTTGATGCATTTGAGAGAAATGTATGATAAATATGTGGATAAAAAATAGTTTATGGTAATAAATTAAGTTGAAAAAAAAAACTTAGTTTTATTTATTATATAAAGAATGTTTTCATGTACACCTTCAGAGAGTTCTTGCAAGCACATACCAAACGCAAAGGTAGAGAGAAAAATTGCTTTGATCTTTATTAACTGTTAAAATCATGTGAAATGCCAACATACTGACCTATCAAAATGTAGCTCAGAACAAAGAGAATCGTGAAAATATAATACTATCAAGAAATAGGTACTGTGAACTTTTAAACATTTTAAAATAATATCTCTAATATTTTAACACAAATGGTTAGCATTTTTTGATTATCAGACATTTCAGACCTCTGGTGTTTCAAATGCATCGATCAATACTACTAGATCTGCAGTTACAGGATATGTTTTCAACATTTCTTGCACCAAGTCCTTACAAGATGAAATTAGTTCTCTACTAGAATAAAACAGAAATTTGTAAAATATTTTTTTTCTATGTTATCTTCTGCAGGATTCTAGGTTGAAATTTTGACACGGAAAATAAAAATTTAATTCAGTAATGCGCAAATGAAAAAGTTCATGACACACAAATTTAAACCTATATAGTTTTCAGAAAGAAACCATATGTTTCATTTTATCCTTGAATTTTTTCAGTTGCACACAAATAATATTTTGTCCCAGAATAAACTTTATTAATATTATCTGCGGATTCTTTGGCTCATGTGATTTTCAAAGGGGTGGGTGTTGTTTTTTATAATGCATTTGTGATATACTCCCATTAAAAAGCACAACTTCATGCAAAAACAAGTTTTTAGAAGTAAGGAGTGATGCTAAATTAGTTAATGCCATCATTATAAATGGAGTATTTAGGAATATATTGACTCAGTGTAATATTACATTTAAGCTGTGTTTTGGGGAATCGTTGTTTAAATAAAGGTTAACACTTTGCACATAGTGCTCCAGAATAGTTAATGTACCTGAAAATAATTAATTTTACCCTGAATTATCAGCATTCTAGAGTAGCGGTATATTATGTTTAGAAAAGGTTAACATGTAATCAAGACCCCCTCCCCACCTTCCACATACTTATCCTCAATATTAATGCATTATATACATTACTTAAATCCTTGCAACAATAAAACTTAAAGGAAAAATGGCCATAGTGAAAAGTAGATGTAAATTAATACCATATTTAATGTGCCAAAGGAAGTCATCGTTCCACACATAAATTTTTAACTATTGCATAGGTAAATTTTACAAAAATATGGAAAGAAAAAATACAAACAACCTTTAAAGGCTACTTAAAAAGAAATCTATATCATGCATATATATTGCAGAAATTAAATATTTCTAAAAGCCTGGCAAAGTTCAAACAACCAACAACTTTTATGAATGTTGTTTTTCATTCTAAGAAAAATTCTTGTTGGGATACCTAATAACTGCAGAGATTGTGAATGGTTAAATGCTCATGGCTTCTTGCTTGCAATTAAGATATGTAATAATACGAAACACTAATGCAGAGGATGTTGTGAATTTGTCAAGTGTCACATTGTCAAAAGAGTGGGTTTTCAGCCCTCTTTCATCGTCAGACTTGTTTTTGTACAATTCATTGAGAACAAAAAGTCTTGCAGAAACACTTTTTCAGTTGTTTGCATTACAGTATAATTTTGTTAATTTGTACAGGTCTAGTTTCCTTTTTGCATGGTCTTTAAGCTTGTAATTGTATTTTAGATTTTTTTTTAACCAATTTCCCAAATAATCAACTGAACCCACACAGTCAATACCTTTACAGATAAATTTTTTAAAAGTCAAAGATTTATATTATGACTGAAAGAATCTTAATAAATGAATCGTCTTTATTTACTGTTGGTGATTTTGTGATAACAATAAAATGGAAATATATTTATCTTGCTGTACATAAACTCCACCTGCATTATAGTATATAACAACTTTGGACATCATTTTCCATATATGCATTTTAAAAACCAACAAAAATAATCTTGCAAACAGTATTCAACAAATAGACAGTCTTAAGAGAAGAAAATTCATATAAGTATTATTTAGGTATAATTACACAAAATGTAATTTCCAAAATCTGTACACAAATTATTTACAATATCGCCTGTCTTACAACAGCAATAACAAAAATCACCTTTGCTAAGCATTTTTCTAACAAAGCAAATGAACTTACAATAATTAATACAGTAACAAACATTTAAATAGTGAACTAAGATTCTTTCCAATTTTGATATGTCCTCCAGTTGTGTGCTGAACTTAAGTTTCTGAATGACTGCTACTTTCATGCTTTTCATTAAAGCTGAGGCTCCAGAAAACTCACCACAAATAATACATAAAGATGCATCAATTTTCCGGAACAATGATTATCCCAAATGTCAGTCATCCAAACCAACAAGATTAAAGTATTACAAGTCATTTTGCATTTGTACAGCTCTCTACTATTTTAATATTTTCAGTTAAAATTATAAATGGCAAATGTAACGAGGGAGGGAAGGGTCCCATTTTTTGAATGGATATGTTACCAGTATGTTGCAAAAGAATTACCAAATGATAACTAAAGTCTCATTGTCCTGACGAAGATGCCCATTGATGCTTTTCATCAGGAAGTCTCTGACTATTTTATCTTAAAGTCCATCATTAGTATTGCATATAAAATTAATGACATAAGCACCACAGACATTTTTCTCTAGGCTGAAGAATTTTTTTTTTTAAATTCATGCATTCACACTAATAATGACTATTAAAACAATATTCAATATTCTATTCTGTGTGTGTGTACGTGGAGATTTAATTAGGTTCATTTTACTGTATTAAACTTTTTCTGATATTACAATTCACAACTTTTGTGCAATTTATTTTGTGTTAGTAATTGTGACTTTGCATATGAGCATCATTAAGTAAAACCTAGTGTTAAATTATTCAAATTGATACATTTCCTTTCAGTCAAAATCATCACCCTAGAAATGTAGGCGAATACAAACTTTATTTTCTTCAACTGCTTCACTTTTGCCTTCCGCTAATGAGAGAAAATCACAAAAATTGTCTGAAGTTTACTTGATCAATTCTGGACTTTTGTTTCTGCTGTAACAAGCAGCAACTAAATTTTATGTTTTGTTTCATGCAAGTAAACTGAGCAATTTGCTTTCAGATTTGGTAGATTATTGCTGTGCAGCTGCAACCATATTGTTTCTGTTAAAGTTTTTTTTTTATTTTTAAAAGCTATATTTAGTTTTCTGTGCCACTTGCATACAACTGGATGTGAGTAGTCTGAGGAACTGGAATATTCTGTGAGGGAGGGATAATCTGTGGCACTGGTGATGTCAAGAAACTTGCACAATCATCAAACTGGTCTGACCGTGAGATTTCCACTTGTTCACACTCTTGTGCGGCCTACAAGTCAAAGATTAAAATGAATAGATAATGTTGATTTGAAATGCAGAATTTTCTGCATTACAATGTGTGTGTGTGCATGCGTGTGTGTGTATGATTTAACCATCTAAAATAAAACCTAAAAATCTTTAATTTCCAAAACATTTTTCTATCATACATACCCCCCCCCCCCCCTTCCTAACATTCTTTTTAAAATCTGCTGAAAGAAAATTCTGTGCATAAAAATGTGAATTTCCTGACAAGATATTACTGGTTCTACTTATAATACAAATCAGGATCTACTGTTGAGAATTTACATTCCCAAAGAGGATAAAGCATAATTAAAGGGCTTATCCACTAGCATATATTATGAATAATATGCTACTATAACTAATCCCTGTTGAAGGTACAGGTAGGAAAAACATATTCTTATCTAGAAAGTATTCAAGCAAAAAAACCTTTCTTTCCATCATAACCAGATATTCAGTAGGATTAACCAAGGCTACTTGTGTCGTATTAGCCAGAAATTTGGGCCTACATGCAGCTACACACAAACAAAGAACTGACCCAATGGCCCAGCAAGTAAGCATTAATCCCTGCATCACATATATATAGTCTGCCTCTCTGACCTAAATCAGTGGTCATCACTTGAACAATGATCTATTTTTCAACAGAATTTATCACTTCTCTAAAGAAAAAGGCTAGGAGCCAATTTTTTGTTTGACAAATGACTGCCTAAGACTTAAGGGATAACATATAAAAGTAAATAGCCAATTTTGTCTTTGACCATGGGCAGCAGGACAAACGAGCAAAAGCAGCACTTCTCTGTATTAGCATCAAATTTTAGTTGCAATGGCATGCTGTATACTGAGATTTCTATTTATAAACCACAATAATATGGCAGTGTTCTTAATGTCCTTCTTATGATGATACTAACACTGCTCACTATGCTAAATATAATCTGTAAGTCCAGATCAGTGCACAACTCTGGCACCTGTGTGGTTTATAAAGCCAGTGGTGTCTGAAACCACCTTAGGATCAAGTTTGAAAATGGAAAATATATTTATTCTCATGGGAAGGTTCCACAGGAAAAATATTAAAATGTGAGAATTTAGCAGGAAATTCAGGTCTGTTTATGGGTAACAGACGTCAAGAAAGCCATGGCCTTGGCAAAGGTCTAAAGTTGTCAAAGAACTGAACTTGTTAACCATTTTTAGCAATAGTTGGTGCTGGAGGCAGAATGTGTGAATGCATGTTAGTGCCTACTGTCATGCAATCTGTGAAGCAATAAGTTGGTCTCTCAGCATGTGATCTGCGAGGCAATAAGTTGGTCTCATCATGTGATCTGTGAAGCCATAAGTTGGTTTCTGTCATCTATCAGAACAGATGACTGTCTAGGGTATTCACATATGCAAGCATATTATAAATTATCTGACATAATTTTAATTCTTCTGACATCTTGTGTCTCTTTATGGCTAATAATTTTAATCATTCTGACATCTTGTGACTCCTTATGGCTAATAATTTTAATCATTCTGACATCTTGTGACTTCTTATGGTTAACAACTTTAGTCATTCTCACAACTATATGTCTCCTATGGTAAATAATTTTAATCATTCTAACATCTCATGTCTCTTTATGGCTAATAATTTTAATCATTCTGACATCTTGTGACTCTTTACGGCAATAATTTTAATCATATTCTGACATTTTGTGACTCCTTATAGCTAATAACTTTAATCATTCTAACTTCTCATGTCTCCTTATGGTTATCTGAAAGCATAGAGTCAAATGCATATAAGAATTGTCCTGATTATTGCATCAAAGACCATAAATCTTGGGTAATCTGACTGAAGAATGGCATCATGACAATGAAACCCAAATTTTCTTCACTAACCAAGAAATGCTGATTTTTTTTTTTTTTTGATTTTTTTTTTGTTTTTTTGGTCAGAGTGATTTGGAGGTGGGTGGCTGGGAATGAAGGAAATTGCATGCAGCAGATTAAACCTCTGTCATATAAATGTTGCTCTCTCATTCCTTCTTGAATGCCAAGGAATTCTGACCAGACCTAGTGTGTCATATTTTAGTGCTGACATGTCATTTCCAAAATGCATGTGCTACCATGAATGTTTGAGCATCTAGATCATGACTAATTCATTTCCTGCCATGCTTACTGTCCCTAGACACAAGGGTAATGAAGCAAATAAGTGCAACTTTCTCCCTTACATGTTTCAGACTATCTCAGAACATGCATGTCTTTTCACTTGCAATCTGAACATAAACACAAGATGGGTGGGGGTCAAAATATTTATAGGGTCAACTCACACTAATAGTACACACAATCAGCCATGATGCCACAAGATCAAACGAAGAACAAACACCTCAGAAGCTCTCTCACCAAACAGTAAGGGGGATAAATATGAACTGACTTATTCTCAGACAGAAAAAAGTTGACAAGGAAGAAAAGATTAAAGCCACAGTGAAGCTGTATGAGTGAGAGCTGGCAGCTCCATAAAACTGGAAAGTGCACAACCCTGGTTTGATAGAACATTGAACCGTACCAAGTGAAAATAGTGACCATCACTCACAGGGAATGCTACTGGTAAGCTCTAATGCTTTGCCTCCCCTTAGGGGATGTGATGCCTAGAGATCCTGATTTGTGAGGGGTAAAATCTAGCATAATCTATACATGTTCATTTGGTTGTCTGACAAAAATTCAAACATCAGAAACTTACACAAATTCATTAATTACTATGTGCCATAGAAGTATAATTTAATTAAGATCTGCATACCCTTCTATATATATGATTAGGAATTTGTAATGCTCACCTGTGCTAAAAGGTTTTGTGCCATAACATGACACACCGTGACTGAAAACAGAAGATCATTATACGGCTCACAGTCTGCACGGAAATTCTGACCTACAGCCAACACTACATGAGCTGATGGTCGAGGTCCACAGCCTTGCTGGTAGTGTTGATAGGCAGGATAAAAATCATTTTCAAAATCAAATATTTTCACTGGTATCTGTCGCCCCACTTTGATGGTACTCTTTTCCTGCTGATTTGGTGGTGCAGTGAACAAGGAAGTTCTAAAAACAAAATGACAGAACTCTTTTCTTCAATGATGAAAGACAACAACAGTATTGTGAAACTCTAACTGAATCAGTAAATGAAACAATACATTTTATTCATTAACAGTTATGAAATAACTATGGGTTATACAAAAATGAAAATATGAGTGCAGATTTTTTTCCTTGTATTTAATGCTTTTTCTTTCTTATGGGTGGAGGGAAGTAGAAATTTAGTTGATTTTTTTTATTTTATTCTTTTTATTCAGGGGAGGGGGTAATTGGGATTTAGTAGATATTTTTTGTAACAGTTTAAATATATCTCTTACTTGCATCTTCGGTGGACATAAATGTTTCTTCTGTCATCAGTGTAGATGTTAAACCCTCGCTCCATAGCATCCATCAACTGCTTAGTAAATATCTCCTGTGGACTTTCGAACATGCCTGGACTATAAGGCACTTGCCACTGGTCTGCTGCTGGATCACCAAAACACTGAAAACATAATGCACACAGGATATGTCAAAAACACTGGCAACAAAATGCACACAAAATGTCAAAAACACTGCCAACAAATGCACACTATATGTCAAAAATACTGGCAACAAATTCACACAAGATATGTCAAAAACTCTGCCAACAAATGCATAAAAGATATGTCAAAAACCACTGCCAACAAATGCACACATATCAAACACACTGGCAACAAAATGCACACAAAATATGTCAAAAACTCTGGCAATAAAATGCATACAAGATAATGTCAAAAACATTGGCAACAAAATCACACAAGATATGCCAAAAACTCTGACAACAAAATGTACATATGTCAAAAACACTGGCAGCAAATGTACATGAGATATGTTGAAAACACTGCCAAAAAAATGCACGTCAAAAACACTGGCAACAAAATGCATGCAGGTTATGCCAAAAACACTGGCAATAAAGTGCAAACAGGTTATGTCATAAACACTGGAAAGAAAATGCAAACAGGATGTCAAAAAATTGGAAAAACACACAAAGAATACATATGAAAACAAAAACACACGTGTCCAAAACACTGGAGACAAAGCACATTCATTCAAAGCATTGGAAATAAAAATCACACAGAAAATGAAATGCATTCATATATGTCCAAAATCTGGAAACAAAATGAGCACAGGATATGTCTAAAACATAGGGAATATATTGTACACAGTATATGTCCAAAATACTGGAAATGACTGCACACAGGATAAGTCTAAAATACTGAGAACATTGTACACAGGATTTGTCCAAAACACTGAAAACATAATGCTGAGAAGATATTAAAACAGCTCTTACAATGTAAAAACAGGACTAAAAACAAATAAACTCCAAATAGGTATGGTATATGACAATTCTTATTTATTTAAAAATGTGATGATCAACACAAGAGACTTAAAAAAAAAAAAATGAGCCACAATAATTTTCTAACACAGCAAGATGAGTGAATATTATTGAAAGGATAAAAAAAATATGGTTCAGCAATATTTTACTACAGACTTAACAACTAATCTAATCACCAGCACATAAAGAACAGCAGAATATGGATGACCCTATTTAGTTTAGAATATATTTAAATTTAACCGTATATTTTGAACCAGAGACATTAATCAAACTAATTAAAGTGTGAATTATTTTTAAATACATTAAAAAATGAAGGAGGAGAAGTACTATGGGTTCCAACATACTAATTGGCTGCCATTTTTTTTTTTTTATATTAGTCCCTAATCAATCACAAACAATAAAACATTGTCCTACTTCAGGTGCTGAACTTTAAAAGCTATGTGCTAAAAAAGAACAAGTAAAATTAGAAAAGAAAATATATTAACAAGACAAAGTTACATAAGTACTGTCTTTTCAAAGCAAACAACTTTTATTTTTGAGGAGGCAGATGGAAAAGAAATCATGGTTATCAACTTTAATACAAAAAAGGCCTTACACAATCGTATAAAGTTAAGAATTATTTTATGCAAGCAGTCAAAATCATTTCCATTTCTCACACTAAGCACAAAAGAAAGAAATAATATTTAGAAAGCCTATTTGGCAAAATAAAACTACTGTGCACATAGTGATTTAAGAAACCAAAGCAGAATCCCCAAATCTCAATTTTAACTTAAATAAATATCAAATGCTGAATGCCAATCTTTCTCTGTTGATCTCAGTGACTGGCCCCTTATCAACAGCTTGAAGCTTTGTATACATCCTTGAAATTCACACGTGAAAATGGGAGGGGAAGGGCAATTTAAGCTTCTGATTTGCTTTAGATCCATAGGATGCTCAATACACAACATGCTGCTCTCATTTCCTAATATAGTTATAATTGCTGACAATTAACACAGCTATTATTACTTTAGATCTGAATAGAAAGTTCAGTATCCTGTTTCAGTCGTGTGTTCAATCAAGATTTTCTTATACAAGATTTCAAATACAAGATTGTACTTATACAGGTTAGTTGCACAAACTCTCCTACACCCCAGTATTAAAAAACGATATAATTCCTAAAGGCAAACATTTTGCTACAATCTTCTGCCAGTTAATTTATGTTGATTGAGTAATATGTCTTAAGAAATTATTAAGTATTATTCCAATCTTCTGAGAATGATGACTGAGGATGAGTTAAGGAAAAGGGGATCTAAAACTGATATCCAGGAAAGAAGACATTCTCTTTTAAAATGCAGCAAAATTGGCAAAAGTTGGAAGCTGCTATTGTCCTAATTACCACACCCTTAAAAGAATTTTTCAAAGGACAAACACTAACAGCACACTAACATGATTCTCCAGTGGCTGCAAAACTGTGCAAAACCATTTCATGTTACAGAAGTAATCCAGCGTCAATGAGAGAAATTTGCAAGTGCAGAGAAAGAATACTCAAGAAAACAATGCACAAAGCAAGTAAGGTATAAGCACCCAATGAAAGAAATTGGTCAAATTTTGATTACTCTTAAATTAAACAGACTTAATATGGCAGCCAGGAGTAATTTCTTTATTAATGTGAAACACCACAACTTAAGTTTTTGTATTATGACAGTAACATTAACCTATGTTGCATGTTCAAGTGGTTGAGAAATGAATATGCTGAATTATGATTGATTTTACTCTAAAGGCAGACAATCAGTACCGATTCTTATATCACTTTCTGTGCACAGTACTAATTTAAATTAGATCAAACATTTGCAGAAAAGTACTTACATCTTCAGCCCATATATCTGGCACATGTCCATAGTATATGCGACAACCCCGCAAGTTGGTGATACTACGTTGTTGAACAATGATCTGCCGAAACCGCAATGTCAAAACCAGTTCACACTCTGCAAAACATGATGGCACATATTGTGGGACAGATGTTAGACATGCCTTGCAGACTTTACTTAACAAAATAATCTGTATAGGCCAACATATTTAGACAGTGTGGCTGAGATATGACTAAATTATGTAACCAGCCCAAATAAAATCAATGCAGAGAATGACTAAAATGATGAACGCTGGCACTCAGACGGGCAGGGGGCATAACTTTTGCCAACATTTAACTTTTACAAAAAATATTAGTTTTACAAGTGGTAAAGAGAAAGAAGAAAAGGAAACAAAAGAGAAATATTTTGCTCTTTAACTCCCTAGAAGAGTTATGATTTTATTTCAAATTATAACTACTGCTTTTACCTGTTGGTTCTATTTTTATAAAGCTTCCATGCCGTGTCCCCACCATTCCTTGTCTGTAAGCAGCTTCTTCCACCATTGGATCTATTGCAGTCAACAACAACCAAAATGAAAAAAATAATGTATTTAACTGAATGTGCTGAGCCTGAGTCAAAGAAAAGACATTACCCAGAATGACATTCAATAAATAATAATAAAGATTTAAAAATGCTTAAGCTTATAAAAATTCTAAGCACTTTGCAACAATTCCAAATAAAATAACTAAGATCTTTATACAAATTACTTAAATACATTATTTTGAAAAAAGAAAGAATAGCCAAAAAATAAATCTATATGCAAAAAAGATAAATCAACTGAACTTACAAAAGAGAAACTTAAAATAAAATAAGTTTACAAATGCACAGTTTGAACAATGATAGGAACAAAAGAGACAATGTTATTCTTATTGATGACTGATAGTGATACAATGCACACAGACACAATGAACACACAATGAACACACACACACTAATTGCCTAATATGATCCTAGAAGCATAGCAAACACCAATAATGATAATGGTTACATACCTGTTTCCATAGGCTCACAGCTGTTGATGTTGCTGTCAACAGAAATATTTGCGAGTGAGTGGGAATTATCCAGGGGAATAAGGTCTTGAATAGGAATGGTTCCTAAACTTCCAAGACTATTGCCTGGAGCCTCTTCACCACCTGCCACACCTGTCAAAACAAGACTCATGAGTTGGATTGTTTGTCAAAAATGTAAACAACACAACCTAATATGCATGTTGTGGTACAACTGAATGCTCCTGCACTTGAGAACATTTTAAAGAATGAGAAGACAACTTGCATAGCATTATGTTTTGTCTGTCAAAATTCAATCTGAAATCTTGTCTTGTCAATTATAATTTGTCTCGACATGTATTAAGCTGCAGTTATAAAATATTTGTTTTAAAAATGAAAATACAGGCTGAAAATGACCAAAGTAAGAATGAGGTCAAATTAAATTGATCTTTTCAAATTTAAGCAGATTGTTAACTAATTTACTTACAATGGAAATGAGTGTTACCAAAATTAATGTTTCATTTTAATTTTAAGATTTAACTGTAAAATACATATACTTTTTAAAAAATCAATAGCAAAATTATCAGAGATTAGTGAAATTACCTAAACAGATTTCATATATTTCTTTGAAACCATTTTGCATCAAAAGGACTGGTCATTATAATATCAAATGTACGGTGCAAAATTAACTGTTTTTAATTTCAATCACTGGTTTCCTTTAAAAAATTTTTCGTCTTTTTTTTAATTTAAACTTACAGAAAGATATGAATGCAATAGGAGACACCTAATAATCTTACCCTGAACAACATCATGTTTAGGGCAGCGTTGATCAGCATCCACATCAGTGATTATGGTTGGAATGTTAGCCTGAAAAAAGAAAAAAAAACTGATGAAAAATCAACTTATGAACTACAAAGACATGTTATAAGTGGGATGATAAAAAGTGAAACAAGCCCTAAATACCTCTAAATCTCTAAAAGATCAAAAACAAAATATACGCTTTAAAAAATATATATATATCTAAATTAATGTTTACAAGTGAAAACAAAATTAATATGCTTCTGATATATTTATCTGGTGTGAAGCACAGAAGAAATTCAAAATTCAAAACCAAATAATGCGATCAAAACAATAACATACCCGGCCATCTGTTGTGTGAATTACTGAAGGACGCATGTTCTGATTGTAGATATTATGATTGTTGTGATAGATGTCATCAGGAGATGGTGTTTGCTGTCTGTGTGTGGGGCTGGATCCACTGGAACCTGAAACAAAAAATTAAAATGTTAGAACCAGCAGATTGGAGAGTTGGGAAGAGAGTTGGGAAACTTTAAGCAGCGAAATTTAAAACAAATTTTATTATGATTTGATCTTTAAACCTTAAACACAAACATGTACACAGGTCTGCTTAGTTTCCTCTGTCTTTTAATTTGAAAGTAAATTTAATTTAATATTTTCACCATACCCGTAGCTTTCTTTTTCAATAATTTTAGTTTTGTTGATTAGCCACTAAATAAAGTACAGGCAAAGTATTAAGAGCTGTTGGCAAAACTGTATATGTTGTTTCTCTATGCAAGTTATTTTCTTTATTAAAAAAAAAAATAAAGAATGTGAAATATCTTATGTACTAGTTAAGTTTCTTGAGTTATTACCTACAAGAAAAAGTACAAAGAAAAGGCACAAGTACACGGACTGAAACAGAGAATGTGACTTCCTCAAAAGTGTGAATTTTATTTAATAGCTATACATAAATAATTTTATTTTCCTTATTAAAAAAATATTGCCCAAAAACATTTCAAAATACTTTCCTATGCAAGAATATCATGTTGATATTGCAAGTAATGTAGCATCAATAAAATTTTTACTTATAATGACACAATTTTGCTGAGTAAGTATTTAATACAATAGCTATACATAAATAATTTTATTTTCCTCATTAAAAAATTATTGCCCCAAAACATTTCGAAATACTTTCCTATGCAAGAATATCATGTTGATTATTTCCAGTAATGCAGCATCAATAAAACTTTTATTTATAATGACATAATTTTGCTGAGTAAGTAATCTTTTTAATTTTTAATTGTTTAATTTTTACCAGCTCAATAAGAAGCCAGTAACTTCTAAATTTGAGGCGATTCTCAAATAATCATTTTCACTTTTATCTCTGCCAGTATCACCAAGAGAAGTATTGCATGGCTTACTTTCTATTGAATAAACATGAGCAAAGAAACAATGACTCTAGACTTGTGTGCTTGATGATATAATATCATAGTACTCATATTTTAACAAAAGGAGATTTAAGGTGAGAATAATATTTATTATTTTTATATATCTGTTTCGTCTCTCTAGGCAACAATGAAAAAAATTATTCTCACCTTTCCTGTCTACAAATCGATAAACACGATATGGGTTGGGCTCATCATAACAACTTTGATCCTTCAGTTCTTGAATGTCTGGCAGTTTATTAAGTGCACAGCGGAGTCTTGTTTTCCAGCTAGGCCAGTCAGGCTGGTCCATTCCTTCTCGGTATCGACCTGTATGGATGGCCCATTCCTGCACATCACATATACAAATTGAAAGTAGTTTATGTAAGAGCTTTAAACAAAAGCTATAGTTTGTTAAACACTGAATTATGTTGATACAATCAATTTACTGCTGTTTTTAAGAATATAAAATAGAGATAACTTATTAAATAGTTATATATATATGAAAATAAAATTAAAAAATAACAATTTTACAGAAATATCAGAATAGAGCTAAAAAAAATGATGATTAAAATGACACAAGCTGTTAGTTAATCCTCCACATATTTCACTGCCAAATTAATATCTAATGACTTACTAAGAGCTTAAATTTAGGTCTATTTAAAGTCTATTGTAATTCAGAAATTTGTATTAATTTCTTTTTAATAAATAATTTTTTAAAATTTAAACAACCTGATAAAAATAGCAACCTTAAAAATAAGTGCATCCTGCTCTGACCAGTCTGCTCTTCCACCATGCTTCCAGGTGATCCGGAATATTCCTTGATCCCTATCTACCCAAGCAAGGCCTGGAAATTGCCCACTGTTAATTTTTGCTTCCAACCATGGGCGTAACCGCTGACGTGCTCTGTTTCCACAGCTTTCAGGAGATGAATCTATATCCATGCTACTAAATAAACAAAAACACACAGGTTACAATTAAGCACAACTGCATAACAGTTAACATTACTACACAATATGTATATAATGATTTCATTACTTCATATTCTAATATCAAAAGCTGTGAAGTGTAAAGTGAGTGACTTGTTCAAGAGAAGTGAATAAACAAGATCTCTGGGTTTTATAAAGATTTAAAAAAACCAACAATGACATTCATTACATTTTTATTTTTTAAAACTTGTAATTTTCATTCAAATATGTGGTTATCTGTTCAATTTGCTTACAGTTACAACAAGTTCAACATTTTGAAATGGTCTGAAAACTGTGTTAAATGCATAATCTATAATAATTAATATACCAACAAAAATAACTGAGAAACAAGGTGGAGGTAAACAAATACAGATTTATAATTATATATGATTTAATTTTAACCCTTAGATGATAAAATGGCTACACGGTAGAATCAGGGTTACACTAGGATTCATTCATTGCAGAAAAGATATAAGTTCAAACTTCATAAAATTTAAGTTACAAGTTGAAATCAGAATCCAACAGTCTTTCAATGAGCCATGCCATAAAAAGCAATAAACAAAATCTCACACTGGCTAAAAGTTTCAATAACCTGTATCAAACATCCTCAGTCTCCAATTGTCTAGATATTATTAGTACAAATAAACAATTCAAAATCTTTGGCGAGACAAATAAGAAACACAAAATACTGGATGAATGCCAGGTAGATTAATGACAAGTGTGGTGACAATTCATGACAGGCTAGCATCCTAATGCCACATACACATGTACTACTCAAATGCAACACTCAACTTTTGTTTCAATTTTAAGAAAGAGAGATTTATTTTTAACAGTATTAAATAAGAGTGATTCTCTATACTGTTGCTAAAATACAACTATAGTATTTCTAAATTAAGTTTAGATAAATGAAAATCTGTTATGTGTAATCTAAAAGTATACTCTAATTACATGTATTTAATTTTAAAGAAAAATGGAACAGTGCAAGATTTGATTTGTCATAAACTCAAAAAAACTGAATTACATGTAAAACTAAAAGGCATCACTGACAATATAGAGTTCTCATAAAATAGATATTTTTCTTCAGATTGCTAATCAGTCTGTTGATTAGACCCTATAAGGAAAAAGTATCTTTCTTCAAATGTAAGACTGCTACTCTGCTGTTGATTATAAAACAATAATCATTCTTAATCATCAGATATACTTTAAAATATTCGTAATTTGTTGGTTCAGAAGCTTAATTTTATACATACGAATGCATAATTATATTATGTATTAGAATGCATCCGACATTCAAGCTAAAAAAAATAGCCTGGTCTGGTATACATTAACACGTAATACATCTGACCCATAAGTTGTATCTGCAAGAGTAAATCCTGGTCTCACTCAAAAAGAAATATATTTAGTGACTCTGAATCTACTGTTTGTACTGATGATACAGACACAGTGAATAATAATAATATTGCAGTGTATATAATAATTAGTGTTATCTCAATATTGCATAGGTATTCCACATCTACCAAGTTACAAGCAACCAACCTAGTCGAATCAGGAGAATCTCTTCCAGCATGACACTTTCTGACACTGTTCGCAAATTTTTCTGCTGGCATCACTGATTTCACTGATTTAGCCTGATTAATACCGAAAACACTCCTATATGCGAGGAATAGTTAGTACAGCCTATGTAGCTCCTTTCCAAGAAATCTAACATTAAGGGTACACAACTAGTTCGCGTTCCTGCATTATTGCTCGGATCGAACTGCTGACGTGAGCACGAGACGCACCTTCAACAATTCAAAAATTCTCTCGGCGATGAATTTCGCAGGAATCTGCAATTTGAAGAACTGAATGGAGTCAGGTTTCCCTTATTTGGTCGATATTAACTCTAGATCTGTATACAATAACCGAGTGCCCCAATTTCAGATCACTAGTGAATTACACCAATCGCAGCTAACCAACTAATAAACGCAGGAAAGAGCAAAACTCAATTGCAGCCGTTCATATAGTAAATGCTCTTTGTAGATAATCGTCGCACCGATCAGTTTAGATCTTTTAATTCTTGATGCTTGCTTTTATTGGATTCTGTCAGTACCTCTGGCTAACTTTTATGTTGGCGCACAAACGAATAACGTGTCCTTGAGTTGATATAAATAGATCATAACCTGCAGCGCAAGAACAGACTATGATAGTATGCGGGTTTTTCCCAGTGTTCTAGTTTCGTAGAAACTAAAAGTAGAACCTCGATCTGAAAAGCTGACCTCACGAGGTCCGAGTACTGCCTCAGGATATTTATCTACATGCGTTTTGACGTCCCTCCATCTACCCATACCCCACCTCAGTGGGTGTTAAGTAGCTCGAATCGTTAAATTATGAAAGAACGATACAAAACTATAAAACTGGACACAATACATAAATTAATGATAATTTTGTGTGGAGGGCGAAAACCAACGACGCATGATTTTTAATCAAAAAACAATTTTTTTCCTCGGAGATTTCATTGTTGGCGCTCTTTTGAGTTTTTATAATTGCAATATAATGAGTGAGCTGAGCTGCCTTTTGCCTAAGCCGCCTTCGATTATTTGGGTTGTTTATTTAATACTAAAATGTCAACTCAGTAACTAATGTTATCGCTCAATTTAGCACTGTGTGTGTTAGAGTACTTGAGTATCTCCCAGTTACTGATAATGAAAGAAATGTGTACTCGATTTGGAAGTTATTCCCAGAAATGTACCGTTCCTTAGAAATAACGAAAATAAAGTTATTCTGTTAATACTAGTTTAATACTAGGCCTATTTCTATGGCTTGTGATGTTTACTCAGTTTCTCGATAATTTACTATTCTGGGTCACAGATGAGTTATCAATAAACATGCTAATTTTTTTTTTACAAATACTAAGCAACAGTTTTTATATGCGTAGTACGCAATGTCCGATTCACAACTATAGATGATACAATTTAGACGATTTTCATTTTCTTTCCTTTAAAATTATCACCGTCATCGGAACACAGACAAAAATGTTATTTTTGATTGAGTGTAGGGGGCGCTTCCGGCTTCCGCCGCTTTCGCGCTGGTACAAAAATGTTAGTTTAATATAAGAGAATGTATACTCCCAAGAGTCCTGACTCCGTCACGTGTCTCGGACCTATTGCTCATCGAATTGTCCTAGTTCCCATCCCACACAGTCCTCCTCCCACCCACCCACTCCCGCGCGTACGCTGGAAGCGCTCCCCCAATATAGTAAGTAAGCGGCTCTGGGCTAAGTCCCTGATGTCATGATCATTGTTAGACAAGTTTCGTTCTGTTAAAGAAGCAACTGTATTATTTGGGGGTTTTTTGTCTGTCTGGTTTGGATTTTGTTTAAAACATTTGTACTTTTTTTCCCCCCGAAAGAAGGCAATGTTAAAGTTAGGCTCTATGAGTTCGTTTACATGTGCTCTGGGGCCCCACATTACGTAAAACTGAGCGTTGCTTGGACTATCTATACTATAGCGACAGAATGTACAGCAGTTTTAAAGATCCCGCAGATGATAATGAATCTCTTTGGTCTTTGGATTCAAAAGTCGACTATATTTATGATGGTGGTGGTAGTGGTACTGGTTGACTTCCTTCCTCCCTTAGAGTTTGAATTGGCGTCTCTGGACGTATTCGGCCTTGGGTAGCTTTGGAGGGACTAAATTGGTTCCCGTCCCTACGTTCTAGGGTGCCCATCACCATATGGATCCCTTAGTAAGGTGGTGTCGCATCAGTCTTGTCTAAGAATTAGCTAATGGTTGGACTAAGGATGATGTGTAATAAAATGTAAGCGTACCAACCATGACTAACAAAGCTTGTATAGTGTAATCGGTCATGACTAAGACGCTATTTGTAGTGTAATCGGTCATGACTAAAACGGTATTTGTAGTGTAATCGGTCATGGCTAAGACAGTATTTGTAGTGTAATCGGTCATGGTTAAGACGGTATATGTAATGTATCAGTCATAACAAAGACGGTATATGTAATGTATCAGTTATAACAAAGACGGTATTTGTAGTATGTCAGTCATAACAAAGACGGTATTTGTAGTATGTCAGTCATAACAAAGACGAGTGTATCAGTCATAACAAAGACGGTATTTGTAGTATGTCAGTCATAACAAAGACGAGTGTATCAGTCATAACAAAGACGGTATATGTAATCTATCAGTCATAACAAAGACGGTATTTGTAGTATGTCAGTCATAACAAAGACGAGTGTATCAGTCATAACGGTATTTATAATGTATCAGTTATAACTAAGACGGTATTTGTAATGTATCACTCATAATTAAGACTGCATTTGTAGTGTATCAGTCATAGCTAAAACGGTTATTTATAGTGTATGTGTATCAATCAATACTAAAAAGGTACTTATAGTGTAGAAGTCGTGACTACAAGAATATCTGTAGTGTGGCAGTCATAACTAAAAGGTATCTATAGTGTAGCAGCTTTGGCTAAGAAGGTATTTATAGAGTCATGACAATGAAGATATGTCAAAGGTAGCAGTCATTACTAAAAAAAAATACCGGTAATCTCAGTCTTGATAAAGAAGCTACAGATGTGTCAATCAAAAAGGAAATAACTGTCGGTCATTACTACAAAATTACAGTATAACTTGATAAAGAAGTTACCAGTGTTTTTGTATTTGCTAAGAAGCTATTCGTGGATCAGTCATGATTAAGAAAACACATATTATCATGACTAATATGACATTGCTGTATCATAACTAAGATGGCGTTGCTGTGACATGATTAAGAGGATATTGCTGTGACATGACTAAGATTGCATTGCTGTATCATGACTAAGATTACATTGCTGTATCATGACTAAGATTACATTGCTGTAACCATCATTGATGTATCGTAACTAAGATGACTGTGACGTGACAAGACCCGACCCCCTAACTTTCATCCATCTTTTTTTCTATAGTATTCTCCTGTAAGACAGGTGAAGAGCGGACGCTAATTTATACGACCATTATCTCCCCTCTCGTGGGGAGGCGAGCGATCCTGACACCACATGGGTGGCCTAGGCCTCTGAGAGGCCAGGTAGTATATCCCAGATATTTAGCCAAACTAACCACGTGACTGTCCCTTTTCGTGCCAAGAATACTCTCAGACCCGCAGAGCAGAGAACAGCCGCTGATATAGCAGCAGTGCCAAGAACCAGTCTCTCAGATAGCCACTGGTTACAAAGGTATTTTAGGCAGAGAAAGGTAACTCAGGTAGAACTTATAGCTTAAACAATGTATTAGTAGTCGCAATTATAATTATGCTAGCGTGTATTACGTATATTTATTTAGATATATATAAGCCTGTTCATGATTTTAACTCATTCTTTTCTATTTTTCATCTTTATCCCTTGCCATCTGTCTTTCCCTATTTTCAATGTATGAGTGGTGTGAGTTGGTGTGCTAGATGCCACCCTGTTGTTTACTGGGTACTTAGTAAATGTCGATGTTTATGTTGTTTACTGGGTACTTAGTGAATGTCGATGTTTATGTTGTTTACTGGGTACTTAGTGAATGTCGATGTTTATGTTGTTTACTGGGTACTTAGTGAATGTCGATGTTTATGTTGTTTACTGGGTACTTAGTGAATGTCGACGTTTATGTTGTTTACTGGATACTTCGTGAATGTCATGACCCCAAACCTGCTAGTGTAATAGTCCTGACTCAGAAGATACTAGCTCATTTGATGTCCTTAAACCCACTAGTGTGTTAGTCCTGGCTTAGAAGATACTATGTTTTTTTTTCCTGCCCTGTCCTGCTAGTGTATTAGTCCTGACTTAGAACATACAAGTGTTTCGTCATGACTGAAAACCTGCTAGTATATTTGTTCTGACGCAGAAAGAAGATATATTGTAACAGCCATGAATAAGAAGATCATGGAATATCAGTCTTGGCTGAGAATGTACCAGTGAAGAAAAATGTAGAAAATGTGTTTCTGGTGCTAAAGTCTTGGAGGATGAATAATTAGTTTACAAATGAATGATGATGAAACTGAAGTCATGTTTGTTGCTCCTAAATGGATCTCTAAATCCTTGCGTCTGCTGAAATCAGTGACTGTGACTGCTATTTTAATTATATTTAGTTAGTTGTTGTGAAATATGGGTGCCGTTTTTTTGAGAGCACTCTCATGATAATCATTCCAATTATATTTAGTCAATCACTTAGAAACATGGGTGTCATTTTAAATGGCTCTCTCACTACAATTGATCTTTAAAACACTTACACGGTAGCGTCCACGTATTTGAATATGGTGACTCTCTACCCTTTTTCTGATCTACCATTTTGTCTTCTCAAGAAGCGTCAAAGATTTAAAATACTGCAACTGGGATTATTTATTCTTCAGGCATCAAGAACCTGTCACTCCAGGTTTTTTAACAGCCTCCACTGGATACCCCTGTTCCGCTCAGAATAAAGCAAGGTCCCTTATCCTGGTTATGTTTTACTGTCTGGTTCCAGCTCTAAGTACCTACCTGGTCTCACACGGTCCTGTGTACACTTTTGCTAGTAGCGTGCACTCATTGCCAGATACGTGTACTTGCAATGAGCAAATTTCCAAGGCCCCGGATAATTCATACGATATCCATCTACTGGAATGTGGTGATCTTTTGAGAGGCGATTAAAAGAGACTTCGGCAATTTTCAAGAGGGTTCTGAAGACATATTTTCTCATCAGTACGACTAGAATTCTCTTCTCTAAGTTCTCTAAGTCATTGTTTATTCAAAATTGTACATTTGTAAAATTCTTGTTATGTTTCTTATTTATTTACATTTTGATTGTATATATATATATACACACACACTTCCAGCTTTATCTGTGTATAACACTAAAGCAACCTTGACCTTCGAGCACGTGGGAGTTGTGGGGAGAGACGTTAAAGCATCTTTGACCTTTGAGCACATGGAAGATTTTCATCAGATTGCCAGCTTTATGTTGTTGCATTGTCGGTTCAAAATATCATTTAAAAAAAACAGACGGCCAAAGTCATTTGCTCAAACTTTCACTGCAGTATGACTTCTAATCAAAATCATGGGAGTTTTTCCCAGCCACATGGACAGTTTTATGTTGCACTGTTGCATTCATGGAAAGGAAGGAAATAAAGAAGGAAAGGAAACAAGGAAGAAAGGAAGGAGGTTCTCACAAGGCCAGGAAGGGAGGGAAGGAGGAGGAGGGAAGGAAGGAAGCTCTGTCTTTCTGGTATAATGCTAAAGTGCCTTTGACCCTGGAGCATTTGGGATAATTATGGAGCAATGCTAAAGCGTTCCTGACCTTCGAGCACACGGGAGTTGTTTTTTCACATGGATAGCTTTGTGTTTTGCATTGTCGCGTTCAAAGTACACATCCAATTTTTTTTTAATCAGTCAAGGTCATTTGCTCGAATTTTCACTCGCAATTTGACTTATAATCATACACCTGAAATCTGTTTGAGCCACATGGCCAACTTTGTGTTGCATGTTTCACATTCGTGGAAAGGAAGGAAGTTTTAACATGACCATCTTTATGTTGCATTGTCGCGTTCATGAAACAGAGACAATATCAAGGTACTCATAAAAAAAAATGATGATTGAATTTTCACTCTCAAAGTGACTTATAATCAAGCCTTCCAATAAACACATTCATTTATGTTTCTAGCAAAGCATTAATTTTAATTTTCCACCCGTTATGGCAAATACAGTGAGAGAGTATATTGGAATCTTGCTTGTGGATTTATTGTTTTATGAGTCTAGGACAATTGCATTTATATTTTAGTTGTGTGTTTTTATTTTAGTTGTGTATTTTATGTGTAAATATCTTAATGCATTTAAAGCCTTTCAAAGAATAAGAGAACTGTATAAAGTTATTATTATTATCATCATCTTCTTCATCATCATCACTATCACTGTATATATTTAAGTGTTGTAGCCTGTTTCAATTATTGTGTTTTATGTATATACTACTTTTATTTATTTGTTGTTGTTCGATACTGTGCAATTATTGAGAATTGTAATGTGCTTAGAGTTTTATAATATTAAAGATTAAGTACTCTTACAATTTAGTAGTAGTAGTAGTAGAAGCCATGACTTAGAAGACTAAAAATGTAAGCCTCTTGTAGTAATGTATATTGCTCATTGTCTTATCATCACTCTCACTAATCCCAAATGTTAGCTCTCCCATTTACATAACTTAAATCCCTCCCAGGTGCATATACTCCGAAATCAGCAAAAGTTGAAATCTGAACTCAAACATCAGTATAGAGTATTCAGCCTCCAATTCATCCTTCTGGGAACTTGTACATTTATCTTACCCCCTTGAAACAAAAGGGAGTGGAGTAAGATATGAAAGGAAGCGGAGATGAAAGGGGGTGGAGTAAGACATGAAATGGAGCGGAGACATGAAAAAGGTGGAGTAAGACGTGAAAGAGAGCGGAGACATGAAAGGGGTTGGAGTCAGACATGAAAGGGGGTGGAGTAAGCCATGAAAGAGAGCGGACATGAAAGGGGTTGGAGTAAGACATAAAAGGGGGTGGAGTAAGACATGAAAGGGGCGGAGTAAGACATGAAAGGGGTGGAGTAAGACATGAAAGGGAGCAGAGTGAGACATGAAAGGAGGATTGAAAGGGAATTATCTCTTGCTTTCACCCTCGCAGTTAAAATCAATCTACTAATCAATATGTCAATTACAGATCAACGAGATGTGAAAGGAAGTGGAGTGAGACATAAAAGGGGGTGGAGTGAGACATGAAAGGGGGATTGAAAGGGAGGTATCTCTTGTTATTCACCCTCGCAGTTAAGGTCAATCTACTTAACAATACGTCAGTTACAGATCAATGAGATGTGAACGGAAATGGAATTAGATATGAAAAGGGGGGGGAGTGAAACAAGGAGGGATTGGTGTAGTTCTGAAAGGGGATGGTGTGAGATAATTAAGAAGTGAATTGAGGCGTAAGATGTAGTATAAGTATAGTGAGACATGAAGGGATTGTGGTGGTCCTGAAAATGGGTGGAGAGAGACATGAAAAAAGAGTTCAGTGGACATGAGAGGACGTGGAATCTACATGAAGGGAGTGGAATGTTTCTAGAAAGTGGAGTGATACATAGAAGGGATGTGGAATGGGGCTTGACGAAGAGTCGAGTGAAACATATAAGGGAGTGGAGTGAGAAATGGAGAGAGGAGTGAGATATGAAAGGAAGTGGAGTGACACGTGGAAGGGAGGAGAGTGAGAAATGAAGAGTGGAGTGATACATGGAAGGGAATAGAAGGAGAGGGGAGTAATTCAAGAGAAAGAGTTAAGTTACTATCTGTGTTGTTGTTTCTTCCTGGCTTTATTAATTTGTTTCTTTCTTTGTTTGGCTGCTTTTATTGTGTGTTTATTTCTTTGTTATTTTTTTTTTACTTTGTTTCATTGTTTATATTATTTCTTTGTTTGTGTTATTGCTTCTTTCTTTGTTTTACAATGAACCTTTCATTATTTTAAACATTTATCAGAATACATTTAAATCGATCGTTAAACACCGGCATGACAGTTTTGAATGGGAACGTATGCCTATATTTTATGCAAATCTACTCAAGCATGTAAAATCATCTTCAATAAGTCAGTCACAGATCAGTGACGCTTTGCTCAGTTGCACTCGGAATGCTGCATTAGTACAGGTCCACTATCACAACAGTGACAAAGGTCTATAAGGAAGACATTACGTTTCATTTTTGTCGTTTCCTTATTTCACAGAGCTTCAGCAAGCTCATTGGTCATAATCACGACCACAGTTAGAGTGTCAGTCTTTATGACTTTTCACCAGTCCAGCAATCAATTCTAACTGAGAAAACTGTTCATCATAAACAATAAATGATAAAAATATTTCTTCACATTTACTGGTTGATTATATTTTTAAGAGCTAATGCCAATGGTCTTGCTTTATTAAAATTAATTTATTTCATTTATGCTTAAATTTGCCAGTGTATGTATTTTAAGACTATACTCATGGCGATACTTGTACTATATTTAGATGCAGATTGTTCAGCTTCACCTTGACTGATTGACCAGTGTCTAAGCCATTGCCCTTTGGTGAAATACATATTATTTTAAAATACCGAAAGATGTATCGACGGACGGATAGATAGACAGACAGACATCAGATAGATAGACAGACAGACAGATAGATAGATAGATAGATAGATAGATAGATAGATAGATAGATAGATAGATAGATAGATAGATAGATAGATAGATAGATAGATAGATAGATAGATAGATAGATAGATAGATAGATAGATAGATAGATATGCATTGTTTACAATTCAGACAGTCGCCATTCTGTTAATTGCTTTAACCATGTAAGTCATGCAAAGTCACTATTAGACTGCCATAAATACAGTGTGTAATGTTATGTCGTTGTACTTTAAGCATTTGGTTTTAATGGTACAAGTCATATAAATATCAATATGTTAGTGTGTCAAACATACATTGTATACTGTTCAGACATTTGTTGCTTGAGCACTGATTTTCAGTTATACAAATCACATGAATTGAAGCACCAATAGTTAAATGTGTGAAACGTTCAATGAATACTGCTCAGACAAGTGTCTTTCTGCTAAGGTTTAATGATTCACATCACATAAACTTGGACTCCAATAAATTAATATGGTCAAACATATAATGTGGGGTTGCATCTAACGCATGGGGTTAAGTTTTAATGTCAGTGCTTACAGTCAAAATATATAATCAAAATTATGATTTTTAGTACAGCACCATACAGTCAAAATATATAGTCGAAATTATGATTTTTAGTACAGAGTCCATACGATGAATCGTGATCCAACACCTCTCAGAAAGTCCAACATCCAATTTTTTCCTTTTCTGTTGGAGCAAATTGTTTTTTTACGACTTGACTGAGCACCAAATAAAGTACATGTAATTGGCTTGTGTATGTTATGACCATGTTTTACACACAAAAAATACGTAAGTAGCTTTAAATACTAGAATTTTACATGGCATGACACCGTGACAGGCACGCTTGGACAGCAAGATATTGACACTGTGACAGGCAGGCAGGGACAGCAAGATACTGACACCGCGACAGGCAAGCAGGGACATGAAGATGCTGATACTGCGACAGGCAGGCAGGGACAGCAAAAAGCTGACACTGCAACAGGCAGGCAGGGACAGCAAGATGCTGATACTGTGACAGGCAAGCAGGGACAGGAAGATGCTGATACTGTGACAGGCAGGCACGGGCAGATCAACTGAGGGAACAACACATTCTTACATTTCATCTCACTGCACACTCCAGATGGTGAGTATAATTAGTCTCAGTATTTTGTTTTTATTATTCTGGTGTTTGGGAGGTTGGTTGTTTTTTTCACTATCCAGATGCTTGCTGTTCTTGTAAATGGCTTCAGTTGTACAAGTCATATAAACTGATACACCAATAAAATAATGTGGCACTGTTCTTGTTAATGGCTTTAGTGGTGCCTGTCTTGTACAGAAGTTCAGTTGACAATAGTCACACAGTGTGTACACTCATTTTAAAGGGAAGTATATGTATAGGGACTCAAAATGGAGGAGTGACAAAAATAAAAATGATGTGGTGTCTATCTGGATAAAATTATTGGGGTGGGGGGAAGATATTTATAATGACGAGCGAAAGTGAATGGAAAGCAGAAAACAAACAGTATTTGCTCAAGTTTTAATACATTGCCCACCACGTTACTAGATGAACGCTGTTTTAAAAATTATAAAGAAAACATTGTATAAATACAAGAGAGGGGGTGGGGAACAATGTTGCTCAAATTGGAGTCCGTCAGGGCCTTTTGTCTTTTCCTACTCCTAAAAGAAATCAGACGAATGCCAGTTAGGCAGTCATCTGCTAATTAACGTTTTACATTGATTAGAATTTAAGATTACATTTATAAAATAATTTATTATTATTACGGGTAAACATTTTACATGTAAGAGCTATTATTTTTTGCAATATGTCATTGTTATTTAGAGATTATAGAGGGCGAAGACTCAGATATGCTGAAAAAAATATGTTTAAGAAATTGGAAATTACATATGGCCACGACTTTATTCTCAGAAATTGGGAATTATAAATGACTATGTTTTTTAAAAAAAATAGGTATTATTATTATTATCAGCCTAAACTCTATGTTTGAGAAATTTGGGGATTATATATGGCCAAGATTCCATGTTTCAGAAATCGGGGATTTTATGTGGTCATGACTCAAGCCGAAAACTTAATGATTAAGAACCACACTGAACATGTACTTCCGTTACAGAATTTTGAATCAGAAACATAGTTCTAAAAATACAAACATAAAGAAGACACTCAGGCTAACATTTAACACATTCTAAACAGTTTTACTTATTTCGTAAACAGCATTCAAGTATGGCATGATCTTGACAAAATCCAGTCTCTTCTTTGCAGTGTGTTGTAGACAGATGACTTAAGTTGGGTTTATTTAATTTAAATTTAGTATTGTGTCTTCTTTCACAAACATCTTTACTATTGACCAGATAGATAGATAGACTAGACTAGATAAGACAAGAGATAGACAGACAGACATATAGATAGATAGATAGTTAGATGGATGGATGGATAGATAGATAGATAGATAGATAGATAGATAGATAGATAGATAGATAGATAGATAGATAGATAGATAGATAGATAGATAGATAGATAGATAGATAGATAGATAGATAGATAGATAGATAGATAGATAGATAGATAGATAGATAGATAGATAGATAGATAGATAGATAGATAGATGTTTGAGACATTCTTGTATTTGTAAAGTAATTGCTTCTTTCCTGACAAATCACAATTCTAGAAAGTATAAGGATTGGAAATGAAGCATCACTAGAAACATGTGTAAGTCATAACAGTTTATAGACGTCTAGAAAGATGATCTATCTTATTTCACACTGACTTTGAGTTACACACCACAGCAATGGATATTGCAATTTTGTTCCATGGCAAGAGTAAACACAACAACGAGTATTACAACTTGTACCATTGAAAAATTAAACACAACAATGAGTATTACAACTTGCACCAAGGAAAAATTAAACACAACAATGAGTATTACAACTTGCACCAAGGAAAAATTAAACACAAGAATGAGTATTACAACTCGCACCATGGCAAGAGTAAACACAACAATGAGTATTACAACTTGCTCCATGGCAAGAGTAAATACAACAGAGAGATTTACATGTTGCACCATGGCAAGAGTAAATACAACAGGGAGTATTACAACTTGCACCATGGCAAGAGTAAATACAATAGAGAGATTTACAACTTGCACCATGGCAAGAGTAAATACAATAGAGAGATTTACAACTTGCACCATGGCAAGAGTAAATACAACAGAGATATTTACAACTTGCACCATGGCAAGAGTAAACACAACAATGAGTATTACAACTTGCACCATGGCAAGAGTAAACATAACAATGAGTATTACAACTTGCACATGGCAAGAGTAAACACAACAATGAGTATTACAACTTGCACATGTCAAGAGTAAACACAACAATGAGTATTACAACTTGCTCCATGGCAAGAGTAAACACAACGAGTATTACAACTTGCACCATGGCAAGAGTAAACACAACAATGAGAATTACAACTTGCACCATGGCAAGAGTAAACACAACAATGAGAGTATTACAACTTGCACCATGGGCACGCATTGAGCTATGTAACTTGATATAGGTCAAGAGAAGACACGCACTAAACACTGTAAACTGATCGCTTGCAAAATAACTTGATCCTTGACAAGAAACGACTCTCACTGAGCAATGTAACTTGATCTATGGCTAGGAAATACGTCCCCTGAGCAATGAAACTTGATCTATGGTAAGAGAAGACAATCTCTGAGCAATGTAACTTAATCTACGGTAAGGAAAGACGAGCAAGGAAACTTGATTTATGGTAAGAGAAGACAATCTCTGAGCAATGTAACTTAATCTACGGTAAGGAAAGACGAGCAAGGAAACTTGATTTATGGCAAGAGAAGATGCTCTCTGAGCAATATCACTTCATCTATGGCAAGAGAAGACACTCCCTGAGCAATGTAACTTGATCTATGGCAAAGGAAGACGACCCTGAGCAATAAAACTTTATCTATGGCAAGGGAAGACACTCCGCGAGCAATGTAATTTGATCTAAGGCAAAGGAAGACGACCATGAGCAATGAAACTTGATCTATGGAAAAAAACACCCTCTGACCTATGGTAAGGGAAGACACTCCGTGAGCAATGTAATTTGATCTATGGCAAAGGAAGACGACCCTGAGCAATAAAACTTTATCTATGGCAAGGGAAGACACTCCGTGAGCAACGTAACTTGATCTATGGCAAGGACAGACGCCCCGTGAGCAATGTAACTTGGTCTATGAAAAAAGGACTCACTGATCTATGGCAAGGGAAGACACTCCCTGAGTACTGTACATGTAATTTGATCTATGGAAAAATGACTCACTGAGCACTGTAAATTATCTATGGAATAAAAGACTCACTGAGCAATGTAACTTGATCTATGGAGAAAGGACACTAACGTAACGTTAACTCGATCTATTTAAGAAAGGACACTCCCTGAGCGGTATAGCGATCTTTGAAAAAAGACACTCACTGCGCAATGTAATTTGGTCTATGTATAAATAGACACAGCAATGAAAGGTAGTCTATGGCAAGAGTAAATACACCTCTTGTATAAGTCCGTGCACTGGAAGCGCACCATTTCAAAAATGTAAAATGTGTCTGCAGTTGATTGTATGAGAGATTACATAGACAGGCAGTTGATTGTATGAGAGATTACATAGACAGGTAGGTGATTGTATGAGAGATTACATAGACAGGCAGGTGATTGTATGAGAGATTACATAGACAGGTAGGTGATTGTATGAGAGATTACATAGACAGGCAGGTGATTGTATGAGAGATTACATAGACAGGTAGTTGATTGTATGAGAGATTACATAGACAGGTAGTTGATTCCTAATGTTTGAAACTTTGCTCAGATTCAATTAGTAAACTAATTTCTGTGTAGCGGTCCATGTCTTCCATTAGATCAGGGGTGCACAAACCGCGGCCCGCGGGCCGCATGCGGCCCCCAGAAGACTTTAGGATGTTACCATTATTTGTAACAGGCAAGGAGCTTTTAACATTAATCTGAACAAGGGAGTAGAACAGTGGTTTGCTTTCCCGTGGAAGCATCTTGTGCTGTGTTGAAAACAAACGCTGGATGCGGTATTGAGGTGAGAGGCTGTGTATTGGGCATGTTGTTCAGTTCAGCTGATCAGTGTACTGTTGAAATAGTAGTATCTGCACATCTTTGATGTATGGCGACATCAAATAGCATTAGAAAGAGGTCTATATCTAAACCCAAGTCGGCAGGCAGCCAGCTAAAGTTCAGTCTGGGGATGGGGTGAGGTGACACTGGGGGGGGGGGAGGATGGTGCAGTCAGTGTGTGTGAATATGTGGCTGTGGATGTCTGGTTGGAATGAATAAATTACACTGTTTCTGAGTGAAGTTGTTTTTAAACTACTGCCCTTTGTTAATATGTCAGAAACCTGTGCATAAGAAGGGTAAAATTGAAGACGAAAATCATCAGTTTAAAGAAGAGTGGAGGCTAAATACTTTATGCGGCATTTTAATGGAGCAGCTATGTGCTTAATTTGTTGTGAGTCTGTTACTGTGATGAAGGACTTCAACTGCAAGCGGCATTACAAAACAAAGCAGCTGCGACTTTTGATGACTTAAAAGGCACTGGAGAAACAACAAAATTGAGCAACTTTTAAAAGGTCTGTCAGCACAGCAACATTTCTTCACAAAAAGTCTGAAGAAAACAAGTATTTTGCTCTGTGCAAGTTGCAAAGTAGCACATATTGTTGCCAAATCATCAGGGCCTTTTACTGACTGTCATTGATCTTCAATGTTCACCTGAACTGAAGTCATCATTTCAGCAGAACAACATTTTAACATTTTTTGAAGTCTCAGCTCGAGCACAAACAGAAATGTCAAGGACTTGGCTTGCAAGTTGTTGTCAGAATTCGGCAGCACATACTTGTGTGAACAAACGTTTTCAGTAATGAACATGAACAAGAACAAGCTGAGATCGAATTTGACGACAACAATCTCTGTTCGATTTTGAGGCTGGCGACTACAAAACTCGAACCAAATATTGATAAAGTTGTTAACAACATTCAGGCTCACCCTTCTCACTAATAAAGACTAAATCTAGGTTAATAAGGCAAAAACGAATGTATTTCATTATTTCTGTTGTCATCCATGTGCAATCTGACTTGCGGCCCTCCATGCACTATCAATTGGAAATGTGGCCCTCTGGCCTAAAAAGTTTGTGCACCCCTGCATTAGATGGTGGACTAATTTCTGTGTAGAGGTCCTACTTTTCCATTAGATAGTAGAGTAAGTTCTGTGAAAGACTTCATTGGCCTTAAATGGTAGACTAATTTCTGTGAGAGACTCCATTGGCCTTAAATGGTAGACTAATTTTTTGTGAGAGACTCGAATGGTCTTAAATGGTAGACTACTTTTTATGTGAGAGACTCCATTGGCCTTAAATCTTAGACTAATTTTTTGTGAGAGACTCGAATGGTCTTAAATGGTAGACTACTTTTTATGTGAGAGACTCCATTGGCCTTAAATCTTAGACTAATTTTTGTGTGAGAGACTATATTGGCCTTAAATCTTAGACTAATTTTTATGTGAGAGACTCCATTGGCCTTAAATGGTAGACTAATTTTTATGTGAGAGACTCCATTGGCCTTAAATGGTAGACTAATTTTTGTGTGAGAGACTATATTGGCCTTAAATCTTAGACTAATTTTTATGTGAGAGACTCCATTGGCCTTAAATGGTACACTAATTTCTTTTTATCGAGTCACCGTACAATTGATATCGGAAAGATTGCATGAGTTACACGTAATTGTCAACAAACTGTTACTGCTATGTTGGCCCACTTACACAATTTCAACACTCGTACTCTTGTTTAGCAGACGTCACTAGAATTCTTCTATCCCCCCATTAATTTGTTTAAAAGTCATAAAACACTCAAACTGACCATTCCATGTCCACTATTGATATAGTTTACTGATTTCTCATGTAGCTAGAAGCTGACCACAGACATATGTCTCATATTTTACAAGGAGATCTAACTATTATCTGAATTGATTATACTCGGTAACCTTTGACTTCCTATTGATAAAAGAATACGGGTATTGTAACTGGGGTAACGTCCGCAAAATCACGAATTTTGGAAGTGAATGTTAAGCAGGAATAAATAAATGATTTTTTTTATCCCCCCAGACAATTGCCCTTCAACCTATTCTCAGACATTATGATAATTTGAATTTCAAGTGCTTGCATTATGAGTATTTGACCCTTCTCCACAAGCGCTTGCGTTATGAGATTATGTAATCATGCACATAATCTTGTATTATGAGAATTTTACCACAAGAGCCTGCGTCATGAGATTTGTACAACCCACAAGTGCTAATGCTATGAGAATTGTGTCCACAAGTACATGCGTTATAAGAATTGTACCCACAAGTACTTGCGCTTTGATAATTGTACCACCCACAAGTGCTTGCGCTATGAGAGTTGTACCACCCACAAGTGCTTTGGCTTGCGCCATGAGAATTGTACCCTCATGTGTAACATGAGAGCTAAAAACTAAGCACTGAGCCATACTTTTCAAGGCACAAGTTTACAAT